>SJYV01024827.1:0-34393 GCA_006410875.1 Neotragus pygmaeus | reverse complement strand
AAAAAAAAAATAGCTCTGTGTGGACTGTGGCTACCATATGTGACAGAGTGTTACACAGAGCTTTAAGCAGGGGTGTGCGAGTACCTGATTTACTAGTTAACTCACAAGAAGGACACCCAGGAGGTTCTCAGAGAAACCCAGTTGGTAACTAACAACATTTCCTTATGAGAGAGTAAGGCCGAGGGGCAGGGTGCCCACAACTGAGTGTCTGGTGTCCTACGTGTGTTTCAAGCAGTGAGCTGGAAGGGGAGAGTGCTTCCCTCAAAATCACAGAGCTAGAAATGAGGCCAAGCAAAACCCTGAACCCAGATTTCTTAGTTTCATGCCAATTTAGAAAATCCGCAATCATCATGGCTCAGGAAGATGATGTTTTTACTGTGTTGCAAGTGTGGCTTAGTTGTTTTAATACGCAAACATGAGTGATGGCTTCTATTTGGTTATGATTGTTCTCAACATACTGTTTTCATTAAAAACAACCAACAAGAGCAGGTAGACATCAATAATCCTTGAATCACATAGTATATTTTAATATGTATTAATTGATATAAACATACCGTGAACCACATAATACCTTTTACTTTGTATCAGTTTGGCCCATCACTTGTACAATATATATGTGAATTGTTCACAACTTGAATTTTTTATTTCTTTCCTGCCATTCTTACAGTAACTTTAATTTTAGAATAACTATCTAATTTTCTCCAGATTTTTGGATTGACTCCTAGATCAAGAAAGGCTTTGCCCATGAGGCCAAATCATCTGGATGAGAATAAAACATGATTTCCAGACCCAGCTATTCTCTTGCCTTTGAGCCTGTCTTTGACAGGGACAATGAAAGACACAATGAGATCTGTCCATTGTGAAGGAGCACTGAGTCAGGAGTCCAGAGCCCTGCATTTGATTCTAGCTCTGCTAAAAGCCATGTGGCCGCCATCGTACACAAGGCCACTTGCAACTCATTTATCATTTACTGGGATCAAGTGATCAATAAGCTCTGAACATCAGCTACGTGTCCCACTTGATGGTGCAACAGAGCCTTCCCTTTTTTGCCAGTTTGAAAAGTGGAGAGGGAACATGATTTGAGATGCAGAAGATCTCCCTGTGTATTTCAGCTTCATCACAGAAGCGAGCTTATGATTTGGGTAATATATTTAAGAGTCTCTGCGTCCCTGAAAAAATGAGGTTAACCATCTTTATTCCTCTTACCTTACAAAGCACATCCTTACATTCACTTATATATGTCTGTACTGGGCAGAATTCTAAGTTATTGCCAGGTTACCCAGGCCTGTGTATAGTTCCTTCTCTGTGAATGTGGGTGGTACTTGTAACTTCCTACTAACCAACAGAAGGTGGCAAAGATTGTGGGATTCTGCTCCTGTGATTTTGCTGAGTCTTGTGACCAAAGTGAAGTGATTTTACAGGTGTAATTAAGGTCTCTAATAGGGAGAGTCTCCTGGGTGGGCCTGACCTAATCAGGTGAGCTCTTGACAGGGAGCCAGCAGTCAGGAAATCTCTACCTGTGACCTGCTAGCCTTCAAGAAGTGAGCTGCCATGAGTTTGATATCCGTAAGGAACTGAATTCTGCCAACAACCACGTGGCAGGATGATAAATGAGTATTGTCCTAAGTTGCTAAGCTTGTGGTAATTTATCGTGCAGTGTATTGACAAACTACATTCTGTCATCCTCATTCTTGGATCTGTTTAAAAGATTTACTTCTCTGCCATTTCTTGGGGTGAAGATGTTTGGTATCCCTTTTCAAAAAGAAATACTTCTGCTCCCCTGAGTTCCTAGCGCTTCTTGAAACATTAAGTTACAGGAGTTGGGTGAGTCCTTTAGGAAGCAGCCTTTGCCAGGGACAAGTGTCGTCACTGTCCTGGAGGACAGAACCATATCCACATTTAATTTCTGCAGGAGTTCTATTTACTGCTATCCTCGGTGTGTGCGTGCGTGTCTTCGCGCCCACGTGCGTTTCTGGACCGTGCGTGCATGTCCAGGTGCGCACGTGGCTTTCTCTGAGCACACGTGCCTTTGTCTGCAGGCACTGCGCTTCTTTGCGCGTGCATGCGCGCGTGTCTGAACAGCAGGGAAAGATAACAGGTGCGCGGGATTTGCTCTGTGCCGTCTGCATTTCACGTGGATAAGCCTTAAGACCGCCCGCAGGTAGCAGGTGTTGTTAATCCTATCTGCAGATGAGAAAGTGAAGCTCTGCTGTGTAACGTGAGCTGCTCAAGCTTCAGAACTAGTTGGGATCCACACCCAAGTGGGGTCCCTCAGGAGATGCCTGGCTTTGGAAAGAGGGCTCAGCCTGGACGACGGCGGAGGGATAGGACTCCCGGCCGTCAGAGATGGTTCCGGATGTTCCCGGTGACCCCCTCCAGCTCTGGGCCTGGGAGGCAGTGGCTGAGGCCTGAGGTGGGTGTCTTTAGTCCCCCGGAGTTCGCCCGGTTGGCCTGGGTGTTGGAGGGTCGTTTTCCTCCACCTGTGGCCACCGCTCCGGTCGGCCCGGGGGCCGCTGTCTCCCTCGGCCCCTTCAGGCCGGGCGGGGTCCCGGATCCCGCGGTCGCGAGCCGGGGCTGAGTCCTCGCCTCCCGAGGGGCTCAGGGCCGCTGCTGTTTGCTCATTCGTGGGCTGCCCTTTCGTTAAACTCTCTTCCGTTCCTCCGTCGGGTGTTTCCAGCCCGGACCCCGACGCGTCCGGGAGCGAAGTGGGCTTCGGAGAGGACCCCTCCCCTGGTTGTGGAGAAGCGCGCCGCCCTGCGGTTTCTCGCGTCGTGATTTTGGCGTTCGGCCTGTGCGTGGGTTAAAAGGCGCCGAGGCTCGGCAATTCGTTAGTATGGGAAACGCAGAGAGCTGGGAAAACAGGACGGGAAGCTGGCGACCCTCTCCCGGGACGTCTGCCGGCCGCTCTGGAGTCTTGAGGAGGAGACCGAGCGTGCAGGGATCCTTTGGGCGGTGACAGTGACTCGCGGGGCCCCTCGCGCCCCTGCGCCTCCGGCACCTGGCGCGTGAAGCCGGCGGCCGCGGGGGTGGATGCGGGCCTGCGGCCTGCACCGCCTTTCCAAGGGGCCTTGTTCCCGTGCCCGCCCGGCTACGTGACTCCACCTTGGGGTTCTTTTCCGGAGACGCTGGGGAACCCGGAGCAGTTTGCGGATCTGGGCCCTCTTCCTAAGATGAAATCCCTGTAATTCGCTGACCTGGATGGAATTTGCAACCACGTGGTAGCAAAATACTTGTATTCCGCCTGGCCCGCTGGGAGGGAGGCGTTGCTATGACTCAGTCCAGAGAAAGGCTGTTGAATGCGATGAAGAGGCAAACCTGCAGTTCCGAGTTCCTAGCCTGAGAATGATTTTGATCTTTGGGTGAGGGTGGACTTGGAGGGGGTGCAGTGGAGGGTTTACCATGGTCTACCCAAGGAGGAGCTGCTCGGCTTCAAGGGAGGTGCTCAGGATAATGGAACCCAAGTGCCCTTTTTGAGCTCCCATCAACAAGACTCTGCCAGACTCTGTCCCTGAGCCGTTCCACAGCATCCTCAAAACACTTTCCTGAGGTGGTGGTCTTGTCACCCTTTGACCAAAGAGCAAACTGAGTCCCAGGGATGTTATATAATTTCCCCAAGGTCATGTAGCTGGTTGCAGAGTCTTAAATTGGATGCACGTATGTCAAACTCCAAAGATGGTAGGAATAGAAACTACAAAACAACCACCAGCAACCATTTCTTGGACTGTTCCCCATATGTCAAGCTAAATTTCATCACGTTTAATTACTCTGCAGTGTAGTGTCTCGATCTCTAGCATAAATGTAAAAAACATTTCAGCCCCTTGACCCCCAACACACACTTAACACTGGTGGCTGTCTAATTGTAAGTAACCCTCATGATCTAATTATGACAACTGTTTAGAACAAAATCTATTTTTAAATTTTTTGAAAACTTTTTATTTTATATTGGAGTACAGCTGACTATGTGGATCACAATAAACTGGAAAATTCTGAGAGAGATGGGAATATCAGACCACCTAATCTGCCTCTTGAGAAATCCGTATGCAGGTCAGGAAGCAACAGTTAGAACTGGACATGGAACAACAGACTGGTTCCAAATAGGAAAAAGAGTACATCAAGGCTGTATATTGTCACCCTGTTTATTTAACTTATATGCAGAGTACATCATGAGAAACGCTGGGTTGGAGGAAGCACAAGCTGGAATCAAGATTGCCGGGAGAAATATCAATAACCTCAGATATGCAGATGACACCACCCTTATGGCAGAAAGTGAAAAAGAACTAAAGAGCTTCTTGATGAAAGTGAAAGAGGAGAGTGAAAAAGTTGGCTTAAAGCTCAACATTCAGAAGATGAAGATCATGGCATCTGGTCCCATCACTTCATGGGAAATAGATGGGGAAACAGTGGAANACACCACCCTCATCGCAGAAAATGGAGAAGAACTAAAGAGGCTCTTGATGAAAGTGAAAGAGGAGAATGAAAAAGTTGGCATAAAGCTCAACATTCAGAAAACGAAGATCAAGGCATCTGGTATAGATGGGGACACAGTGGAAACGGTGGCAGACTTTATTTCTCGGGGCTCCAAAATCACTGCAGATGGTGATTTCGGCCATGAAATTAAAAGATGCTTACTTCTTGGAAGAAAAGTTATGACCAACCTAGACAGCATATTGAAAAGCAGAGACATTACTTTGCCAACAAAGGTCTATCTAGTCAAAGCTATGGTTTTTCCAGTCATCATGTATGGATCTGAGAGTTGGACTATAAAGAAAGCTGAGCACAAAAGAACTGATGCTTCTGAACTGTGGTTTTGGAGAAGCCTCTTGAGAGTCCCTTGGACTGCAAGGAGATCCAACCAGTCCATTCTGAAGGAGGTCAGTCCTGGGTGTTCACTGGAAGGACTGAAGTTGAAGCTGAAACTCTGATACTTTGGCCACCTGATGTGAAGAGCTGACTCACTGGAAAAGACCCTGATGCTGTGAAAGATTGAGGGCAGGAGGAGAAGGGAACGACAGTGGATGAGATGGTTGGATGGCATCACTGACTCAACGAACATAGGTTTGGGTATACTCCAGGAGTTTGTGATGGACAGGGAGGCCTGGCGTGCTGCGGTTCATGGGGTCGCAAAGAGTCAGACACGACTGAACGACTGAACTGAACTGAATATCATATTTAATGTTGAATGACTGAAAGTTTTCTCCCTAAGAACAAGATAAAGAGATACTAGGAGATCTAGTCAGTGCAATTAGGTAAGAAAAAGAAACACAGCATTCAAATAAGAAAGGAAGCATAAATGTATCTCTATTTGCAGATGACATCATCTTATATAGAGAAAATCTAAGTATTCACATGCAAACAACCATCAGAGTTAATAAACAAGTTTAGCAAAGTTGCAAGATAAAAAATATATATACAAAAATCAATGTGGTGTTCAGACTAGCAGTGAACAATAAAAAAGGCAATTACAAAAAATTTAATCTATAACAGCATTAAAAATAACACACTTAGAAATAAATTTAACAAGACAGTCTAACACTTATACACTGACAGCTATAAAACATTGAAGAAATTAAAAACAACTTGGAAATGTGACATCATCTAATCTATTAAGGACTAGAATACTTAATATTGTTAAGATGACAATACTTCCCAATTCGCTTTATAGATTCAGTGTGATTCTTATCAAAATTTCAATCCCTGTCAATTTTAACTGCTTCTCTTGGAAAAATGGACAATCTGAAACTGAAATTTATATGGAAATCCAATGACCCAGAATAGACAAAACAATCTTGAAAAATAAGAATGAATTTGGGGGACTCATATTTTCTGGTTTCAAAACTTACAACTAAGCTACATTTGATCAAAACACTGTGGTACTGGCATAAGGACAGACACATAGATTCATACAGCAGAATAGAGAGTCTGGAAATAAATCTACACATTTGTGGTCAACTGATATTTGAGAAGACTGTGAAGAATATTGTTGAAAAAACAGTATTTTCAACAAACGGTTCTCGGATTAACTGGATTTGTGCATGCAACACAAACAATTTCGATCCCTATCTCATACCACATATGAAAAAGAGCCTGAAATAGGTCAAAGACCTAACATAACAGATAAAATTATATAACTCTTAGAAAGAAGTCTAGGTATAAATCTTTAAGATCTTGGATTAGGCAACGGTTTCTTAAACATGACACCAAAAGCACAAACAACAGCAACAAAAATAGATAAAATTGGAGTTTATCAGATTTTAAAACTCTGTGCACTGAAAGATACTATCAGGAAAATGAAGACGACTCACAGAATGTGAGAAAATTTTTGCAAATCATATATCTCATAAGCATCTAGTATCCAGAATAATAAAGATCCCTTAGAACTCACCACATTTCTTAAAAAAAAAAAAGATATACAAATGACCATTAGGCACATGAAAAGATTCTCAAGATCTCTAGTCATTAAGGAAATGCATATGAAAGTTCACAATTGAAACCCTATGCACTGATGGTGTAAATATATAAGATGATGCAGCTGCTGTGGAAAAGTCTATCAGTTCCTCAAAAATCTCAATAGTCACACAAGTCCTGGCATTTCCCTTCCTAGGTATATTCCCAAGAAAACTGAGGACATATATCCTTACAAAAATTTGTATACACATAACAGAAGTACCTTTCATAATAGCCAAAACGTGGAAACAACACAAATGTCCATTCATTAATGAATGAACAAACAAAATCTGGATATCCAAACAACAGAACTGTCAGCCATAAAATAATGAAGTACTGTTACATGCTACAACACAGATCAACCTTGAAAACACTAGGCTAAGTGGAAGAAGTCATGCACATAAGACGCCCTAGTGTAGGATTCTGTTTATATTAAAAATCCAGAAGTGGCAAATCCACAGAAACAGTAAATTTTTGGATGTCATGGAATAGGGAAGCAAAAAATTGGAAAAGACCATGTTCCTCTTTGGGGTGATGAAAATATTCTCAAATTATAGAGAATGGTAATAGTTTTACAACATCAAAAAAATACTAAAAATCACTGAACTATACACTTTTAAAGTTGTAACTTAATGTTACACAAATTTATCCAGAACATTTTTTAAAAGAAAGAAAATACTGAAAGGTAGCAAAATATCCCCCCAATGTGTTTTCTGGCACAAGGATTCTTATGAGCTGATTATTTTGAAGAACAGCAGATGCAGGAGGAGCCCTGAGAACAGTAGACATTAAACTTTTGTAAGGTGTGTTTAGATTTACAAAGGAGATCCCACCTAAGGATCCCTCCCTCTCTGTACCAGGAAGAGTAGGATGACTAAATCACAAGAGAGTCTCTTATCAATAGAGAAGTCATTGACTTCAATGTAAACAACGAAGTTTCAAAGTAATTCTACTTATTTATTTATTTTTGGCGGGTGCTGGGTCTTTGTTGCTGCACGGCTCTTCTCTAGCTGCGGCAAGCGGGGGCTCCTTTCTCGTCGCAGTGCGCAGGCTTCTCATTGCAGTGACTTCTCTTGTTGCAAGGCACAGGCCATGTGGGCTTCAGTACGTGATTCCCAGGCTCTAGAGCACAGGCGCAGTGGTTGTGACGCTCAGTTGCTCTGTGGCATGTGAGATTTCTTGGGTCAGGGATCAAACTCCTGTCTCCTGCACGGGTGGTCAGGGAAGCCCTGTATAACAAATCTTATCTTTGTTGACCCGCTTTTCCTGGTAACCTCTCCATTAACTGCTGCTGCTGCTGCTGCTGCTAAGTCACTTCAGTCGTGTCCGACTCTGAGTGACCCTGTAGACTCTGTGCGACCCCATAGACGGCAGCCCACCAGGCTCCCCCCTCCCTGGGATTCTCCAAGCAAGAACACTGGAGTGGGTTGCCATTTCCTTCTCCAATGCATGAAAGTGAAAAGTGAAAGTGAAGTCGCTCAGTTGTGTCCAACTGCAGGCTGCCAGGCTCCTCTGCCCACGGGATTTTCCAGGCAAGAGTACTGGAGTGGGGTGCCACTGCCTTCGCTCCATTAACTGGCCACCCTATGTTTTTCTTTCTTTTGTTTTTAGCTGAAGATGGTTATTTAAGCCAGTGGCTTAGATCACCTCAGGGAGTTACTCATTTTTTCCCTTTGGTATCTCCCATGTATATATGAAGCATACATGTTAACAAGTTTCTGTTTTTCTCTTATGTGTTACTATAGGAGTCTCCACTAAGAACTTAGAAGGATAGAGGGAAAGTTATCTTTCTTCCTCTATAAGAGAAATATTATATTTCAGATTCACTCTACTCATTATTTCAACAGTCTAGGGGTAGGCTACTCACCAGACCAAGAATTGTATCACTGATTCGAATTGCTTTATCAGAATTGTACCTTACAATAACAATTGTATTTTTTACAAGAACTGTATCATTAGGGTTATCAAAACAAAATGAATCTGCAGATATTCCTGATCAAATAAATGGGTCAAAAGTTTAAAGAGAGTCTAAGTTTGTCATTTTCTTCAAATGGTAGATTAACTCAATAATTTATCCCCTCAATATTATTTATCCTAAGGTTTAAAAAATTATTTTCTTTTAAAATCCTCAACAAAATGTTTCACCTATAGACGTACAAAAGTTAGCTGGTTTTAGGGGCAGAACTATGGCCTCCTACAAACTGCACATATTTCTGAGTTGCAAGTACCTTCCTAGTTTGTCTGATGGAAACTTAGCAGGTCTGTTGTGGTCAAAAGTAGGAATGAATAACCCTATTGATGGCCATGATAGTATGCTAGTCCCGTTAAAGGTTTTTAGATCTAATTTGGGTGCTGTCATCTGAAAACTTTTAGAGTTGCACCTTTAAGCAGCATTTAAAGGGAACTTAAACAAACTGAGAAAAGTAACCTTAGCTCTTGTCTCTTAATAAAATCTATAAAACGCAGAAGGGTCTTCACCCTGACATCTGCCCTTTCATGTCCTACTCAAAAACAAAGGCCTGCAGAATAACCTACAAACCCTCCCTCTTTGCTTCTGAAGCACACATCTCAGCTCTCCTTTTTCTTGACTGTCCTTAGAAAAAGAGACTCAAACGTACTTAAGGAATAGAAAAATGCAAGAGACATTTTATGGGAGAACTGGGGTGGATGCAAGCCGGAGAAACTCAATGATTAAAGTGAAAGCAAACCAGAATTTTGATTGGGAAGTACAGTTCTGCAGTAAATGGAGCAAATGGTAGTAAAGTTTTGTGACTAAGTGAGGGTTAACAATGAAAAAATAACTGCCTTCATATTGCTGCCTAAAACGTTAAGGAAAGTAAAAGAA
Source organism: Neotragus pygmaeus (assembly GCA_006410875.1). NCBI lineage: Eukaryota > Metazoa > Chordata > Mammalia > Artiodactyla > Bovidae > Neotragus > Neotragus pygmaeus. The sequence goes on along the minus strand of SJYV01024827.1, from coordinate 25,104 downwards.
ACAGAACTATAACTCTGTTTAGGCAACTCTGCCCTCCTAAAAGATTACTTTTATTGTTCTAATTTCTCTTTCCACAGCTGCTGTGGACATTTTATGCTAAAGTCTACTGTCTTTAACTTTCTTGAGTTTCATTATTAACAGTGTAAAGTTTTCTGCCTCATAAACAAAAATAAGGTGTTTGGGGGTTTAAAAGAAATGAAAATGTTAATCTCGGTCTCCAGGATGCTGCCTGCCAATCAGACAACTGGTGGCCTTGTGGCCCTGAAGAAGCAAAAGAGTTGTGTGTTAAGTATCTGATGAATTCTTAACTGTGTATGGTTAAAATCTTCATCTTAGGGGAGGTGATGGTCAAGGAAGCTCTCCAGCTCAATACTGTCTTTAAAACACTTTTCCCTTGTTCCCCTTCAGGGATAATGGCCTCATTACTCAGCAAATTGCCCCATATAGAAACCTGGCAGCCAGTATCTTGCTGAGTTTCTTCACAATAATCCCCAGTTGAGTGGATTCTGCCTGAGACTTTTCTTTCTTATCTTACTCTCCACCTCTAGCTCCAAACTTTTTTTTTTTTAATCTATGGTTGATCTACCAGATATCAGCATTCTCACCACCTTTGCCTCCACTCCCCTACCCTCTTCTTTGACTTTGCTATCACCATGACTGTTTTTTAAAAACACTGAATGGGGGTGGGTAGGTGGGAAAGAGGTCCAAGAGGGAGGGATATATATATATACACAAAAAGCTGATTCACCTTATTGTATAGTAGAAACTAACACAACATTGTAAAGCAACTATACCCTAACTGGAAAAAAACAAACAAACAAACAAACACCCAAACCAAAACACTGAACAGCTTTATCTTGCTGATAAGAGCAACACTAGATCCTCAGCATCCCAGTTGCAACCGACTCTTTGTGACCCCATGGACTGTAGCCTAACTAGGTTCCTCCGTCCATGGGATTTTCCAGGCAAGAATCCTGGAGTGGGTTGCCATTTCCTTCTCCAGGAGATCTTACCAAACCAGGGATTGAACTCAGGTCTCCCGCATTATAGGCAGACGCTTTACCATCTGAGCCACCAGGGAAGAGTATAAACTACTTAGGACTGCGAATAAGATCTCTTTAATTTTGCATAGAAGAGAATAGAAAAATGAGTTCTTTTAATTTGGTGATGATAATATAAATTATGAGATTTCTTGACAATATGCAGTATTAACAGATGTATAAGATGTGTTCTGAAGAAGCTTTTTCTTTCTTTAGGGATTTTATTCAGAGTTATTGAGTCTCTCTCCCTCTATCCCCAACACTGTTTTTGTATTTAAGAATGTAGTGCAGTTGAGAGATGGAGTGGGAGTTTGGGGTTAGGAGAAGCAAACTCTTATACAGAAAATGGATAAACAACAAAGTCCTACTGTACAGTACAGGAGACTATATTCAACATCCTGTGATAAACCATAATGGAAAAGAGTATGAAAAAGAATATATACATATATACGTATAGCTGAATCACTTTGCTGTACAGCAGAAATTAACAAAACATTGTAAATCAACTATACTTCAAAAAAATAGACGAAGAAAATAAAGAATGGAATGTAGCTGCTTAGGCCCAGGGTGCTACCTGCTTATGGTCTCAGCATCTATGTGGGCCACCAGACACACGCTTGGGGTCCCAGAGTAACAATTATGCTTCCTTTCACCCTCAAAGAGCACTAGATTGCACAATAAATTATATGGTTATCCTGGGCATGGTGGTGGTGGTTTAGTCACTAAGTCGGGTCCGACTCTTGTGACCCCATGGACTGTAGCCTGCCAGGCTCCTCTGTCCAAGGGATTCTCCAGGCAAAAATACTGGAGTGGGTTGCCATTTCCTTCTCTAGGGGATCTTCCTGACCCATCAGTTCAGTTAAGTTCCATCGCTCAGTCATGTCTGACTCTTTGCGACCCCATGAATCACAGCACGCCAGGCCTCCCTGTTCATCACCATCTCCCAGAGTTCACTCAGACTCATGCCCATCGAGTCCGTGATGCCATCCAGCCATCTCATCCTCGGTCGTCCCCTTCTCCTCCTGCCCCCAATCCCTCTCAGCATCAGAGTCTTTTCCAATGAGCCAACTCTTCACATGAGGTGCCCAAAGTACTGGAGTTTCAGCTTTAGCATCATTCCTTCCAAAGAAATCCAGGGTTGATCTCCTNACTCACATCCATCGAGTCCGTGATGCCATCCAGCCATCTCATTCTCGGTCGTCCCCTTCTCCTCCTGCCCCCAATCCCTCCCAGCATCACAGTCTTTTCCAATGAGTCAACTCTTTGCATGAGGTGGCCAAAGTACTGGAGTTTCAGCTTTAGCATCAATTCTTCCAAAGAAATCCAGGGCTGATCTCCTTCAGAATGGACTGGTTGGATCTCCTTGCAGTCCAAGGGACTCTCAAGAGTCTTCTCCAACACCACAGTTCAAAAGCATCAATTCTTCGGCGCTCAGCCTTCTTCACAGTCCAACTCTCACATCTGTACATGACCACAGGAAAAACCATAGCCTTGACTATAGAGTCCTAGGGGGTGTGAAAATTGATCCAGACTTTCTGGGAAGCTATTTAGAAACATTCATCAACAGCCTTAGAGAAACTCTTTGCATGGAACCAACAATTCTCTACCAGGAATTAATCAAAAAGAATCAGTGATCTGAACAAATCTCTATGTATCTATATATTTAGTTCAGCATTGCCTTGGTACCAAGCCTGGAAACAGCTCCAGTATCCATTAAGAAATAGTTGTTAACTTAGTTGATTAAGAAAATTATGGATTGTTGCACATGCACATGATAAAACTCATGACATGAAAATATGTTCAAGAAAAGCAAGCTTCCAACATCATGTGTAGTAGGATCCTATGCTGTGTGTTTTAAAATCTCTCTCATACACACATACTAAAAAAATAATTTAAAAAACATATAATCTAGAAAGAAATACACAGAACTGTTAAATGATTTTTCCTGAGTAGGAGGAATTCCTTATATTTAATTTTTTTAAATGTTCTTCCATGTGTATGTATTCATTTTTAATTATTNCAACATCATGTGTAGTAGGATCCTATGCTGTGTGTTTTAAAATCTCTCTCATACACACATACTAAAAAAATAATTTAAAAAACATATAATCTAGAAAGAAATACACAGAACTGTTAAATGATTTTTCCTGAGTAGGAGGAATTCCTTATATTTAATTTTTTTAAATGTTCTTCCATGTGTATGTATTCATTTTTAATTATTAATTTTATAAGAGAAAGATATAGATTGGGAAATCATGAATGAGGGCTCCACAGACATGGATTGGCAGGAGATCACATGGGAGAATAAGTGAAGGAAGAAGAGGAAGCCAGGGTAGAATCCTGGGTGCATCGGAATCTAAGAGGCAGGTGGAGAAGGGAGACTGAGGATGAGTAGAAAGGCTCAAGCAGGACCAGGGGAGGATGCTGTCATGGAAACCATCTGCAAGCAGGAGGGCTCCTGGCAGGAAACAAGTGACAGACACAGGAAGAATAACTGAAGAATTTCATGAAAGGACTGTTTTCAAAGATGTGGGCTTCCCAGGTAGTGGTAAAGAACCCGCCTGCCAATGCAGGTAGACGTAAAAGGCGCGGTTTATATCCCTAGCTTGGGAAGATCCCTTGGAGTAGGAAACGGCAACCCACTCCAGGATTTTTGCCTGGCCAATCCTATGGACGGAGGAGCCTGGCAGGCTGTGATCAATAGGGTCACAAAGAGAACACAATTGAAATGACTTAGCATGCTGTCCTGGGCAAGGTTAAGAGAACCAAAATGTGGTAGTAAAATACCCCATGACTAGTAGCGATGGAAAGTCACCAGAGATATACACGAAGTGACAGAGAGTGGGAGTTGTCACCAGAATGTAGGTGAACCTGTAGTGATGGGGAGAATTCACCCAGCAGGAGCAATGATGCAAGAGAGAGGAAAGCAGCCCCTTCCATCTGTTGCCTGGGGGGAAGGTATCCAAGAAGTTAAACTTGTCTCCCATCCCACTTTCTGACCTCAGGCTGGTCTCTCTATCGGCCAGACAAACAGAGGCCAGAGGACTGAAGAAACCAGGTGGTGTAGCCCATGGGTGTCAGCCTTGTAGCCACAAAGCAGAGTGGAGAAAGGGGAAGGGTAGCTCTCGAGGGGTAGAGACCTTCTAGAGTGCCAGGAAGGGCAGTTTAGTAGAATGAAATGCTTCCAAGAAACAAGTGATACAGAGAAGTCACCAGAGGTGAATGTTGAAGAGTTTCCATTGGATTGGGTCATTAAGCAGCCACTGGAATGAATGTTCCTTGGAATTGGTAATAGAACTTTAAGCATTATAGGCTAAAGAATAAGACAGTGAAGAGGAGCTACTGGTAATCTGTCATGGAGGGTAATTTCCGAGAGCAAAAGAGGCAAAGTAGGACTTAGCTACTTCGTTAACATAAAATATTATATGCATATATATATATATATATGTAGTTTGATAGTTAAATATTTATAAATCCAATCTTGTGTTCCAAATCCTCTTTGATTTTTCACTTGCTATATAAAATGTCAAACTCATCTTACTGATAAATCATGTAGTGAATGTAGATAATTTAGCTTCTCAATAATTTCCCCTGAAACATTTGTATAGGCTGTGCCTTCATTAAGTTAGCATTTTAGAAATAACAGCCAGACCTCTCTTCTTCCTTTTTTCTTTCCTTTTCTAGGTGGTGGTGCATTGGTTATTGGGCAAGAACAAGATGAAAAAGGAGAGGGATTCAACCCAGCTGAGTCTTTTGTGGGCTCCATAAGCCAGCTCAACCTCTGGGACTATGTCCTGTCTCCACAGCAGGTCAATTCCATTTTCAGTGTATGACAGTAATGACATGCAAAGGTACAAACCTAGTACAAATGTGCATAGCCTAATGCTACCGTATCTATGCCACCACTGAATTTTCAGAATTTACCAGCAGTATCATTTGATGCTATGATAGTAGACTAAGCTAGGGAGAGGTTATTTATAGTGTCTTGGTGATGTTTTATAATTTTGTTGGACATGACTCTTTAATAAAATCTTGTGATTTCAGAACTAGAAAGAATCATAGAGAAGAATATTTCTAATCCCTCTGACTCAAGAATCAGAAATTTAGGGCTGGCACAAGATCACATATACAGAGTAACAGATGGGCTAGTGGTTAAAGCCAGCCTACAGTCCAATGGCCGGGGTTCAAGTTCCAGTTTCACCATGAACTCACTCTGATGATTTTGAACATGTAACCCCATCTCCCTATGCTTTAGTTTTCAATCTATTAAAGATAAACAAATAGAACTGCATAGTGGAGTTTTGGCAGAATGGAACAAAATCCTGCATATAAGATTGAGGTCTTGTTTGGCACATAGTAAAGGCTCGGCAGGCTCCCCTGGTAGCTCAGTGATAAAGAACCCATCTGCCAACGCAGGAGCCCTGGGTTCGATCCCTGAGTCAGAAAGATCCCCAAGAGAAGGAAATGGCAACCCACTCCAGTATTCTTGCCTGGGAAATCCCATGGACCGAGGAGCCTGGCAGGCTGCAGTCCATGGCGTTGCAAAGAGTTGGATACAACTTCATGACTAAACAACAGCAAAAGTGCTTGATAGATGTTTACTTTTACTATTATTGGGGCAGAACTTGCCTGAACCTCAGCTTTCTCACCTCCAGATCAGAGATAGGAGGCCAAAGAGGAAGTGCCCCTCAACACCTTAACAAACTGCAAAGTGTAAGACAAGAAATTCTATATGTAGAATTTCAGAATTTCCAGTGACTATGAAATATTTGGTAAAAGGAATGGTGGGGGTGGAAGGGAGAAAGAAAAAGGAAGAGAACTTTCCTTTGCCCCTGAAATCACACCCTACATCCAAAACTCTGCTTCTCGCCCCCCACCCCTCACAAGTCTGTGAATGTTTTCAGCAGGACCAGATTAAGATATAATAACTGATGGGTGTGAGTCTGAGTGAACTCCGGGAGTTGGTGATGGATAGGGAGGCCTGGCGTGCTGTGATTCATGGGGTCACAAAGAGTCAGACATGACTGAGCGACTGAACTGAACTGAACTCTGTCTCCCAGAAACAAGTGAAGTTTGTCTAAAAGATGGATTTGTAAACTTTCAGGTGAAATCGCTGGCCACCTCATGCCCGGAGGAACTCAGTAAAGGAAACGTGCTAGCCTGGCCTGATTTTCTGTCGGGAATTGTGGGGAGAGTGAAGATCAATCCGAAGAGCATATTCTGTTCAGGTTATAGCTCCCTTCTTTAGACTCTGCTGTCTCTTGGTTACTCTGGGATTTTCTAGCAAAAGGAGACATTTGATTCTCTACTGGTCAAACAGTGTGTGCTAAATTGTGTGTGCTTGTCAGTCTGCTGTTTGCCTAATAATCATGTTTAGCCTACCTTATCTAAAGGGTCTGTTATTTTTTTATATATATACTTAAATACCTTTGTATAACATGGTAAAAAGTAATTGTGCACAAAACTTGAACAAAGGTAAATAAGAAAAATAGGATGAGCAGAGGGATATGGTTAATTTTTTTTAAATGCCCACTGAAGTCCTGTCCCCCAGTTTGAGATGGGGTTCTCTCTTGGCACTATAATTCCTAGCCATCATCCATGTGCAGGTAGCACAGAGGGAAAAGAAATAGATGTAATAACATACATACTGAGTGGTCAAACTCTGAATGGTCCCAGCTGCCTCCTAAAATTCAATATATAATATTTAAAGAAGTTTCTGAAGATACCCTAGAATTCATGGCTTTTGTTATCTCATAAGAAGATTTTATTAATTCTGAAATACTATTTGTAATTCAAAAATACCATTTTCCTTAAAAATACTCAGCAGACTTCTGCTGAAAGAGGGAAAGTTGTTTGTTGACTCCAAGTTTTTTTTCTAGAAATTTTGCATGCCGGAGATCTGGTTACAGGTTATCTTGTTTTAGTATCCATAGAGTAGCTCTCAAATACTAGTACAAGATATGATTTGAAACCCGTAACCTGGTGATGTTGCCTGTGTGTTTCTGACAAGCTCTGAACCAGTGTTCTTTGCCCTCAGATTGCCCATCTTTAGAAGGATCAGTACCTCATCTGCGAACTGCATCAAGAGACGTAAAGCCAGGCTCCAAAATCAGTCTGTTCTGTGATCCAGGCTTCCAGATGGTCGGGAACTCGGTGCAATATTGCCTGAATCAAGGACAGTGGACACAACCGTTGCCTCGCTGTGAACGTGAGCAGTGCCTTTCTTGAAGGCATTCAGTATCTCTTGAAAATTATTGGAACCCTAAGAACACTTTTTGAGGAATGCTAGATAAAAGTGAAGTACTTCTTAACAGCCAATATAGCAGATATTCATTACTTTCTTTGTGTAATGAAGTGTGCTGGGCACCATAAGGGAGGTGGGAGATGAGGATACAGAGAGCCCACCACCCGTGAAGGCACCCTAGTGGCCCAAGGAAATGAATGGAGGGAAAGACAGGTGTGAAGCCTGGAGCCCAGAGAGAGATGGGTTGTTGCTGGGTGGGAAAACAGGACTATATCTCTTTAAGCTGGATGCACCCATTCATTCATTTATTCAACAATTTTGAAAGTACCTAGTTTGTGCTAGACACTGAACTAAGTTCTGGAGATACAGCAGTTGGGGAAAGTCTCTCTTTTTGTGGAGTTTACATTGTAGTAGGAAAGTCAAGAAGTAACAAATAATGTTATTATTTACAGTAAGAACAGCAAATGCCAGAAGTAAAGGCTTTGAAGAAAACTAAAGCGGGTGGTGGTTTAGTTGCTCAGTTGTGTCTAACTCTTGAGACCCATGGACTGTAGCCCTCCAGGCTCCTCTGTCCATGAGGTTTCCCAGGCAAGAATAATACTGGAGTGGGTTGCCGTTCCCTTTTCCAGGGGAATCTTCCCAACCCAGGGATCAAACCTGTGTCTCCTGCATTGGAGGCAGGCTCTTTAGCGACTGAGCCACCAGGGGAAAAGCAGGATAGGGAGATATAAAGTGAGAGGGTTGGGTGGAAGCAGGACTGCTGCTATAGACAGGGTGATTGGGGAAGTTCCTCAACATCTCTTTCCACCTGCTGTGTATTTATCTGTTTCATGTATCTCATCTCTCACTAGATACTACACTTTGAAGGCAGGGATTTTGCTGTTTGCTTCAACCTAAGCACCCAGACAATGTCTAGCAGGGAGTGGGGTCACCATAAAGTTGGTTTTTTTTTTTAGTCTTTATTTATTTGACTGTGTTGGGTCTTAGTTGTGACACTTCAGATCTTTACTTGCGGCATGTGGGATCTAGTTCCCTGACCAGGATGGAACCCAGGCCCACTGCTTTGGGACCGCGAAGTCTTAGCTACTGGACGACCAAGGAAGTCCCTCCATAAGTATTTTTTTTAATGAATGAATGCCATGCCCATTGTGAGCCAGACACTATGCTTGATGCTCTGGGCACAAGCGTGGCTGCAGCCCACCACCACCCCGCTAGTATTTTCAGTGTAATGTTTGTGTGCATTGAAGAGTTTAACTCAACTACAGGTTTAATATAAGTAAGATGTTCGTTGAGTGTTTTGCTCCTAAAGTAATTGTCGCATTCCAGGCATTAGCTGTGGGGTGCCACCCCCTCTGGAGCATGGCTTCTATTCAGCCGAGGACTTCCACGCTGGCAGCACAGTGACCTACCAGTGCAACAACGGCTACTATTTGTTGGGCGATTCAAGGATGTTCTGTACGGATAATGGGAGCTGGAATGGCATTTCACCATCATGTCTTGGTGAGATGAATCTTGGCAATTACTGTATGCCTTTATTCTGACTCTGTGGGAGATAATTGTCCCAAATTCCTGAGGCTCTTGTGGCATGCCTTTGTTAATTTCATCTCGTCCTAGTCAGCTCTGGGCAAGCCATAGTGACGAAGCAGCTGTCCGTGGACATGCCAAACATGTTTTAAATTTTTACCAGGCCCAATTTAAGAATATCTTTTTCTTTCTTTCTTCTACTTAACCACCTATAAACTGTGTAAATAGCTTTTATTGTAGATCTGCAATGTGTTTATGACTATTATATCTAAACTTCATGAAAAAAATATATAGTGTGATGCATTGAGTGATACATAATGATTTAAAAGTAAAAAAAAAAAAAAAATGTTTGCTCCATAAGACAAATCCATCAGCCTTATGGCCTGTAAACCATCTCTATTTTAGATGTTGATGAATGTGCAGTTGGGTCAGACTGTAGTGAGCACGCCTCCTGCCTGAATACAAATGGATCCTACGTCTGCTCGTGTATCCCACCCTACACAGGGGATGGTAAAAACTGTGCAGGTAACTAGGCTGTGTGTAATTGGGAAGTCTATTTCAATTGTTTAATTCAAGTATATAGTTTAAATGTATGTCATATAAAAATAAGACAGTATTTTCAACCTCAAAGGGGGTATGGAGAAGAAAAATCATCTTTGAAAAGATACTTTAAACAGAGAAAGACAAATACATGATATTGCTTACATGTGAAATCTAAAAATATGATACACATTAACTTCTGTACAAAATGGAAGCAGACTCACAGACATAGAAAACAAACTTATGGTTATCAAAGGGGAAAGTGGAAGGAGGGATAAATTAGGAATTTGGGATTAGCATATATATACTATAAATGCTATATGTAAAACAGATAACCAAAGGACCTACTGTATAACACAGGGAGCTATATTCAATATCCTATAATTATGTGTAATGGAAAAGAATCTGAAAAAGAATGGATATATATGTATAAGTGAGTCATTTTGCTGGACAGCGGAAGCTAACACAACATTGTAAATCAACTTATACTTCAGTAAAAAGTGTTTAAAGATACACAAGCAACAGTTGGAGGTGCTTTAAACTAGCATTGTGCTTTTCCTAACTTCACAAATTCTCGCATCCAAGTACTAACCAGGCCTGGTCCTGCTTAGCTTCTGAGATCAGAAGAGATTGGGCGTGGTCAGGGTGGTATGGACATAGATCCCAGTTTCTGAAAAACAAAACTGAGAGCCAACTTTATCACCTGACTGTTGAAGAAATGTCTCCATAATAGAAGAATACAGTGGATCTAGAAATATAAGCGGTGGCCTCCACTGCCTTCAGTCAGAGCAAAGAGGTTACTTCATCACCTGTTCACTTTCAGAATCTTTCCTCTGCCTCAGCCACACAGAATTATATCATTGGGGGAAAAAAATAGACATCCTGCCTTACCACTTGCTTTACCTGTATTTTGTGATAAGGTGGATAATACTCGACCCATCAACATCTTTCTATACTAATTGTGAGAAAGCAGCTACTAGAAAAATTAGAACTTAATGAGGAATTCTCAGAATCAGTCTTATAATTGCATCTACATTTTGCGAGGGTTCCATGTAAAGTCCAAAAGACCTTCAGAAAGATTGAATCAGTATATCTCCCTTTTTTGAGAATTTCAGTATTCATATGGTTCCATTGTTCAGCTCTAGCCCTAAATCTCTATAAATCCCCTTCCTAGAAGGGGTGACTGACCCTGGGTTTGCACATAGCAGACTTATGATCTGGGAGCTGTTTGAAAGGGGAGGCAGGGAACTTCCCTTCAGTGTGCTTTGTGGCTGCCTTTATATCATCTTGAGAGAAAGTCAGCTGCACTTAAAAAGTGGTCTTTTCATTGGAAAAGACCCTGATGCTGGGAAAGATTGAATGCAGGAGGAGAAGGGGATGATAGAGGATGAGATGGTTGGATGGCATCACCGACTCCATGGACATGAGTTTGAGCAAGCTGCAGGAGATGCTGAAGGACAGGGAGGCCTGGCGCGCTGCAGTCCATGGGATCGCAGAGTTGGACACAACTGAGCAGCTGAATGACAACAAATGAGGTTGGGAGGAGGAGCTGAAGCCCTTCTGAGCCATGGCCTGGCACCACCACTAATTCCTCCCTAAACAGTTTCTTTTGGGGACAGAGACATTTTGTTTCTTTTTCTTATTCATTGCTGTTTCAAAATACTGTTTTACAAAAGCTTATTAAATCATCTGGTGTGTCCTTGGAATTCATGCCTTTCCCTTCAGAAGTTTTTTCTCCCCCCTTCAAGATTTAATTGGTACCTTAACTGCAGTGGAATTCTTTTGCTATGAGACCTCATGTGGTTATGTGAAAGACCCACAAAAACTGTTTTCTCTCTTTCAAGAACCTATAAAATGCAAGACTCCAGGAAATCCAGAAAATGGCCACTCTTCCGGAGAGACTTATACCATGGGTGCCAAGGTCACGTTTTCATGTGAAGAAGGATACCAGCTGGTGGGGGAGGCCAGGATCACATGTTTGGAGTCTGGAGAATGGAGTCATCTGATACCATATTGTGAAGGTATGTTGAGTAAATTCCCCCCATGTTTACGGTGTACAGCAGTGCTAGAAAGTCAGGATGGAGAAATGCCAAGTGTGGTCCCAATATTTTTTATATTTAAAGCCCAATATTGGACTGATACTTATTTTTGTAAAGATTTTTTTGTAAATTTTTGTAAAGATTTTTTTTATTGAAAATGCAAACTATTATATATAGAATGGATATACATGTTCTTCCTGTATAGCATAGGGAATTATATTCAATATCCTATGATAGTGGAAAGATTTTTTTTTTCAATAAAGTCTTTATTGAATTGGTTCCAGTTTTGTTTCTATTGTTCATGTTCTGGTTTTTTGGCCACAAGGCATGTACATCTTAGCTCCCTGACCAGGGATCAAACCCACACCCCCTGCACTGGAAGGCAGAATCTGAACCACCAGACCACCAGGGAAGTCCCTAGGCTCATATTTAAATGTGACCAAAATCCTGGAGCTGCCCTTCAACTCAAAGAGATTTTTACACATACTGACTAAGAAAAGTAATGCCTGTTGGTTTTCCTCCTTTAAGCTGTTTCCTGTGGTGCACCCGCTCTCCCAGAAAATGGTGGCGTTGATGGATCTGCATTTACCTATGGCAATAAAGTAATATATAAGTGAGTGTCTAAGATTAACACTGTATTATAGATATTGTCGATAACATGCTGGCAGTGAAAGAATACTGGTAAAAAAAAAAAAAAAAGACAAAGAGTAAGCCCAGAGGATGTTTTCAGATTAACATGGAATTAATTGAATTCTATATTTGGGCTTGGATCCAAAGCTCCACAAAGATATTCACCAGCTTGTAGGGCCTTCTTTCATAGCATCTTAAGGACTTATTTTAGATAGGACCATTATCAAACCAGGGATTTGCTGTTTGCCAGGAACAGACTCACAGACGTGGAGAACAGGTGTGTGGTTATTCAAGAGGGAGGGGAGGAGAAGAGGGAAGGATTGAGAATTTGGGATTAGCTAGATGCAAACTATTATATATAGAATGGATAAACATGTTCTTCCTGTATAGCATAGGGAACTATATTCAATATCCTATGATAGTGGAAAAGAAGGTATGAAAGTCAAAAGTGAAAGTGAAGTTGCTTCAGTTGTATCTGACTCTTTGTGACCCCATAGACTGTAGTCTGCCAGGCTCCTCTGTCCATGGGATTTTCTAGGCAAGGATAATAGAGTGGGTTGCCATTTCCTTCTCCAGGGGATCTTCCTGACCCAGGGATTGAACGTGGGTCTCCTGCACTGCAGGTGGACTCTTTACCATCTGAGCCACATATATATGAATATATATATGTATGTATATGTATAACAGAATGTGTCCATACATATAACTGAATTATTGTGCTGTGCAGCAGAAATTGACACAACATTGTAAATCAACTATACTTCAATTAAATTTTAAAGAGTGAACTTTCTGTTGGCAGATGCTAACCCATGACACAAACTGGAGGCAAGTCAAATGCTTAAAATCCATCCTTCTATTTATTACCCCGCAGGGTCCCTGCGGGCAAGATGCATAGTATTCAATATTGAAAAAAATTTTTCAAAGCATTGTTTCAATAGGAAAAAAATATTCTAGCAATATGTATAAATTCTTGGTCTTTTGGGAGGTTTTGGCACAGATGAAATCATGCAAAGTGAATTTTATTCTGTCATTTTCTTTTATCTTCTTTAGGTGTAATAAAGGATATACTCTGGAGGGTGAGAAAGAATCATCGTGTCTTGCTAGTGGTTCTTGGAGTCATTCTCCTCCTGCGTGTGAACTGGTCAAGTGTTCTAGCCCCGAAGACGTAAATCATGGGAACTATATTTTGAGTGGGCTTACCTATCTTTCTACTGCATCGTATTCATGTGATAATGGATACAGGTACAGTCCTAGACAGCAGCCCAGCTTCCTATAGTACCCTGTTACTCATTATTTACTCAGTGGGTTTCACTTCCATGTGATTGGCTGGCTTTAAATACAAGTTTCCAAGTGTAAAAGCTATTCTTAAACATGTTTGCTTCTTAAAGCTCAGCCTATAGTAAATGCTCAGGGAAATATTCCATCTCTAACTTTGAGAGCTCCAATTCAATACTATAAACATTTAGACACTAAACATGAAAGCAGAAGATGTTTATGAAGCATAACATAACACCTAATAAAATGCTTTGATGATTTTTTTTAGTAAACAAAACATTGCCTAGAATATTGTTAAAAAATCGTGTCAAGATAAGAGCCTGGGTCTTTAATACTGTTAAGAGGTTAATTTGATTAATGTTGTATGTGTGTGTGTTCAAAAAGAAGTGAAAGAGTCAGGCTGTGATCAGAAGCTTGGGTAACAGATCAAGTGAATGGAAAATGGAGTGAGTTGTACGATCAAAATCTGGTTGGCAAGTGAGAGTGGGCAAACCATGCCGAAGAGCTCCTAGATTCTTAAATTCAAAGGCAGACCAGAGGTCAGAGTGATGAACAACACTCTTCAGATGCCCAGGCTCATGGCAAGGACGGTGCCCTTTGAATTGCTCTGACTTCCTGGGTGTGTCTCCCTTATCACTGGACCCTAACCAGCCTCATACTGCTTCTCATCCAAGGAATCTGCTAGTCCAAGGTTTGGAGTGCTTGACAACATCACCAAGGCGCACATTAAACCATTTTATTTTATACCCCAGTTGTTACTGTATTGTTTTAGCCTACTCATAGTTTTAAATCAATCTATAGCCAAACTCAGATTTCTGTTTTTATATAAAGCAGTAAAATAGAAAATTCGTATGTTAAAATTGCCGAGTGGCCCCTGTTCTCTCCTAAGTCCTTCCGAGTTCATCTCTAGAGCAGTAAGTCAATAGCCAGGGAAAGAAGTGGCACCTTTCTTTCCTGTAGTTTGCAGGGCCCTTCTGTCATTGAATGCTCGGCCTCAGGCAGCTGGGATAGAGCGCCACCTACCTGCCATCTCGTCTCCTGTGGAGAGCCGCCAACCATCAGAGATGCTGTCACCAATGGGAGTAACTTCACCTTTGGGAACACTGTCACTTACACTTGCAGAGAAGGGTGAGTAAACCCGAGGAAGGAAAGGATTATTGGGAGGGGGTGGTCCCAACTGCAGATGGACTCCATTGAACACTAAATTAAATTTCCTGGCAGCCAAAGCCAGAGAGAGCTTGATATTCTTTTCTTGTAAGAAAGGGAACATATTCTCCTGTAAAAATAGTGTTTTCCCGGAATTAAAGTAATTTACCAAATTGGGCCTTGAAGAATGGACATTGGGCAGTGCAGTGGAAAATATCTTGATACTCTAGTTATAGAGGCAAAAAGCACATTTAAATAAGCATTTGTGTCTTGTCCCCTGCAAAACCAAAGGTAAGACTTTAGGTCATGGCATAAAGATGGCCACGTCTGCATGAATTGAAGTTCAGATTTTTACATTTTTACTGCTCTCATTTCATTTAAGAGATGTAAGCAAATAGGAAGCAGTTTACAAAGTGATTTCCTACTCCTTGCCTCATTTTATCCCTGCAAAAACCATGTAGGACACAGAGAAAGGAAAGATTCCCTCTGGGACGGTGATCTGCCTAAGGTCTCAGGCAAGGAGTAAAGAATTGAAGGATGATTAAATCCCAGATCATCTGGCATTTAATTGCTTTTTTTCCTGTGCTTCCTCAATAAATGTTTTAGCAGTGATAGTTGATAGCGTTCACACTCCAGATTTACAGTTGCTTTTCATACAGTTGTAAGGAGTGACAGCGGAGGGCTTGCCGTTTTCTGGATGAGTGTCTCAGTTCTGTCACACATTACTGTGTAGCCTTGGGAAAATGATATAACCTCTCTGTGCTTCTTGTACAACAAGTTCATTAAAGGTTCGTACTCCTTATGGCCATTGTGAGGAATAAAATTATTTGAGGCATGGACTAGCCAGAAGACAATATCTCAACATACCCTGCCATTATTATGATGTTAAAGAGAGGACACAGTTTCTAGAACATGAATGTTGAAGTTCATTTCACTTAGATAAAAAGACCGTCCCACTACAGGCCACCAGAAGGTGGCGACAACATTTTCTTGCAAAAAGCTGCTGCTGCTGCTAAGTCGCTTCAGTCATGTCCGACTCTGTGCAACCCCATAGACGGCAGCCCATCAGGCTCTGCCGTCCCTAGGATTCTCTAGGCAAGAACACTGGAGTGGGTTGCCATTTCCTTCTCCAGTGCATGAAAGTGAAAGTGAAGTCGCTGATTCGTGTCCAACTCTCAGCGATCCCATGGACTGCAGCCTACCAGGCTCCTCTGTCCATGGGATTTTCCAGGCAAGAGTACTGGAATGGGGTGCCATTGCAAAAAGCTCTTGAGCACCAAATATTCAAATAGTTGACATAAATCCCAGATCTTAACATTTTAACATCACTTAACACTTGTGATCTTAACACTTAACACTTAACAAGTGAAAAAAGAAATCTTGAATATTAAAATGTCAGTGTAGGAATTAGCTTTTCAGAACTTATTTTATTAAAGTGTAGTTGATTTACAATGTTGTATTAACTTGTAGGAGTTAACTTGTGATGGCCTCATCTCTCTCCTGTGGATTGACTCATTTAAAAACTGCTTCCTAATGAACTGCCTAGTACTATATAAAATTAGTCATTTAAATGTTTGTGAAATCTTTTCAAATATGAATGTTTCAGATAATAACTAGATACTGACTACTTCTGGTAGTCAATATCTTTTCTGATTACAAAAGTAACCTATTACCACTATGTAAAACTAGAAAATAAAAATATATATTTTAAATTGCCCAAAGATAAATGCTGGTAATATTTTACTATATCTCCTGCTAGAACTTTGCCTTCACATATAATTTTAAAGTTCATCTCTTATAAAAAGTCCCATATTTTCTTTTTTCTGTGTAAATCATTCATTTGTATTATAAGAAGAGTTTTGTATCCACCTAATGTTAAGTCTATATATTATGAAAAAAAGGATTTATTAAAAGACGAACTAAAGATAACATTGAAAATGGTGGTAAATCCCAGCCTTCATAGAGGGTTTTGCGTTTTCAGAGGACTTTCCTGGGAATTATCTCAGGTGTTCCCTTCCACAAAGAGAGGGTTTTGGCCGAAGAAATATTATTCCCATTTTATAGTTAAAACAGAAGGCATTGGGGCCATATTGTCATACAGACTCCTTCAGCTCTAAGCAAATAGACACTCTGTGGGAGTTTTCTTCTCATTGGAAAGATGGAAACCAAGTCTGTCCACCTAAATGATATAGCTATTAAAGGTCATGAGACCATTTTTATAAAAGTGCTTTATATATGCAAGAAGTGCTATGGCTTTACCAGTATTTTCTATATCGTCGTTGGACATCCCTGGTGGCTCAGTGGTAAAGAATCTGCCTGCAGTGCAGGAGATGCAGGTTTACCCTCTGAATCGGGAAGACCCCTGGAGAAGGTAATGGCAACCCACTCCAGTATTCTTCCCTGGAAAATCCCATGGCCAGAGGAGCCTGGTGAGTTACAGTCCATGGGGTTGCAAGAGTCGGACACAGCTAAGCACACATGCACCTATCATCATTATCATTATGTAAAGAGATGACATTTTAATAATATAAGGGAAACTATCTTAACCAAATTAGTAGAAAGTACACACAGTCACAAATCACTACCACCCGTGTTTTANCTGGGAGGGATTGGGGGCAGGAGGAGAAGGGGATGACCGAGGATGAGATGGCTGGATGGCATCACGGACTCGATGAACATGAGTCTGAGTGAAGTCTGGGAGCTGGTGATGGACAGGGAGGCCTGGCGTGCTGCGATTCATGGGGTCACAAAGAGTGAACTGATGAGGTTTCCTGACAATGTGCCATCTTTATCCCTGGAGTATAAATCAAAAATTACTCAGTGTCCATCAACATATGAATGATAAGACTGTGTAATATGTATATACAATGTAGTATGTCAATCATTAAAAAGAATGAAAAGTTGCCATTTGCAATAATGTAGATGGACCTAGAGGGTACCATGCCTAGTTATACGTCAGACTCATACTTTTTGATGTCACTTATATGTAGAATCTTAAAAAAAAATAAAAGAATGAATATAACAAAACAGAAACAAACTCACAGATATAGAAAATAAACTAGTGGTTACAAATGGGGAGGGGGAGGGGGTTAGGACAACAGTATGCGGTTAAGAGGTACAAACTATTGTGTATAAAATAGATAAATAAGGATATACTGTACAGCACAAGGAATTATAGCCATTATTTTATAATAACTTTAAATGGAGTATAATGTATAAAACTACTGAATCACTAAGCTGTACACCTGTAACTAATGTAATATTGTAAATCAACTATACTTCAACTTTAAAAAAAAGAAAAGAAGGTATTTTGCACACCTAAAGGAGCTATTTTGGGGACGCTAACATGCAGGGGTCAGCCTAGCCAGGACACCTGGGGGTGGGACTGAAACAGGAAAATTACATATAGTCCCAGCTCATACAGAGTGACACCATCTGCCATTATCTCCTCCTCTCTGATCATCTGCTATACTTCTCAGCTTCTCTCAGCAGACAGGTTTCCTCTGCTTTTTCTGGCTTCCTTACACCTTCATAGTCTTGGCTCATGTGTGATTCTGGTTTCCATGGAGTAGGTTCCTGCCTGACTCCACGTGGCTGGTGCACACACCTGTAGTCTTTGCCTGTCTAGCACCATCCTCCCACTTCCGGTAACAGAGTAGCTGACTGTACATGAGGTTCCAGAATTCGCATGTGACCCAGGCCTGGTCGTTGACTCTGTCTCTCCTGAGAATTTGGTGCTTCCTCGGTTCTCTTCTGCCACGTCTGTCACTAGTCCGTGTATCTTTTGGCTGCCTCCTGGTTTTTGTTTGCTCAGAGCATTTGTTTATTCATGGTTTCTGCTTACTCATGAAGTCTGGATACTGCCTTCTCTCCATGTATGCTCTCACTGATGATGATGATAACCATGATTTTTATCTCCCCAATTCTGATTCCTGGAATAAAAAAATCACTAGCATAGTTAATTGCCATTTATTTGGGCAAAACTTTCATGCCAGGACACCCTAAAGGCTAACGCCCAGCTTACTGCTCAGCTGCTCCCAGGTAAAGCGCCTGGCATTGTCCAACAAGCTGGACAGGACTGTAGAGGTAAGAAGGGTCTATATGGTATTAAAAGTGGTCACCTATGTTTAAAAATTTATATCAAGCTGGTTATCCAGATACCTATCCTCTTCTGTCACTCCAAATCCAATCTATGAAGAAATTCTATTAGCTGTACTTTCAAAATATGTTTAGAATCTGAACCCTTCTCACCTTTCCCACTTCAATCACTTTGCTCCAACTGCATTGTCTCTCACTTGCATTGCTTCAGTAGTTACTTGCTTCTATACATAACGCATTCCCAGCATAGTAGCCAGAGTGATTCTCCTTCTTCTTTTTTTTTTTTTTGGCTGCGCTGGGCCTGAGTTGCAGCATGTGGGATCTCTAGCCGTGGTACACAAACACTTAGTTGCAGCATGAAGGATTGAGTTCCCTGATCAGGGATTGAACCTGGGCCCCCTGCTTTGGGAGCATGGAGTTTTAGCCACTGGACCACCAGGGAAGTCCCCCAGAGTGATTCTTTTAAACAGAAATCAGTTCATGTCATTCCTTTGCTTCATATATGGCAATGGCTCCCCATCTCACCAGAGCAAGAGCTAAAGACCTAGCCCTCATTATACTCTGACCTCATCGTTACCACTTTCCCTCTTGCTCATTCTGCTTCAACCACACTTGCTTTTCCTCTTGCTTTTTTTTCTTTTTCCTTCTTGCTTTTCCTCTAATATTCCAGACATGCTCCCACCATAGGGCCTTTGCCCTAGCTGCCCCATCTATCTGAGGCACACTTCCTAAATTTACTGACTTGACTAACCCTTTTAGGTCTTTACTTAAATCTCATTTTCTCCACAAGGCCTATCTGACCAATCTATTCAATGCTCTAACTATAGTATTAAATGCATTATAGTAAGTTCTGCAGTAGTAAATACTGTGCATGCATGCGTGCATACTCAGTCACTTCAATAGTGTTCGACTCTTTGCAACCCCGTGGACCATAGCCCATCAGGTTCCTCTGTCCATGGGGATTCTCCAGGCAAGAATACTACGGTGGGTTGCCATGCCCTCCTCCAGAGGATCTTCCTGATCCAGGGATCGAATACAGGTCTCCTGCATCTCCTGCATGGTAGGCAGATTCTTTACCACCAAGCCACTGGGGAACCCGTAGTAAATACTATATATGAAAGTGAAAGTTGCTCAGTCATATCTGACTCTTTGTGACCCCACGGACTATACAGTATATGTGTATATACCATATATAGTTCCCCACGTATCCATTCCCTCTTACTCGGCTGCACTTTCTGTTCCTGCACTTATCACTTTCTTAATGTGGGAGAACTGGGTTCAATCCCTGGGTTGGGAAGATCCCCTGGAGAAAGGAGAGGCTACCCACTCCAGTATTCTAGTCTGGAGAACTCCACTGACTCTATAGTCCATGGGGTCACAAAGAGTCGGGCACGACTGAGTGACTTTCACTTCACATATAAATTATGCTCAATATTTATTACCTGTCTCCTCCTGCTAAAATGTAAGCTCCACAAAGACAGAATTCTTTGTCTGTTTTGTTCCCTTATGTATACTAAGAATTTAGAACAGTGCCTGGCCCAAGCACTCCAAAAATATTTGCTGAATTGAATTGAATTCCTCGGGAGGGAGCTATAAACATGGTAGGCACACTAAGACTTTTCTATGCAATATAAAATATCACTTTCAGTGAAATTTATACATATATGTATATATATCAGTAAAGAGAAAATGTCTGTGTTCAATAATCTAAGCTTCCATTCAAGAATCTAGAAAAAGTACAAAATAAATCCAAAGCAAAAAGAAGGGAATAACAAAGAGAAGAAATCAATGAATTTGAAAGAAATACTATAAACAGCTCTATACACATAACTTTGACAACTTAGATGAAATGAACCAGTTCCTTGAAAAACATAAACACAACTCACCCCATATGAAGTAGGTCATTTGAATAGCACTATTCAAGAAAATAGTACTATTAATGAAATTCACTACTTGCCTATCAGAATGGGTAAAATAAAAAGTAAGGATGCACAGAAATCAGACCACTCATACATCATGGGTGGGCTACAAAATGGAAAGGCCACTTGGGAAAACAGTTTGATAATATCCTTGAGATCTAAACATGTAACCACCTTACAACCAAGCAACTGCCCACCTGGGTGTAAATGCCAGAGAAATTTTATATTCACACAAAAATATGTACATTAATGTTTATAGCAGCTTTATTTGAGTAGCCAAAAGCTGGAAACCCTGATGTACTTCAAGGGGTGAATGTTTGAACAAATTGGGTGTATCCATTCATGGAATATTCAGTGATAATGAAATAATGCATTATTGTAAAATCTGGATCAATCTCCAGAGAATTATGCTGAGTGAGAAAACCAAAAAATGGATAATGTATGATTCCATTTGCAGAACATTCTTGAAATGACAGAATTATAGAAATGGAGAACAAACTGATGGCTACCAGAGGTAATGGCCTGGGCTAGAGTGAGGAGAGCGACAGAAAGGTGAATATGATTATAACGGCAACACAGAGATTCTCCTGGTGATGAAAATATTCTGTATCAATACCAATCTCCTAGTTGTGACACTGAACTATACTTTTGCGTGATGTTAACAGTAGGGGGAAATGGGTGTTATTAGTCAGGGTTCTCTTGAAAAACAGAGCCAGGAAGATATATAGATATAGATCATAGGTACAGATATAGAAATAGACACAGACATAGAAACAGACATAGACACAGACAAAGACATAGAGATATATAAGAAGAGATTTGTTGTAGGAACTGGTTCACACGGTTGTGGAAACTGAAAGTCCCATGATCTGCTGT
The DNA here is from genome assembly GCA_006410875.1 of Neotragus pygmaeus. NCBI lineage: Eukaryota > Metazoa > Chordata > Mammalia > Artiodactyla > Bovidae > Neotragus > Neotragus pygmaeus. The sequence continues at coordinate 3,773 of SJYV01024827.1, read as the reverse complement.
CAGCAAGCTGAGAACCAGGAAACCCAGTGGTATAATTCAGTCCAAGTACTAAGGCCTGAGAACCAGGAAGGTCAATAGTGCAAGTACAAGTTCAAAGGCCTGAGAATCAGGAGACCAATAGTATAAGCCTCAATGTTAGTCCAAAGTCCTGAGAACCAGGAGCACCACGGTCCAAGGGCAGGAGAAGATGGATGTCCCAGCTCAAGTAAACTAATTCACCCTTCCTCACTCTTCCTTCACCTTCTTTTTCTATTCAGGCTGTCAGTGGATTGGATGATGCCCACCTGTGTTGGTAAGGATGATCTTTTTTACTCAGTCAAATGATTCAAATGCTAATTACTTCTGGAAATATACTCCTAGACATACCTAGAAATAATACCTTACCAACTATCTGGCATCCCTTAGCCCCATCAAGTTGATATATAAAATTAACTACACACAGGGTAAAAGGTAAAAGGGATCTTTCTGTAATATTTCTTACAACTGCATGAGAATTTATGATTATCTGAAAATAAAAGGTGAAATTTAAAAATCTATCTATTTTAAGATACCATGGACTACATTTAATAATAGCTATTTGCGGGGTAGGGGAGAAAGAGAAATACTTTATTAAATTTAATCACTGATTGTAAAACTGTATCTCATTTTAGAAATGTCAAAATGTGGAAAAAGGTTCATCTTAGACTAGGAAATATATTAAGTGTGCATGTTTATTTGTATAATTAATTATACACTTCAGACATAGGAAACCACTTGGAAGTAAAAATACCCAAATAACAGCAACCAACTATAAATGGTAAGATTTTAGGCATTCTCTCTCTTTTTTTTTTAGATTATCTGCAGTGTCTCATTTTTCTACAATGAACACGTATTACCTGTATAATTTTCAAAGCACAGCATATTTTTTTCACAGTATATTTTTAGGACATGACTTAGCTCAGCCCTTAATCAATTGCTCAAAAACCTACAACCTTAGATGTCCATCAGCAAATGAATGGATAAGAAAGCTGTGATACGTATACACAATGGAATATTACTCAGCCATTAAAAAGAATACATTTGAATCAGTTCTAATGAGGTGGATGAAACTGGAGCCTATTATACAGAGTGAAGTAAGCNTACAGGCCACCAGAAGGTGGCGACAACATTTTCTTGCAAAAAGCTGCTGCTGCTGCTAAGTCGCTTCAGTCATGTCCGACTCTGTGCAACCCCATAGACGGCAGCCCATCAGGCTCTGCCGTCCCTAGGATTCTCTAGGCAAGAACACTGGAGTGGGTTGCCATTTCCTTCTCCAGTGCATGAAAGTGAAAGTGAAGTCGCTGATTCGTGTCCAACTCTCAGCGATCCCATGGACTGCAGCCTACCAGGCTCCTCTGTCCATGGGATTTTCCAGGCAAGAGTACTGGAATGGGGTGCCATTGCAAAAAGCTCTTGAGCACCAAATATTCAAATAGTTGACATAAATCCCAGATCTTAACATTTTAACATCACTTAACACTTGTGATCTTAACACTTAACACTTAACAAGTGAAAAAAGAAATCTTGAATATTAAAATGTCAGTGTAGGAATTAGCTTTTCAGAACTTATTTTATTAAAGTGTAGTTGATTTACAATGTTGTATTAACTTGTAGGAGTTAACTTGTGATGGCCTCATCTCTCTCCTGTGGATTGACTCATTTAAAAACTGCTTCCTAATGAACTGCCTAGTACTATATAAAATTAGTCATTTAAATGTTTGTGAAATCTTTTCAAATATGAATGTTTCAGATAATAACTAGATACTGACTACTTCTGGTAGTCAATATCTTTTCTGATTACAAAAGTAACCTATTACCACTATGTAAAACTAGAAAATAAAAATATATATTTTAAATTGCCCAAAGATAAATGCTGGTAATATTTTACTATATCTCCTGCTAGAACTTTGCCTTCACATATAATTTTAAAGTTCATCTCTTATAAAAAGTCCCATATTTTCTTTTTTCTGTGTAAATCATTCATTTGTATTATAAGAAGAGTTTTGTATCCACCTAATGTTAAGTCTATATATTATGAAAAAAAGGATTTATTAAAAGACGAACTAAAGATAACATTGAAAATGGTGGTAAATCCCAGCCTTCATAGAGGGTTTTGCGTTTTCAGAGGACTTTCCTGGGAATTATCTCAGGTGTTCCCTTCCACAAAGAGAGGGTTTTGGCCGAAGAAATATTATTCCCATTTTATAGTTAAAACAGAAGGCATTGGGGCCATATTGTCATACAGACTCCTTCAGCTCTAAGCAAATAGACACTCTGTGGGAGTTTTCTTCTCATTGGAAAGATGGAAACCAAGTCTGTCCACCTAAATGATATAGCTATTAAAGGTCATGAGACCATTTTTATAAAAGTGCTTTATATATGCAAGAAGTGCTATGGCTTTACCAGTATTTTCTATATCGTCGTTGGACATCCCTGGTGGCTCAGTGGTAAAGAATCTGCCTGCAGTGCAGGAGATGCAGGTTTACCCTCTGAATCGGGAAGACCCCTGGAGAAGGTAATGGCAACCCACTCCAGTATTCTTCCCTGGAAAATCCCATGGCCAGAGGAGCCTGGTGAGTTACAGTCCATGGGGTTGCAAGAGTCGGACACAGCTAAGCACACATGCACCTATCATCATTATCATTATGTAAAGAGATGACATTTTAATAATATAAGGGAAACTATCTTAACCAAATTAGTAGAAAGTACACGCAGTCACAAATCACTACCACCCGTGTTTTATTTCTAAAAGAAAAAAAATTAATAGCTATTAAGAGATAGCTTCATGTTTTTGAAAGTAAAACTCGATGCGAGAAAGAACAGTTTTGCCCCTTTACATATATTTATTTACTCATCTTTAGAGTGTCATGAGGGTGGCTAGACTGGAGAGCTTCTGTCTTATTCCTTTTTTCTGGGCAAATATCTAATGAAGCATTTAAATATATAAAAGAGCACAGAGCCAAATTAAATAATCTCTATTAAAATTACCTGTGTATCCATTGCTGACATCAAAGAGCATGTTAAATTTTTGCCATAGTTATTGCAGATTTCTTTTATAAAAAGACATATAATATTACAAAGATAACTGGAAGCCATTCTCACCACCTACTCTTTCCAAAGTAAATGTGTCTCTTTTCTGTATTATATATATAGGTCCTCATAAATATTCTGTTGATTTATGTGTTTAATTTTTGTGTATGTTGCTTCATATTCTGAGTATCATTTTGAGGCTTGATTTTCATTTCATATCATATTTTTTATATTTATCTCTATTGATACATTGGAAAAATCCCTGATGCTGGGAAAGAGTGACAGCTATTAGAGAAGGGGGCGGTAGAGAATGAGATGGTTAGATAGTATCACCTACTCAATGGACATGAATTTGATCACAGCCTGGGAGATAGTGAGGGACGGGCAAGCCTGGAATGCTGCATAGTCCATGGGGTTAAAAAGAGACATGACTTAGAGGCTGAGCCTAATGTATAACTCTTGATACATGTGAATCAACAGAATTCATTTTAATTGCAGAATTCACTTTAATTTCCTTGTAAGAATGAGCAATCTCTAAATTACCCATTTCCCTACTGGTAGAGGGTTAATTGATTTCCACTTTATTTGCTCACACAACGGTGCTGATGTAAACTTCCATGTACAGGTCTCCGGGTCCATAAAGGGAAATATACCTCTGGCCTGCATACTAAGAGTTGGAATTATTGGGTCATGGAAATTGCTTTTTCCATCCCCCTCCTTCCTTT
>SJYV01024825.1:7802-56488 GCA_006410875.1 Neotragus pygmaeus | reverse complement strand
GTTTGGTGAACTCCGGGAGTTGGTGATGGACAGGGAGGCCTGGTGTGCTGCAATTCATGGGTTCACAAAGAGTCAGACATGACTGAGTGACTGAACTGAACTGAACTGAGTGTTGGTGAAGGTGTAGAAGAGGATATTCTTTCTACTTTGTATAGATGATAACTGGACTAAATGAACCAACTTCAGGGTCCCAAATAGGCTACTGGGATTAGGAAAGGCTGACATTGCACATGGAAATCAGTTTAAACGTTTTTCAAAGCTTGTTGTATGTGCAAGCAATAGAGTCGATTCTCCATAGAAGCACTTTTTCTTTCTTTAACATGAAAACTCTTTTCCCCTCTGGTCTGAGTGCGATGCTCTTTTAGTTTATGACACATCAATTTTACAGAGGATGTCTGCTTTCTTTCTTTTTAAAATTCCACAAACCTGGAAACAAATTCTTTTTATTTAGTATTCTTCATATATGTGCAAACAAAATGTTCTACCAAATCTAAACAATCAGAGCTTTAAAATTTGAACAACCATGAGAAAATTGAGTTCCAGAGATTCAAGGAAAAACACATGTAAACTCTAATGTAGGTCCTCACTCCCGCAGCTAGTTTTAATGAGTAGCCATTCAGCTGAGTTTCTCTCAGGATATAGGACAGAAAATTGCACTAAAAAATCCACTGGGATGTTTTTTGTTTGATTCAGGATGAGTAATGTTGGCATGTGATAGGGGATATCTTTTGAATTATCTTAAGAATAGGAGCCTTAGTTTTATGAGCAGGGAGTCCCAGTATGTTTTGTGTCATGTATAATCCTACATGACATGGTCCATGACCCTTTCACATTCTGAAACACAGGAACAGTTTTAAGTCTAATAAAGTAAACAAGTAGCAGCATATTGTTTCTTTTTGGTTCAAATTTGAAGTATTATACTTCAGACTCTGAATTACATACAGGAATTTAAATGTGGTTTTATATTTAGGCTTCACAAGTATTGTAGGAAATGAGGCCTGATACTCTCCTTCATCATGGCATATGTCTATACATATATATTTTCATCATAAATGTTCTATGCTGGAATAATTTTAGGTTTGCAGAAAAGCTGCAAAGAGAGCATAGAGAGCCTCCTGTATCCATCCCCTGGCTTCAAATTTCCCCTTGTGTCATTATGTTACATTACTGTGGTGCATTTGTCAAAACTAAGTAACCAACATTGCTATGTTCTTATTAACTAAACTCCAAACTGTATTGAGATTTTGCCAGTTTTTCCTTAATATCCTTTTTCGGTTCCAGGATCTTACCCAGATAACCCATGCAGTTAGTCATGTCTCTTTCATTTTGACAAATCTAGAGAGTGTATTAAAAAGCAGAGACATCACTTTGCCAAAAAGGCCTGTAGAGTCAAAGCTATGGTTTCTCCAGTAGTCTTGTATGGATGTGAAAGTTGGACCATAAAGAAGGCTGAGTGCCAAAGAACTGATAATTTCCAACTGTGATTCTGGAGAAGACTCTTGAGAGTCTCTTGGACAGCAAGAATATCAAACCAGTCAATCCTAAAGGAAACCAACACTGATCAATGGAAAGATCATTGCTGAAGCTAAAGCTCCAATATTTTGGTCCCCTGATGTGAAGAGCCAACTCATTAGAAAAGGCCCTGATGCTGAGAAACATTGAAGGCAAAAGGAGAAGGGGGTGACAAAGGATGAGATAGTTAGGTAGCATCACTGACCCAAAAGTAGAGAGGAAATGCCTTTTTACCACAAAGTATCAGGGGTTACATGATGTCCGTGACTTACAATTGGTGATGTCAATTTCATCACTTGGTTAAGATCATGCTTACTAGTTTTCTACACTGTAAAGTCACTCTTTTCTCCTTTCTTTGGAAATGAGTCACTAAACCCAACTGACAAGCAACAGAGTGGAAGAATTGCCCTCTATCTCCTGGAGGAAGATGTGTACCTGTATACATTATTTAGAATTCAACATCATCTTTTTATCGTAGTTTTACTTTAAGGATTTTACCTTCAGTAGACCTGTGTTTTGTGTGTGTGAAGAAAAGAAATACTAAATACAAAGGCTTTTAGTGCAAGCTCTTATTGTCTCCATTCTGAGTAAACAGTGTATGCTTGATGCTATGTTGACACTTGAATCTTTTGTCTAAAATGCCCAACCACATCAACATATGCAAGACTATGGTGGAAGTAAGCAGAGGCAGATTTGCACATTTTTTGAATGTATTTAGATGAAGTTAAGCTGAATTTTGAATATGGAATATAATAAACTCATTGATTTTAAACCAAAATTTATACATTTGTGTTGTATATCTCAGCTTCAATCACGTCGTGTCTCCACACACACACTCAGTGGCTTGCTGACTAGGTAGGAAATAGATTTCTATCATGATTTGCATCACTATGAGGTCACAAAGAGTCGGACATGACTGAGCAACTAAATTGACTGAACTGACTGACCTCCTCTCTTGGACCTTAGCATCCATCCATAGAGCAGATACTAGGAGCTACATTGTGTCCCTTCAAAATTCCATGTTGAAACCCTAACGCTCAGTTCTTCAGAACTTGACCTTATTTGGAAATAGAGTCTTTGCAGATGTAAGTAGTAAGATGAGGTCATTAGGGTGGGCCTTAATCTATTTCACTGGTGTCCTTATTAAAAAAATGGCAATTTAGTTACATAGATGTACACACAGGGAGAATATCATGTGAAGATTAAGGTAGAGATCAGAGCAATGCTTCTACAAGCCAGCAACACCAAAGATTTCCAGAAAATACCAGAAGTTAAACAAGAAGTATGGAACAGATAGATTCTTTCTCACAGAGCTCAGAAGGAAACAGCTCTGCCAACCCCTTGATCCTGGACTTCCAGCTTTCAGAACTATGAGACAAAAAATTTCTATTGTTTCAGCCACTCAGCTTGTTGTACTTTGTTATAGCGCCTTTAGCAAACTAATACAGTAGATAACTGAAGTTGGACTGAGCAACCCAGGTATTGTTGCTCAAAGCTTGGTTGGTTGTAAAAAAGAACATTTTTTTGGTCATAGTCTCCAAAAGGAATCTGTAACTCTCATTTACTATAAGCCTTTCACAATGGACACCTCTGCTAAATGTTCATTTAAGATTGCTCTACGGTGTGGATCATATTGAACTGTATGCTTTTTGGCCATACATAAGATATTTGCTTCCAAAATCTCCTTCAAATCCTGACAGCATCATCACAATAGATGAAAAGTTAATTCCGGTTTTGGTAGTCAAACTCCTGCCCCATTCTTAGTGGTTGAACCAATACTTGAGGTATTCAGCTTTGCCTGATTTGGTCATAGGTAAGGTAAACTTCTTGTTTTCCTGATAAAGTAGTGTTATCTTTCAGGGTGGGATAAAATCTGGTTGTTCATTTAGCATTTGAGTTGAAAAAGTTTGTGCATTTTCTATCAGAATCAAGCACATGCCGTTCTTCTAGTCAGTCAGCATTTTCTGAACCAAAGCTCTGGGCACCTGTGGTTTGGGCAAGGCAAGGATGTGAATAACTATATACACTTGTGCCTGGCACCTAGTTTGCTAGGAAAATTGGTTTCCAATCCATTTAGAGACCATAATGTGTCTATGTGTGCTTAGTCACTCAGTCATGTCCAACTCTTTGAGATGTCATAGACTGTAGTATTCCAGGTTCCTCTGTCCATGGGCTTCTTCCCGAAACAAGGATCAAACCCTATTCTCTTGCATTCCAGGCAGATTCTTTACCGTCTGAGCCATTAGGGAAGCCCAGAGACCATAATAAGTTCACTTAATTACTGAAGTGATGGACTGGGGAGCAGAGAAAAAAGGTAGTGGGTAATTATAATCATTAAAGGGATTTGAAAAGTAACTCTTTGAAAGATATTATCATATACTAGTACTTCTCCAGAAGAGTTCTCATTATTTTTTAGGCTTGCCTAAATATCACTATGTCTCAGCATTTAAAGGAACTGAAATGTGGAAATGAATGAAAAACCCATAGGTACACCTCTCCCTCCCCTACTCTAAAGTTTAAGTCAAATGTAACTGAAACTAACATTTCCTAAGGAAGGACATTTGAGTAGGCAAATCTGGCATTTTGTTAGTTTTCAACAAACTGTTGCCAAGAACAATTTTGATAGCTTGAGAGTTGTGAAAGGTGAAACAGGCTGCCACAGTCCTTAGATGTGCCTCCTTTAAAGGAAGAAATACAAAACAGGGGCCAGATGGTGCTCCGTGACCATGGAGGGTGAACGCAGCTTTGAGAAGCATTGGAAAGTGGACTCCACGAATTGCTTAATCGAGGGTTACCAGTTAGGAGACCAGGTACAACTTTCAGGCTTGGGTAGCGTATATGCTGCCGAATTCACTTCTTATATTTTATAATAGGCTTTTCATTTTTCCAGAAGAAAGTCCTTTTTGAAAAAAGGGTTTATGTATTTATGGTTGTGCCGGGGAGTTGCAGCCCTTGGGTTTTCTCTGATTGTTGGGAGTTGCAGTGCACGCTCTTCTCATTTCGGTGATTCATGTTTCTGAGGAGCCCAGGCTCCAGGTTCACAGGCTTCCGTAGTTGCAGCACATGGACTGCAGTAGTTCTGGCGCATGGGCTTAGTTACTCTGAGGCACGTGGAATTTTCCTGAACCAGGAATCGAACCTGTGTCTTCTGCTCTGGCAGATGGATTCTTATCCACATGGCAACCCACTCCAATACTCTTGCCTGGCAAATCCCAGGGACGGAGGAGCCTGGTGGGCTGCAGTCCATGGGGTCGCTAGGAGTCAGACACGACTGAGCGACTTCACTTTCACTTTTCACTTTCATGCCTTGTAGAAGGAAATGGCAACCCACTCCAGTGTTCTTGCCTGGAGAATCCTAGGGATGGGGAGCCTGTGGGCTGCTGTCTCTGGGGTCGCACAGAGTCGGACGCGACTGAAGCAGCTTAGCAACAGCAGCAGCAGTACCGCTAGGGAAGTCCTACAGCAAAAATTCTAATTCTTCTCCAAATGTACCTGCTTTATCTCTTTTTGTAGGTTTTTTTTTTTTTTTTTTCGCAGTTAAGAGTCTTTTTAATGAAAGAGCCACCAGTTCTGATTTATCCAAATGGCAATTCCTTTTTTCCTATCTGGAAATTACTGTAGAGTCTAGTTGATCTGGAGGGCAGTTTTGGGGAAGTTTATCATTCTCAGACGGCAGCAAATGTTAAACTGAGAAGTGTTGAGGGAGGGAAAGAAAGCATTTCTGACAGCAAAATGAGCTTAAATAAAACATTTAAAAAAGTGAGTGGGGACCTATATAGAACTTTCCCTGACAGTCTGAAAGCAAGGTTGCTACCAAGCCTTTCCTAAACTGACATGGTATTAAAAGAAGAGGGCTTCTCAGGTGGTGCAGGGGTAAAGAATCAGCTTGCCAATGTGGGAAAGGCAAGCAAACTCTTCCACTGAAATCTGACATTTGTTGAGATGGTAAAGAGTCCTCCTGCAATGCAGGAGACCAGGGTTTGGTCCTTGGGTTGGGAAGATCCTTTGGAGTAGAAAATGGCAGCCCACTCCAAAATTCTTGCCTGGAAAAGTCCACGAACAGAGGAGCCTGGTGGGTTACATACAGTCCATGGGGTCGTGAAGAGATGACATGACTGAGCATGTCTGCACACATAAAGTGAAGATTCAATTACCTTAGGACACATCTTGCTAACAGATTCACAAGATAAATCGAAATGAAGCACAGTTGCTCACAGATAGAGTTCAAAGCCATGGTGGCTTGATGCTGAATGTGGTTTGGGGGGTACGGAGTTGGCGGGGCCACCCTCCCTGCCCAGGGTCTGAGCAGCCTCTATAGAAGTTCACTGTGAAATAAACATTGAATGGCATCTTTGCTTTTTGCCTTAAAAAATTTTATCACGTGGTGCAGCTTGTGGAACCCCAGTTCCCTGACCATGGATAGAACCCCAGTTCCAGAAGTGAAACACAGAGTCCTAACCCCTGGACTGCCAGGGGATTCCCTTTGCCATTTTCTTTTAATATATATAGAAAAATTAAAAAAAAAATCCTCTTTGGATTTCTTTAGGTTAGTAAATGTGTCTGACTCCTTGGGACCCCATGAACTCTAGCCCACCAGGCTCCTCTGTCCATGGGATATTTCAGGCAAGGATAGTGGAGTGGGTTGCCATTTCCTTTTCCAGGGGATCTTTCTGACTCAGGGATCGAACCTGGGTCTCCTGCATTGCAAACAGACTCTACCATCTGAGCCACCAGATTTAACTAGGTTAGTATAAACAGGTACAATTTAACCACATTGCAGGTACTGCTGATAGTCTGTTTTACACCAGTTTGCTTTTAGGAGAGACCTACAGTTTACTGAAAAACAGGTACAAATGTAGGTCTCTCCTGAAAACGAAGTGGTATAAAGCACACTTTCAGAGGTTACTTGTAATGTGGGGAAATTGTCACTTATCAGAGTGGAGCCCAGCAACCCAGGCTTCTGCTGGATCCCGTCTGAGAGCAGAGGGAAGAGAAGGCAAGGAAAGGAGCTTAGAGCAGAGAGCAGAGATCGAGTAAAATAAAGCAGTGCAAAAGAGAAGAGAAGAAGGGAAACACAGCCCAGTAGAAAGGTACAGAAGTGTGACTGGCCCAAAATGAAGATGATATTTGACCCAGGCTGTCAGCCAGTGGAGGAAGACTGTTGCCAGAACTGAGTAGAGGAAAACTCACCATTCTACACATCCTGACCTGCTAGGAGGTGATTCTATTACAGCACGATAAAATATTTTCCCATAAGTACAATCTTTAGCTTCAGGAAACGTTTGGATTATGTTTGTATATTTTACTAAAGAAGGAAAAGAAGCTTATAATAAGTAAGGTGTTTGCTGTAAACGTGAAAGTCCGAGGGAAAGAGGTTAAATTCAGTGATGTGTGAATGTTGTCTACAGCCAATCACTATTCCTTGAAATGTTGAAAAATTGATGCAGAAATTCTGTTGTTCTTTACCACTTTGAGAAAAAGATTGAAAATTAAATTCCAAAGAAAAGAATCAATGCCTTGAAGTTATTACCAAGGCAGTGGGGGCAGTTTGTGAGAAATGAACACTGAAGAATGAAAGGACTGAAAATAAAGATGACAGATAAAAGAGAAAACGTAAAATAGATGCACACTCGCTTGATCCATGTTCTCCTGTTTCATTTTTTAATTTCCCTTCCCTTGCCTTTTTACAGAAAGGGCTATATTTGCTACTGTACATGTTTCAGGATTTCTGGGTATGAAATTCACCAGAAGNGGGATATTTCAGGCAAGGATAGTGGAGTGGGTTGCCATTTCCTTTTCCAGGGGATCTTTCTGACTCAGGGATCGAACCTGGGTCTCCTGCATTGCAAACAGACTCTACCATCTGAGCCACCAGATTTAACTAGGTTAGTATAAACAGGTACAATTTAACCACATTGCAGGTACTGCTGATAGTCTGTTTTACACCAGTTTGCTTTTAGGAGAGACCTACAGTTTACTGAAAAACAGGTACAAATGTAGGTCTCTCCTGAAAACGAAGTGGTATAAAGCACACTTTCAGAGGTTACTTGTAATGTGGGGAAATTGTCACTTATCAGAGTGGAGCCCAGCAACCCAGGCTTCTGCTGGATCCCGTCTGAGAGCAGAGGGAAGAGAAGGCAAGGAAAGGAGCTTAGAGCAGAGAGCAGAGATCGAGTAAAATAAAGCAGTGCAAAAGAGAAGAGAAGAAGGGAAACACAGCCCAGTAGAAAGGTACAGAAGTGTGATTGGCCCAAAATGAAGATGATATTTGACCCAGGCTGTCAGCCAGTGGAGGAAGACTGTTGCCAGAACTGAGTAGAGGAAAACTCACCATTCTACACATCCTGACCTGCTAGGAGGTGATTCTATTACAGCACGATAAAATATTTTCCCATAAGTACAATCTTTAGCTTCAGGAAACGTTTGGATTATGTTTGTATATTTTACTAAAGAAGGAAAAGAAGCTTATAATAAGTAAGGTGTTTGCTGTAAACGTGAAAGTCCGAGGGAAAGAGGTTAAATTCAGTGATGTGTGAATGTTGTCTACAGCCAATCACTATTCCTTGAAATGTTGAAAAATTGATGCAGAAATTCTGTTGTTCTTTACCACTTTGAGAAAAAGATTGAAAATTAAATTCCAAAGAAAAGAATCAATGCCTTGAAGTTATTACCAAGGCAGTGGGGGCAGTTTGTGAGAAATGAACACTGAAGAATGAAAGGACTGAAAATAAAGATGACAGATAAAAGAGAAAACGTAAAATAGATGCACACTCGCTTGATCCATGTTCTCCTGTTTCATTTTTTAATTTCCCTTCCCTTGCCTTTTTACAGAAAGGGCTATATTTGCTACTGTACATGTTTCAGGATTTCTGGGTATGAAATTCACCAGAAGGTGAACAGTCCAGCAGGAGAAAAAGCAGTTTGCGTAATGAAATTCTTAGCAGAAAGTGCATCTGTTTCCGAGAAAGCTCTTTTATCTGATACCCTCGCAGCTTAAGTTCAACTTATCCCACGCTCCCCTCCCCCATTTCAAGTTGGCTTTAAGCACACATTTCTAGGCTTTCTGGGCTCATGTATTGTTGATAAGCCATCCTTTCCTCCCTTCCCACGGGGCCCTGCATGACTCCTGCGGTGAGCTTGCACTTTAGCAAGGGGAAGTTGGTGAGTAAGAGTCTGTTATTTCATCATCCCAGCAAGAGGAACCTCTGCCTCCTTACCTATTGTTTACTGACTAAATGGCCTCTAACAAACCTTGTTAGACCAGGAAGTCCAGGAACCGGAGTTCCATGTCCCCTCTAGTCCCCTTCGAAGGAGTGATTGTGGAGCCCCAGCAGATGGTTTTGAAGGAGCTGGAAGGGATGGTTCGAGGGGGTCAAGGCCATGGCAAAGGGGCTGGGAGGCCATCACCCAGGAGATCTCTTGGAATGCTGCATTTATCCACTTGATTTTAAAACACAGGCTTATACGGCACAGGTCTGGGATGTGCAAAACGTGGACGGGACGGGTAAACATTTAGACATTGGAGAGATGAAGGTATGAGAATGGGAATTCCTTGAGCTTGCAGGGAGCTCTGTGCTTGCGCTCTGACACTTGTTTATTTGCGTGTTTGAGGGTTTTACAAGTGAATGTTAGGATGGAAGAACAGTAGGCGGTTCACGGAGCATCAGTGTGCTGAAAAATGTGTGCACATTTTGTGGGTGAATAGATTTTTAAACTGCAGTAAGTTCTAGAAGATTCTTTGACAAATTTTGAAGTAAGTTGTAGAAGCAACTGAGTGAAATTTTCTTTTTTTCCCCCTCAGATAGTTAAAATGAGCCAAAGGTAGTCCTTATTTATTTATTTTTGGCTGTGCTGGGTCTTTGCTGCCGGGTGGGCTTTTTCTGCGGTGCATGGACTTATTGCCATAGCTTCTCTGGTTGTGGAAGATGGGCTCTAGGCCAAAGGGCTTCGGTGGTTGTAGTACACAGGCTCAGTCATTCTGGGCCATGGGTCCAGCCCCTCCAAGGCATATGGAGATGGAACCTATGTCTCCTGCACTGGCAAGCAGAGTCTTTACCACTGAGACACCAGGGAAGTCCCAATTTTACTTTTGAAAGCATTTTCTCCATTTGTCTTAAGGATGCTGAGGGAAGAAAATGAAGCATTATCTGCACTGGATCTCTGAATGTGAGTAAGAGAAAAAACAAAGCCCTGGGCTGTTTTAGTTGAGCAAGACTGAGCAGGAGACATAGAGATTCGGGGTCATAACATGGCCACGAGGTCATTCTTTATAAATCCTCCTCCAGTGTCATGGAGGAATCTGAAGTTCTTGGTGACAATCACCCAGGTTTCTTGAATCAGAGGGCCTGCTGCTGGATTTGGGACCCCCTCACACCTGGAGTGGACCAAGATCCGGCCAAGTGGGCTCAGGGCACAGAGCTGGCAGGGGGCGATTTTGGAGAATCTGAGTCAGTGGGAAGGGCTGGCAGGCAGTGGGAAATGCCGTTCGGGAGTCAGCGCCGTAATCAGGCAGGTGGGGACACAGTCTTCCAAGGTTGTGTGTGTGTGTGAGTGCTCATTTACTTTAGGCACATCCAACTCTTTGTGACCCCATGGACTGTAGCCCACCAGGCTCTTCTGTCAGTGAGATTTTCCAGACAAGAATTCTGGCGTGGGTTGCCATGCCCTCCTCCAGGGGATCTTCCCAACTGAGGGATCGAACCTGAGTCTCCTGTGTCTCCTGAATTGCAGGTAGATTCTTTACTGCTGAGCCACTGACGAAGTCCCTTCCAAGGCCACTTCAGGACAAAACTCCCATTCTACTTTCAGATTTAGAAATAAGAGAAAATGTGTTATTATCTATGTGAGTTGCCATGAGTCTTCCGCTTAGCAGAGCTTCCCTGGTTTCATCACTACTCAGTGGACCACCCAAGGAAACTGTTAGAATTGCTGCAAAAGACCCAAAAATGTCAGCTGGACTGGTAGTCTTCCAACACTCTGTCCCAGAGCTCTGGAGTGTGTGTGGAGGGAGGGAGAATGGAAAGACCAAATCTTCATGGTGATTTTAGGTTTTAGATTGTCTCTATGAGGATTCTTAGTAAGATTTCCTTTGGGAAAAAGAAGGGAGTTCTATCCGTTAATAAAATGTTTGAAATATCTAATCTCTTCTCATTTTACAAATGAGGAAAATTAAAACCTAGAGAGGTTAATTGACTAATGTGGGATTCCACAATTAATGGCACAGATTGAGTTTCAACTCTCATCTTTTGACCACCAGGGCGCTGGTGGTGATTTCAAAGACCTGGTGTGTAGAGAAGACTCTAAGTGTTGTATGTTGTTGCTGTTCAGTCATCCAGTTGTGTCTGACTCTTTGCGACTCCATGAACTGCAGCATGCCAGGCCTCCCTGTCCCTCACCATCTCCTGAAGTTTGCCCAAGTTCATTGTGTTGGTGATGCCATCCAGCAGTCGCATCCTCTGATACCCTCTTCTCCTTCTACCCTCAGTCTTCCCCAGCATCAGGGTCTTTTCCAATGAGTCGGCTGTTTGCATCAGTTGATCAAAATATTGGAGCTTCAGCTTCAGCATCAGTCCTTCCAATGAGTATTCAGAGTTGGTTTCCCTTAAAATTGACTGGTTTGATCTCTTTGCTGTCCAAAGGACTTTCAGAAATCTTCTCCAGCACCACAGTTTGAAGACATCAGTTCTTTGGTGTTCTTCCTTCTTGACCATCCAGCTCTCACAACCATACAAGACCGTTGAGAAGACCACAGCTTTGACTACACAGACCTCTGTCGGCAGAGTAATGTCTGCTTTTCAACACATGGTCTATGTTTGTGATAGAGGCAATGGCACCCCACTCCAGCACTCTTGCCTGGAAAATCCCATGGATGGAGGAGCCTGGTGGGCTGCAGTCCATGGGGTCACAAAGCGTCGGACATGACTGAGCGACTTCACTCTGGCCAAGAAGCAAACGTCTTTTGATTTCATGGCTGCAGTCATTATCTGCAGTTATTTTAGAGCCCAAGACGAGGAAATCTGTCAGTACTTCCACATTTTCCTTTTCTATTTGCCATGAAGTAATGGGGTTGGATGCCATGATCTTAGCTTTTTTAATATTTAATTTTAAGCTGGCTCTTTCACTCTCTTCCTTCACCCTCATCAAGAGGTTCTTCAGTTCCTCTTCACTTTATGCCATTAGGGTGGTATCAGCTGTGTATCTGAGGCTGTTGATGCTTCTCCTGCCTCTCTTGGTTCCAGCTTGTTACTCATCCAGTCTGGCATTTCTCATGATGTGCTCAGCGTATAGGTTAGATAAACAGGGTGACAGCAGACAGCCCTGCTGAACTCCTTTCTCAATCCTGAACCAATCAGTTGTCCCATACAGGGTTCTAACTGTTGTTTCTTGACTTACATACAAGTTTCTCAGGAAACAGGTAACATGGTCTGGTATTTCCATCTCTTTAAGAGCTTTCCACAGTTTGTTATGATTCACACAGTTAAAAGCTTTATTGTAACTGACGAAACAGAGATAGATGTTTTTCTGGAATTCTCTTGCTTTCTCTATGATCCAGTGAATGCTGGCAATTTGATCTCTGGTTCCTCTGCCTTTTTTAAACCCAGCTTGGGTGTCTGGAAGTTCTTGGTTCTTGTAATGCTGAAGCCTAGCATGCAAGATTTTAAGTATGACCTTACTAGCATGAGAGATGAGTGTAATTTTCCAATATTTTGAACGTTCTTTGGTACTACTCTTCTTGGGCATTGGGATGAGAATTGACCTTTCCCAGTCATGTGGCCACCACCAGGTCTTCCAGATTTGCTGGCATATTGAGTGCAGCACTTTAGCAGCATCATCCTATAGGGTTTCGAATAGTATCATCCTTAAAGGCAATGGCACTCCACTCCAGTACTCTTGCCTGGAAAATCCCATGGACGGAGGAGCCTGGTGGGCTGCCGTCCATGGGGTCGCTGAGAGTTGGACATGACTCAGTGACTTCACTTTCACTTTTCACTTTCATGCATTGGAGAAGGAAATGGCAACCCACTCCAGTGTTCTTGCCTGAAGAATCCCAGGGACAGTGGAGCCTGGTGGGCTGCCGTCTATGGGGTCGCACAGAGTCGAACACGACTGAAGCAACTTAGCATAGGGTTACTGAAATTTCATTGCATCCACTAACGTTATTGAACATAGTGCTTCCTAAGGCCAACTAGACTTCACACTCCAGAATGTCTGGCTCTGGGTGACAGACCACACCATCATAGTTATCTGGTTCATTAAGATCCTTTTTGAACAGTTCTTCCATGTGTGAACCAGTGTTGTATGTATTGGATCTAAATTTATTTTAAACTACAAACGCTTATATGACAGTAATCACCCATATTTATGTGTAATACCTATTTAATTACATTACAATGATGTGTGGATTGGATGAGGTTAATATACTCATAACTATTATTATGTGATAATTCTGAAGATCTGTTTTGCTCATTTCCTTTCTGTATGAAAATGGAACTGAGCTCAAAGTTCTTGTTTTACTATTTTTAATTTGACCACACTGCAAGGTATCCATGATCTTAGTTCCCCAACCAAGGATCAAACCCTGGCACTTGGCAATAAGTGTACAGAACCCTAATCACTGGACCTCCAGGGAATCCCCACATTTCTTGTTTTAAATAATTCAGCTGATAACTAAAATTTTAGCCAAGTGGTGAGTCTCTTCACATTTTATAGAACACACCTTCAAAAGCAGAAGTTATCTTTGTTGATTCTTTAAAGTTTATAGAAATACTTACCTTTTTCCATTTTCCCTTCTCTCTTTCAGTTTGAAACCCTAGCCTCATTTGATCATCCTCCACTCAACTTTTGAATATCAACATCACCACCGTGTACTAATATTAGTGTTTTTCTTCAATAAAAGAATAAAATGCAGTCACTACCTAGGGGTGAGTTATAATACCCAAAAGTATTAACAGGCCAATATAAAGCTATAATAGGAAAATTTTAAACTTGGAAGTACTGATATTTTTCAGTTTGCCTAGTGTATGAGTGCTAAGTTGCTTCAGTCATGTCTGACTCTTTGCGACCCTATGGATCATAGCCTGCCAGGCTCCTCTGTCCATGGGATTTTCCAGGCAAGAATACTGGAGTGGGTTGTCACACCCACCTCCAAGGGATGCTCCTGACCCAAAGATCGAACTCGCATCTGCTGCGGCTCCTGCATTGCAGGTAACTTCTTTCCTGCTGAGCCATCAGGGAAGGCCTTTCCTACTGTTAGTTCTCAATACTTTGTGGAAAGCAGCCTCAAGGTTTGAACTGGCTATCAACTTCCTAATATTGTCTTAGGTGTTGCAGTTACAAATGTGAGGTCCCTGACTTAGGCAGTGTCTGCTGGACTTATACAAAGGGTGTCTGGGAACCAGTAGGAAGAAATTAGCAAGCCAGACAGGGCAAGTTAGGCATGGAGAGTCTTTCAACAGACTCTCTTAAATTACCCTAAGACCAGTTTTGAGGAACTGAGCAATGTATAGGAGGGAGAGCAGAGCAAAATACAGACCACTTGAGAAGCCTGAAGCCACAGTGGAAAAACATGTCTTTCAGCATGTCTGTAAAGAAATCCTGGTTATGCATAGTAAGAAAGGAAGTGAGTCACTGGATGGAGTGCAGAGGGCTACATGAACCAAGATGAGAGTTTAGATTTTACAATCTAGGGCAAAATAATGAAGACGTTTAAGCATAGAGTGACATGAAGAACAGGATCTGGTAATAGAAAGCAAAGTTCAGTGAAAGATTTCAGAGAAAGGATAAAACCCTACATTTGCTGTGGAATGGGTGGCTAAGTTGGTTTTAGGGGGAAAAGTCTTCAAGGTTGAGGAGATCAAGGTTTACACTCTGAGGTACCAGAGTGTAAGATGAGCATGTATCTTAATGTATGTTATGCACAGCGTTTTTCAGACTAGAGGTAGAGAAGAAAAACTAATGGGTAGATATCCAGATATTGAAATGAAATTGTTAGTCCTTCAGTCATGTCTGACTCTATGCAACCCCATGGACTGTAGCCTACCAGGCTCCTCTGTCCATGGAATTTCCAGGTGAGAATACTGGAGTAGATTGGCATTCCTTTCTACAGGGGATCTTCCCTATCCAGAGATCGAACCCGGGTCTCCTGCATTGCAGGTAGACTCTTTACTATCTTGACAAGTGTCAGAGAGCTAGATGGAAGAGTTTGCTAGGGCTAGATCATATAAGCTTCAACAATGGTGTTTTTACTTTCTGTTTTGTAAGAGCAATGGAAAAATAGCAAGAAATATTTCTCCTGAGGTTCTGTGTGCATGGAAGTGGGTGGGAGGCCAAGTTGTCTTCTCTTGAGAGTGGATAGAGTTATGTCCAAGTTTAAGGGGAGAGACTGTATGGATTTTTCACCTAAATAATTCCTAGTCTCAGGCAAGTAGTTGGTCTGTAAATGGTTATTAAATGCTACATAAAAGGGTTGTGTCTGTTCTCTGGAGAAAATGATACTGATTACTGAACATCTGTTTGTATTTTTCCTAGACTCCTGAGATATTTGTAGTGTTCCTATGCATATTCTCATGGCTCTAACCTCAGCAGCAAGAGTTGATTTCCATCCATTTGCTTTTGCATTCACTATTTCAGGGAAATTTGCTCATTTTACCAATATTTACTGACTGCTACTATGTGTTTCATGCTGGAGGTATGAAAGAGAATGAGCTGGAAACTGTTTCTCTTTTTCATGGAGTTCTTGTTCTATTAACAGTAGATGTGGAATGTTAGTAAGATATTTAAAAAAAAACCCCAAAACTTAATTTGAATCCTTCCTTCAAGAACCAACCAAAGAATGAGCAACTCTTTACAGCAACATTTTAGTAACATGATCTTAAAGGATGAATGCATAGTGAAAGGTTTAAATAAATTAGTATGTATGTGTGATAGGTCATTAACCCTTAACCATTGCTGATTAATCTAATTTATGCTTAATTTTTATTCTTGAATTCTTACAATTTGTTACATATCTTATAAAAGTAGCCTTTGTTCCCCAAGCAGTATGGCACTAAAGTCACTGAATTACTTTGTTTAGTTGTTGAATTTTCTTTTCACATATTTCTTAGCTGTTTGACACAACTAAAGATTTATCTTTGCCCTTCCTGTTATCTCTTTGTGAGTCTCATATATCTTTACAAATGGCCTATAGTCATTACTTAGGTCAGTCTCTGTGGTTATATAACTTTTCCCTTTTATAAGAGGAAGTGAATTATTTTTCTTATTCCTAGTAGAAATTAAGCATATTAGCTATTTTTTTTGATAATTTGCATTAATTTCCTTCATAGCAATGAACAATCAGAGTTGGAATGAGAAAAAGTTCAGGTTACACCCATATTGGTTTTGTAAATGGTTATATATTTCCTCTAATAAATTATTTTAAAAATAACAATAAAAATATAATATCTTAAAAAGGAAACTAGAAAACTACAGGTGTAGTAAAATCCCAGTTATTGTTGCAAAGTCTCTGCAGACTCACGACTAAAACTGTGATTATTACATGTATTGTTTTTTTTAAGCANAAATTATTTTAAAAATAACAATAAAAATATAATATCTTAAAAAGGAAACTAGAAAACTACAGGTGTAGTAAAATCCCAGTTATTGTTGCAAAGTCTCTGCAGACTCACGACTAAAACTGTGATTATTACATGTATTGTTTTTTTTAAGCACATGTACAAGGCTTACAAATATTTGAGTAATTTTTAATGGCATATTCATAGTCATTTTAGATGGTCTCAAGTTTTTTGTCTCCTTGAAAATATAGAAATCTTTAATCAGTTCGACTTTGCTCACTGAACAGCAAAAAGGACACAAGGATTTCAGTTACTTTACAATCAGAACATACGTAACTGTGTGTATAGATGGAAATTAACACAAGGCTACATTCATGACAAGATAAGTCTTTGATGGGCACTGTTTTGAATATCATTTTTCTCGTCTTTGAAAATTTTGGAGGATGGAAAAATGATTAACTTTGTTGTTAAAGTAACCATGTGACTGATCCATGTGTTCTGGCTAATGCAATGTAACTAGAATCCCACTTTGGACTTCTGGAAAAGATTTTTTTCTTCCATGAAAGTGTAAAATGCAAGAGGAGAGCTCTCTGGTTCCACCTCTTCTCTATTTTTCTTCCCTAAAAGTGGCTATGTGAGAAAGCAATGACTGGACCAGGGGCACCCATCTCAGGGACCGTGAGACAAAAAGTCCAAGAACAAAAATGCATCATACCTGGGATGCTAAAAGAGAGAGAAAAAAAGATAAAACAGATAGGAAAAAAATTACCTCTCTGATGACATCAGTTTGTTACCTTGTCAAATTTGAACCCACTGACCTCAAGTTTCACTGTACATGAGATCATTAAACGTCTGCCTTCCTTAAGCTCCTGTTGGCAGCTAACGCTAACTGATTTGCTGCAGCATTTTCCTGACTCATTCCCAGTCTCACATTTGATGACCAAGTAATAGCAGATATTTAAATCCAGGTTTTTGGATGGAAAGACCAATGTTTTTTTGGCCTGGGTCTCTTTCTACATAGTCTTAAGGTGAGAAATAAATACACCAACTGTAAAGTAATAACATATATTATCCATCATGCTGACTTTCCCTCCTCTTATTTGAAGCCCTATTTCTCTCTTAACCCTCTGGAGTCACTTTGCTCATGATTTGTCTAATAAGTTCTGGGAATGAATTTTTCTCCACCGTCCTTTATTTCCCTTATCGTTACTTCTTCTACTTCATTATGACTTTGGCAAGTTACTGATGTTTATGAAAGGATGATTTATATTAACTTCGTTCATATTTCAGTCTCAGTTGAGCGAGGCAGGGCTTGTAGGGTGGGGCTCAATTTATTATCAACATTTCATTTTTTAAAAACTAGTATTTGCTACATAGTTTTTTGTATGTGTGTGTACATTGTAAACATTTAATAATGGCTACCAATGAGAAAACAGATTAGTTTGTAGCATCATACAGTTGATAAAAATTTGATGTGTAAGTGTTTATATGAGAGAGAAGACAGAGTTTAAGGAACATTATTGATTGCCTGCCTTTGCTGTTTGTGTCTCAGCTGGGGAGGATCAATAGCTTATTTTGGTTCTTTAAATAAGAAACATTTTAATGTAAAATTACATATGAATTTTGTGTCATTTCAACCACAATAAATTTTTTTCTAGGATATATGATGAATATATAGTAATTACATAGTGAAGAAAGGCCCATAATGAGACATTACATTTTCACCTGGCTTTCTCTGTTAAAAAAAAAAATGAGTGTGCTTAACATTTTTATTCAATTTGCATTGGTAACAGCCTCATATATCATTTTCTTTCAGTTGATTTATCTCTTTCTAGGGATCAAGTGTTAAAGATCTCTATGTAGATATTTGCTGTGTACATAACTGAAACCTAATCATAGATTTATTCATGTAATTCAAGAAAACCACAGAGATTCTCCAGTCAGAGCAGATGGCCAAAACTGCAGACTAGGAATTCCTTAAGAACATGGCTTTAGGAAAAATGTGGAGGTCCTCTGAGAACACTGTAACACTGACTTATAAGGGAGTAGCGTGAAAGTGAAAGTGAAGTCGCTCAGTCTGTCCAGCTCTTTACGACCCCATGACTGCAGCCTACCATGGAGGAAGTCCCAGGCTTCTCCGTTCATAGGATTTTCCAGGCAAGGATACTGGAGTGGGTTGCCATTTCCTTTTCCAGGAGATCTTCCCTACTCAGGGATTGAACCCAGGTCTCCCGGATTGTAGGTAGACACTTTAGCATCTGAACCACCAGGGAAGTCCATCAGGAGGCCATTAGGAATGGAGCAAAAATACTGATTAAGGGCAAAATGACGCCTAAGCTAGTTGAATTCAAGTGAAAAGCGTTGTTGCGCAGTCGTGTCTGACTCTTTGCAACCTCATGGACTTTAGCCCACCAAGCTCTCTGTACATGGAATTTTCCATGCAAGAATACTGGAGTGGGCAGCTATTCCCTTCTCCAGGGAATCTTCAACTCTTACTCAAATGTACCAATATATTAAAGAAAGAGCATGCCCAATAGGCAGAAGATTGAGGAGCCACAAAAGCTTATGGAGAAGAACTCCAGAAAAACGATCTTTATGTTTCTCAACCAAGACTTATTCTGAACCAAGAATACACTCTATTTCGAAGGGCAGGCATATAATTGTTGTTATTATGATTAATCTCTAACCTGTAAAGGCTGCTTTCAATGTCAAGTGCTACACAATTTTAATGCATTTTGTCATGTAATCCACATGAAACCTCAAGGATGTAAGCATTGCTATTATCCTTGTTTTGGAGATGAGGATATTAAGGCTAAAGGAGGTCAAGTTGCTCGTTTAGGTTCCTACAGCTAATGAGTAGCAGTATTTGGATTTGCACTTCATCTAGAGAGTCCGTACATGTAACCACAATTTGGCTAATTTATGAGGACAAAAGGGAATTCTCTCTGCAGTTTTGCACAGAGGAATCTGAAGATTTAAAGTTTATTCCTGCTCAACAAGATGTGTTGGCTTTAAGACAATTATTCAGGGTCTCTTGACTGTTAGTTTGATGTGTTTCCAGCCTATGAGGATACTTCCAGTGCATGGGGAAGTCACTGAAGAGCAGACTAACAAGGACCAGACTGCCTTCATACTGGGGCAGCCTTAGAGGACTTGGGGAGGAAGTAATGATGCATGGCTTACACTTAAGGAGTGGAGAGCTATTTTCCACCTTCCTGAAGGCTGATTATTTCCATAAACTGTTTGGAATTTTCCTTCCTAAGAGATTTGTTTATTCTTGCCCATTTATTCTTTATTCAATCATTTATTTATATCAGTCTGAACTCATAGGTTTTTATTAATACTTTATACATTGGGTTATAATCCATTGGATTTCATTTATTTTCTTGTTCAAATTGTTCAAGCTTTGGAGACTGGGAGCTTGCTCAGTTGACTCCTGTGTCATTTTGATATGCCCATCATTATGGATTATTTTTATTTTGGAGTACATTTTTACTTTCTGGCATTACAAGATGCTCTAGGCTCTTCTTGAATGTTTCTGCCTTAGTCCCAGAATCAGAACTTTCTCCAAGGAGCCCGTGTTCTTTTATTTGGAGGAATTATTAGAAACCGAGATCTAGGTGGTATGAATTACATTTTACACAGTATACCCATGGCAGATTCATGTTGATGTATGGCAAAACCAAAACAGTATTGTAAAGTAAAATAAAGTAAAATTAAAAAAAATATATATGTATAGCTAATACTAAAAAGTAATGCTGAAGAAGCTGAAGTTGAACAGTTTTATGAAGACCTACAAGACCTTTTAGAACTAACACCNTTACCTCGTCTGCAAATTGCCCGGAGATCAGACAGATGGAAGGCCAGCTGCAGCTGCCCAGGACTGGGGGCCCGAGGGATGGCACACAAAGCAGCCGGCACTGCTAGGACCCTAAGCCAGCTTCTTCTGCCCCTGACCACCTCCCCACCCCCGCTACGTGCTCCGTCTGGGCCAGCATCACTCGCATCCACCAGCGAGGACCTGAATGGTTTGTCTCAAACCAGGAATGTTAATAGAAGCTGATTGTCTGCAGCCAGCCAAGAACTTTTTCGCCATTGTTTACTTCTAACGTGTGCTCTGTTCGCAGCCTCTCTGCGACAGGCCACCTCAGCAATAGGAGACGGGGAGGGTGCCGCCCTGGACGCCTTCCTACACTCAAGGGAGGTGATGTACACAAAGGGCTTGGTAAATCGTAACATCCTTTCTGAAAGGATATCCTTTTAAGCACACGGAGAGGCCTCTCTTTATAAATGGGTACCAACAATAAGGTCCCTTTTTCTTCACCTCAAAACAATTATTATTTCTGATTTGCAAATTAATTGAATGCAGAACCATTTATTCCAGTAGTTCTCAAAGTGTGGTCCCTGGATCAGTGGCATCAGCATCACCTGGGAGCTTGCTAGAAGTGTGGTTCTCTGAGGACTTTCTGCTCGTCCAGTGGCTATGATGATGAGTTTCCCAATGAAACGGGCCTGGGTCCAATCCCTGTTCAGGGAACTAGATTCCACATGCAGCGACTGAATACCCTGCAGGCCAAAATGAAGATCAAAGATCCCGAGACCCTCAACTAAAACTCAGCACAACCAAGTAAATAAATATTTAAAAAAAAGAAAAAGAAAAGTGCGGTTCTTGGCTGTCCCCTAGATCTACTGAATCAGAGGCTGAGGATGGGGCAGAAAAATTGGCATTTTCGCCAGCCCTGCCAGATATCGATGCATGCTCAACTGTAAGGACTACTATTTATGCCTTTTGTTCATGTTTCTATAATAATATTGATATTTTCAAATTTATATTGCCAAAACATATTTTTAATCTCATATCTGCAAAACATCTCATCTTATAAGTGGCTTTGGGCCCTGTGTTCTATTTGTTATGTTATGGGCTTTAAAACTTCGAGGTGTAGGTCTCTTTGGTCCTGGAACCCGTATTTCTGGCTCCACGTGACATATACATTGCTGAATTCATTTTTTTTTTTTAACAGAAATCTTCAGATTCCATCCAGTTTGGTCACTTGATAGATGTTTACATCTCTTTGGGTCATAAGATCTGTAAGTATACTTTCACTTGGTTTCTTAAGACCATTGTATTTGCTGAAACCTCAAGATAGTAAGTATTTTCTATTAAATGATTTTTAAAATCTTGGTTTGATTCTGCATTCTTTCAGGGTATTAAAACCTTATGACTTGAGTAAATATTTTAAATACTATGCAATTGAATTTTGAATATTTTATTCAGCTTCCCTTAACTTGTCACAATTTATTAGCCATTCCAGCAATATGCTTACATAAGGATACTTTCATGTGAAATGGAAAAATTTCAAGTTGCCATGTTTTAGGGGCCTACTTTCCATTTTGTCTTTCCCAAAAGTATGACTTTTAGTTGCAGTAGAAGGAGAAAGACTGAAAATTCTTTCCTTCCTTTGGGGATTTTCTTGGAGAAGTGAATCCCTATTAAGAACTGCAAGTAAGAAAAAGAAAATTCCTAACATTCATAATGGGTTGCATTGTAACTGTTTCTAAATTGGGGAATGTTTGAAAATTTATAGTGCTTAAAGAGAAAATTCTAGCTTCCATATTCAATTGATCTTTAAAAAAAAAAACCAACTTTTACTGAAGTATAGTTGATTTACAGTGTTGTGTTAGTTTCAGGTGTACCAAAAACCAACTGGTCTTTCATTCAATATTTATTAATCAAATATTTGACTTCCTACCATGGGTGAAGCATGGCTCCAGGTGATTTGAAATACATGGCTGAGCCAAATAAAGACATAGGATAAACAGTAAATTATATATTAATAATTTATATAATTTTCCAGAAGAGACTAAATGTAACAGAATTAAAAAAAACAGTAGAGTCGGATGATGGGGGCTTCTTATGGATGCTAGTGGTAAAGAATCTGTCTGCCAAAGTAGGAGATGCAAGAGAGGCAGTTTTGGTCTTTGCGTAAGGAAGATCCCTGGAATAGGAAAAGGCAACCCAGTCTAGTATTCTTGTCTGGAAAATTCCATGGACAGAAGAGCCTGGCAGGTTACAGTCTACTGGGTCCCCAAAGAATCAGACACGACCGAGGGACTGAGGACACACACAAAGGATGAGGTGGGGTGAAGGGGACATGGTTACAATTTTCGATAGGATGGTCTGGGGAGCCATACTGAAACTGAAGAACTTGAGCAAAGAGTTGAAGAAGGTGAGGGAGTCAGCTGTGCAGGTAACCAAAGGAGAAACTTTCAGAGAAGGGAGGAGCTAGAACAGAGGTGTGACTGAGCACATCTGCTATGCTGGATTAGAGTAATGGAGGTGAGCTCAAATTGGGATCAACTCATGTAGGGCATGGTATCCATTTATATGGGCTTTGGTTTTCCTTGGCAGGAACTAGGGAGTCATTGCATGGCATTGGACAGAGGAGTAACATGATCACACCTGTTTTCAGAGGATCATGTGTTTCGAATAGACATTAGGGGATTCTGTCATTCATTCAGCTCAGTTCAGTTCAGTCGCTCAGTTGTGTCTGACTCTTTGCAACCCCATGGACTGCAGCAGGCCAGGCTTCCCTATCCATCACCAGCTCCTGAAGTTTACTCAAACTCATGTCCATTGAGTCAGTGATGCAATCCAACCATCTCACCCTCTGTTGTCCCCTTCTTTTCCTGCCTTCAATTTTTCCCAGCATCAGAGTCTTTTCCAATGGGCCAGTTCATTGCATCAGGTAGCCAAACTATTGGAACTTAAGCTTTAGCATCAGTCCTTCCAATGAATATTTAAGACTGATTTCCTTTAGGATTGACTGGTTGGATCTCCTTGGAGTGCAAGGGACTCTCAAGAGTCTTCTCCAACACCACAGTTCAAAAGTATCAGTTCTTCACTGCTCAGCTTTCTTTATGGTCCAACTTTCACATCCACATGTGACCACTGGAGAAACTATAGCTTTGACTGCTGCTGCTGCTAAGTCATTTCAATTGTGTCCGATTCTGTGCAACCCCATAGATGGCAGCTCACCAGGCTCCCCCATCCCTGGGATTATCCAGGCAAGAATACTTGATTGGGTTGTCATTTCCTTCTCCAATGCATGAAAGTGAAAAGTGAAAGTGAAGTCGCTCAATAGTGTCTGACTCATAGCAACCCCATGGACTGCAGCCCACCAGGCTCTTCCATCCATTGGATTTTCCAGGCAAGAATACTGGAGTGGGGGTGCCATTGCCTTTTCCATAGCTTTGACTAGACGGACCTTTGTCATCAAAGTAATGTCTCTGCTTTTTAATATGCTGTCTAGGTTGGTTATAGCTTTTCTTTCAGGGATCCATTAAAAGCCTATAATCTAAGTGAGAGACACTGACTTGGGCTAATGTGGTAGCAATGGAAGTGGTAAGTAGTAGTTAAGGTACTGGCTAGTGTTTGAGGGTAGACCCAAGAGCATTTTGACAAATGAGATGTGGGACATTTTATTAATAAAATACATTTTATTTGGTGGAATTTTTCCAACTCACTTGGTTGAAGAAGTTTCAAGAAATAACTTAGAATTTTCCATTTTTCTAATGACAGGGCCAAAATGCAGTGTGTACATATTAGTTAGCTGGTGTTGTCATAACAAATACCAGAAACTGAGTGGTTTAAACAACAGAAAGTGCCCTGCAATCCCAATACTGGGCATATACCCTGAGAAAACCATAATTCACAAGGACATATGGACTCCAATGCTCAATGCCAGGACATGGAAACAACCAAGATGTCCATCAACAGATGAATGGATAAAGAAGTGTGTTACATATATACAGAGGAATATTACTCAGCCATAGAAGGGAGTGAATTTGAGTCAGTTTAACTGAGGCGGATGAACCTAGAGCCAGTTATACAGAGTTCAGTTCAGTTCAGTTGCTCAGTTGTATCCAACTCTTTTGCAACCCCATGGACTGCAGCACTCCAGGCTTCCCTGTCCATCACCACTCCCAGAGCTTGCTCAAACTCATGTCCAGCCAGTCGGTGATGCCATCCAACCATCTCATCGTCTCTCGTCCCCTTTTCCTCCCACTTTCAATCTTTCCCAGCATCAGGATCTTTTCCAGTGAGTCAGTTCTTCGCATCAGGTGGCCAAAGAATTGGAGCTTCAGCTTCAGCATCAGTCCTTCCAATGAATATTCAGGACTGATTTCCTTTAGGATGGACTGGTTGGATGTCCTTGCAGTCCATATACTGCCTATACTCCTTGCAGTTATACATAAGTCAAAAAGTGAAAAACAGATATTGTATATTAACATATATGAAATCTGGAAAGATAGTACCGATGTACCTATACGTAGAGCAGGAATGGAGATGCAGAGGACAGACACAGTGTGGGAAGGGGAGGGTGAGACAGACTGAGAGAGGAGCATTAACACATATACCTGACCATGTGTAAAATAGATAACTAGCGGGAAGGTGCTGTTTAACACAGGGAGCTCAACCCAGTGCTCTGAAGGGGGGAGATGGGGTAGAGGGGTGGAAGGGAGGTGCAGGAGGGAGGATTCATGTTGTTGTATGGCAGAAACCAACACAATGCTGTAAAGCAATTATCCTTCAATTAAAAATAAATTTAAAAACATTAAAAAATAAACAACAGAAAGTGATTTTCTCACAGGTCTGGGGACCAGAAGTCCCAGGTCAAGGTATCAGCAGGATTGTTTCTTCTGAGGCCTCTCTTCTTGGCTTGTGGATGGTTTTCTCTCTCTGTTTTCACATGCTTTTTCCTCCTTGTATGTCTGTGTCCTGATCTCCTCCTTGGATGAAGGACATCCATCAGATTGGATTAGGGCCCACCTATATGTTGGAGAAGACTCTTGAGAGTCCCTTGGATTGCAAGGAGATCCAACCAATCCATTCTGAAGGAGATCAACCCTGGGATTTCTTTGGAAGGAATGATGCTAAAGCTGAAACTCCAGTACTTTAGCCATCTCATGCAAAGAGTTGACTCACTGGAAAGACTCTGATGCTGGGAGGGATTGGGGGCAGGAGGAGAAGGGGACGACTGAGGATGAGATGACTGGATGGCATCACGGACTCGATGGACGCAAGTCTGAGTGAACTCCGAGAGATGGTGATGAACAGGGAGGCCTGGTGTGCTGCAATTCATGGGGTCGCAAAGAGTCGGACACGACTGAGCGACTGAACTGAACTGAACTGATATCACCTCCTTTTACTGTAATTCTTTAAAAGCTCTATCTCCCAAACTGGCCACATTCTGAGGTGCTGGGGTTATGACTTCAACACATGACTTTTAGGAAACACAGTGCAATTTCTAACAGTGTTACTCACACACTGTCATTATACACATGGTTGTGAATGACACAGCCTTTGGGATATGCGGCCCAGAAACAGATCCAAAAAACCTAACAGAACATGCTCATAGTTTGTAAGGCGATGTTTCTTTAAAATGAACTCGAGTTCATTCTTAACAGTCGTTGGAAGCATCTCAGTCCTGATTCGCTGTGACTCAATTTAATCAGAGGCGAGATATTTTTCATTTGTATGTGGTATTTAAAGTATAGAAATTACTAATATTTAAAATAAATAACCAACAAGATCTTACTGTACAGCATAGGGAACTCTGCTCGATGTTAAGTGGCAGCCTGGATGGGAAGGGAGTTTTTGAGAGAAGGGATACAGATATATGTATGCCTGAGCCCCTTTGTTGTCCTCTCAAAATCATCACAACATTTTTAATCAACCATATTCCAATATATGGATGGATGTGAGAGTTGGACTATAAAGAAAGCTGAATGCCAAAGAATTGGTCCTTTTGAACTATGGTGTTGGAGAAGACTCTTGAGAGTCCTTTGGATTTCAAGGAGATCCAATCAGTCCATCTTAAAGGAAATCAGTTCTGAATATTCATTGGAAGGACTGATGTTGAAGCTGAAACTCCAATACTTTGGCCACCTGATGCAAAGAGTGGACTCATTTGAAAAGACCCTGATGCTGGGAAAGATTGAAGGTGAGAGGAGAAGGGGACAACAAATAATGAGATGGTTGGATGGCATCACTGACTCAATGGACATGAGTTTGAGTGAACTCTGGGAGTTGGTGATGGACAGGGAGGCCTGGCATGCTGCAGTCCATGGGGTTGCAAAGAGTTGGACATGACTAAGTGACTGAACTGAACTGAACGGAACTCCAGTAATAAAATAAAAAAATTTTTTTAAAAAATACAGTATAACCATTTCTAGAAAGAGTGTTGAGTTAGGAGTAATTTTTAAACATCTATTTTTTTTTGTCTCTGATAAGAAGGATATCTGTTTATTATTTTAGAAGACTCAATTGTTATAGAAATAAATGCTACAGAAGGGAGACACTCCTGAATTCTTGCCTGAGTGTGTTGGAGGTACCTAGGTGCTATAGGAAGGATGCAGTAGCTGAAATGTTTCTACCTGCAGACATTTCAGTACATCCCTGAAGTTTAACCGAGGGGGTATTTTAGAGATTGCTCTGACCACCCACAGGATGTGATTAGTTTCAGTTTTGGCCATGATTTGTTGGCCCAAGTTGATGCATTTCTGTGTATCCAGTCTAAGCGCACCATCTCAACTTCTATCAGGTAAGTGAGTAAAGCCACACAAGCCTCAGAAAAGTTCCATTCCATCCGGCGGGTCAGTTCAGGGAGACTTGATGTGCTTGCTGCTGGCTGTCCTCTGACCCACAGCCTGTCTGCTCCTGGATGGGGAGAATTCGATGCCCTTCAAAATATAGAGTATATTGATCTGTTTTTGAGGCCACAAATGCCAAAGCCCCATCAGCTAATGGGCCTTCAGAAGGTTAAATATGGATTTGGAGCGAATCACCAGCTGCCCACCAGCATTTTCTAGGTGGTCTGACATGCAGAGATGGAGAAGAAAGACGCTCAGGGGCGGATTTCTATGCATACTGATGCATCTTTTTGGGCAAACGTTACATCCTTTGTATTTGACCTGGCTCTGCAGTACCCCGTGTCTTCATAAGTCAATGACATCCCTGGAAAATTAGTAAAAATAGGAGGAAAATATAAAATGTCAAAGTTTGGAAAACAGTTCCCTTTACTTTTCTGAATTGTTTTCAGTCACCAAATTATGTCTGACTCTTTGCGAGCCCATAGACTGCAGGATGCCAGGCCTCCCTGTCCCTCACCATCTCCTGTAGCTTGCCCAAATTCATGTCCACTGAGTCAGTGATGCCATCCAATCATCTCATCCTGTCTTCCCCTTTTCCTTCTGCCTTCAGTCTTTCCCAGCATCAGGGTCTTTTCCAGTGTGTCGGCTCTTCGCATCAGGTGACCAAAGTATTGGAGCTTCAACTTCAGCATCCATCCTTCCAATGAATATTCAGAGTTGATTTCCTTTGGGATTGACTGGTTTGATATCCTTGCCGTCCAGGGGATTCTCAAGAGGCTTCTTCAGCATCACAATTCAAAAGCATCAATTCTGTGGTGCTCTGCCTTATTTATGGTCCAGTTTTCACATCCGAACATGACTATTGTATGGACTAAAGGTCTGTATAGTCAAGGCTGTGGTCTTTCCAGTAGTCATGTATTTTTCTGAATTATACATGCGTTAATCGGTGAGCCAGTCACTCTCCAATTGTGCTGCAGAAGGTGGTTTAGAGTGGTGAGGGGAGGAGAGAGAACAAATAAAGGAGAGAGAAGGGGAGACAGTATATGAATGGTTATGAACCCTTTGATAGCAGGATGCACAGCTTAAACTTCCTGGGGTAAATACACCAAGAATTGACAATATGTTACTCAGTGACAGGTTTAGAAAATTCTTTGTCATTTGATCTTTCAGCTTTTCCCTTCTGTTTCCTTTTATACAGCAAGGCCAGTAAAAATAGCTCTGTTGGTTTTCATTTTGAGTTTGGTTTTCTCTTTTGTCTTTGTGTGGTGGTAAGCTGTACTAGGCTTGAATTTATAGGAAACACCTCAGGGAAACACAATCTATCCTTGGAATATTTTCTTAATTTCTGTGTGATAAAATTTGCATAAATATGGACTGATGCATGCTCAAGTGGATTTTTGCTGAACATTTCAGCCTCAGAAGACCTAGATTTGAATCTTAACTGTGTATCTTAGTCACATGACCAGGAATCATGCTACATCACCTCTCTCAATTTGAAATTCGATGTGTGTAACAGCATTGCTTGGAGTATAATAAGAATAATATATGAATTAACAAACTTAAAAAGTCCACCACATGTTGATTATTGGTATTAAATATTTCTATGTTTATTTGAATATTACCATTAAGATAATTTTTATTGACAAAAAGTTCTAAAACTGAATTTGGAGCACTCATTAGAAAAAATGGAAATAATGGGATTTTGTTTTGTTTTGTTTTTGATTTAAACTGCTAGCCCCAGATACAAACTCAAAAGAAAATTTTCTAACTAAGCAGACATATGGGTAAGTAGCTACTTATGTGCCTGTGATCGTTCAGGTCACTGTAATTGATTTATGTCCACTTTGCTGCCTGTGTGAAGTTTGTGTGCAAATGTGATATTATCTGACAATCACATTGCATAAAAACGTGAATGACATTGGTAATGAGAGGTTGTGAGACTGAAAGATAACGTTGTCCTGGATGTGCAGTTTTTTAGGATCAGGTTTTCATTAGGTGTGTTAGTTCTCAGAATTAAATAAGAGCATCCCACTCCTCACCAGTCCCACTCTTAAAGTTATGTGCGGGCACTTGGTTTAAGGAACTTTCTTCAGCTGGCTTTCATTTGGGGGAAGAAAATTTTAAAATGACATGTATACATTATTTCCTGGTAGCTCAGCTGGTTAAGAGTCTGCCTGCAAGGTGGGAGACCCTGGTTTGATCCCTGGGGCCGGAAGATACCCTGGAGAAGGGAATGGTTACCCACTCGAGTATTCTGGCCTAGAGAATTATATGGATTGTATAGTCCATGGGGTCACAAACAGTCGGACACGACTGAGCAACTTTCACTAAAAACTATCATGTGTAAAACAGATAGCCAGCAGGAAGCTGCTGTATAACACAGGGGCTCAGCTCGGTGCTCTGTGATGACCTAGAGAGGTGTGATGGGAGGTAGGTGGTAGACTCAAGAGGAAGTGGGTATATGTGTAGATGTGGGTTATTCTTTTTGTTGTACAGCAGAAACTAACACAACATTGTAAGGCAACTATGCGTGCTTAGGCACTCAGTCGTGTCCGACTCTTTGCAACCCCATGGGCTGCAGTCCACCAGGCTCCTCTGTCCATTGGGATTCTCCAGGCAAGAATACTGAAGTGGGTTGCCATGCCCTCCTCCAGGGGATCTTCCCAACCCAGGGATCGAACTCAGGTCTCTTGAATTGGAGGTGGATTCTTTACCATCTGAGCTACCAGGGAAGCCTTTACCATAACTTCCAAAAAAAAAGAAAGAATAAATTATGTCTAGGTATAAATAAATCAGTCATTTCTCCAGAGTCTGGAAAAAAAAAAAGAAAGAAACATGCTAGATTTCTTTGTCCTTCATTGTCTCCTGGAGTTTGCTCAAACTCATGTCCATTGAGTCAGTGATGCTATTTAACCATCTCATCCTCTTCCACTCTCTTCGTCCGCAGTCTTTCCCAGCATCAAGGTCTTTTCCAATAAGTCAGCTCTTTGAATCAGGTGGCCAAAGTATTGGATTGTCAGCTTCAGCATCAGTCCTTCCAGTGAATATTCCATAAAGAATTCGTATACATGTTAGCACTTCCGAGTATACAGGCTCCTGTGAATGGGGAGCAAACATACTGTGTTTGCCTGATCTCTCACAGTACAGAGCAATGGTCTCAGTATCCTGGGGAATATGGTGTCTATGCAGGTACAAAAGGAGTGGAAAGAGAAGGAGGCAGTTGCCAGAGAACATGGGACTCAATTGGTCTTGAAAACACCTCAACTTCTTTCCCAAGGCTTGTTTTAATAGTGAAGAAAACCACAGTGACTTCTGGATACGACCACGGAAACTTCTTGTTACAATGAATTGTCCTTCTCTTTAGCTTGCAGTAATGTTATTATATAAATACTTCATTCCCGAGTTGTCCTGGCAGCCTAGTCCTCATATGCTATTTCTTCAAGTTGTACAGCTGCAAAACTGTATTGTCTTTATGCTTTTCTTGGTCAAAGTGTGTTTATGTGGCCCTGGTGACTTCATCGGGATGAAGTCAGAATCACTCCTACATTGGCCTCAAATTTCAACCGGCATTTCAGCCTGTTATGGAACTGAAGACAAATTCTCCAGGTGTAATTTTTCTACTTTCTATGATTTTTAAAATGAATGGAGAAGACTTTCCTCATGGTCCAGGGCTAAGGCTCTGAGCTCCAATGCAGGGGGCCTGGGTTAAATCCCTGGTCAGGAAACTAGACCCCATATGTGGCAACTAAGATCTGGTGCAGCCAAATTAATAAATAAGAAAAAAAAGTGGAAATTGATCAAAATGTCAGAAAAAGCCAGTCATCTTTGTGATTTTTTTATCCATTGTGATGCAGCTTTTATCACTGGAACATGGTGGATAGCTATACCCCATCCCTTTCTTCAAGGCCACCCCTAGGTTGTGTGGGACTCCAGGTAAATATTTGTGTGTGTGTGTCACTTGTTTATATAATCAATTTTATTTTTTTATAATCAATTTCATTTAAGGAGGTTTTATAAAATTCATGAACATATGTGGCATAGTGATTTATCACTAAAAATTTAGACTGATGGGTAGAAGAAAGATATTAATGTGTTTGCTTGTTGTCCAATCAGAGCACTTGATTCCCTGTTGTGCCCAGGCATCATCTCAGTTTAGATCCAGGAATCATCTCTTCATATACTTTATTGTCAAAGTTGCTGTTACTGCGTGATTGCCTATCTCCCACTCTGAGATAAAGATAACAAGACTGCTATTATTCAAGTCCTATAGCTCTCAGGACCTGTCTGAATTGAAACTTATATATAGCTCTGCTTGCCTCGGAGTGTCTGATGCCATTTGTTTCGTGTTGGTTATGCCATGATTCATGATGCTGCACTATCCATCCTGCTCCTATGAATACTGGCTTCCGATGGCTCTTTCAAAGGTTGTTCCAGTGCTTCTTTGAAGATGACCACAAATGCACACACTACACAGGAGAATGTGAACAGTGATTTATTTTATGGTTGCATTAAATTTGTCATTTGGAATTTTACAGTGTGTATATACAGAACAACACCCTTTCCAATCATGTCTTCTCTGGAACTCTTTAGGCTGTAATCACAGCATTCCTAAAATGTGATCTCTTTCCATGTTGATTGCACCCTTGGTTTCTACTCACAAGTACCAGTGGGGCAGATAGGGACAAGCCCTGTAGGTAGAACAAGATGAGTTATCCTGTTCATGCATGGAATCCCTGACCCTCATCTGAATCAGCTTAACCTGGAAGAGCCAAAAATCACTATAGCAATTGAAGGCAAGAGAAGACTGGGATTAGAAAGGACCATTGATGTGGTAAAGCAACAATCTCCAAAGCCCTTCAAGGGGCTGGATGGGGCCATTCCTGAGGATTGTATTACATGTGGTATAGAGCCTGTGGAAGGGTGAGGGGACTGTCCTGAGTGCCACTAGCCAGAGGGTGCACAGGGGAAAAGATGATTGCCATTTTGGATGCTGGAAACCAGAGATAGCACCATGGTGGAAGTATGATGGGTGATTAAGTATGCAAGAGACCAGTTCAAACTCAAGGGTGGGCAAGCCCGGAGTGCCGAACTCATCCTGAGTCTAAGTGAGCAGGAATCACTCAAAATCTGAGTGTCAGCACCATTCCAACAGCCCAGGCTCATCCATCCCAGGAGAGCAATTCTATGTCTGTCAGCTCTTTGTGAGCATCCCTCACCAGATGGCTTTTCTGGAAAGGCAGCCCAGCTCCAGGGCCCCAGGGCAACCTCACAGGACAAGTTTTGGAGCAACTCAGAGTGCTAAGTCCACTCTGCATACAACGTGGAAGGTTGGAGAGAACCCTAAAGGGTAGAAATGGGAATTGGATGCCTTCCAACCTCCACCCAGCCATAGCGAGCCCATCCAGACAGCCCACACTACCAGCTCCAGCCAGGCCTTGCCACTAGAGTGGTAGTGTCTTGAAAGGACAGAAGAGTGTGGGGCCCTGGAGCTCAGGGACCCAGGAAAGAGCTCAGCTTACCTGTGTCTAAAGTTGGTATTACCTTCTGTTTGCTTCTTGTGACACAAAGGAGTGAAAAGAATAAAACAGTAGGATGAATATGGGAGCTATGTAAAGTGTGAAGTGTTCATGCAAGTCTGAGTCCTGAGAAAGGATGTTCCTGAGTTGACTTTTATTTAACGGACTGAAAAGTATTTCACCAAAGTATTTAATTAATAAACAACAATAACAATAACAAAAAGAGCTCTTACAGTTAAGTGTTGACTGTTCTGCATTGGAGGACTTTATTAAGTCAACTGAACACATTAGAACGTGTCTTGTGGACTAGATAAAATTACTTTGTCCATTTAATTGTACAGCACTGGTAACTGTACACTGGTTGTGTAAGAGAATATTTCTTTACTTAGGAAGCACACTATAAAGAATTTAGAAGTAAAGAACTATGTTCAGAAAAAAAAAATCTATCATCAATCAATCAATCATCTATCTGCCTTAGTTCTATAAGTTGCTGTAAAAAGGTTACCTGCTAGCTTAAGTAACAGAGATTTATATCTCACAGTTCTGGAGGCTGGAAGTCAGCGATGAGGATGCCAGCATGGCTGGGTTATTGGTGAGGTCTCTTTCCCTGGCTTATAAATGCCCTTCTTCTTTCTGCATTCTCACATGACAGAAAGAGAGCCAGCTAATTTGCTGGCCTCTTCTTATTAGGGCACTAATCCCATTCATGAAGGCTCCACCATCATGACCTAATTACTTCCCAAAGATCCTATCTTCAAGTACCATCACATAAGAATTATGATTTCGAATATACAGGTTTGGGGGTGGGGACACAAACATTCATCCATTGCTCTATCTATCTATCATCAATCATCTATCAAACAGGGGCCCCAAACTTCCAGGATGTAATGCCTGATGATCTGAGGTGGCACTGATGTAGTAATAATAGAAATAAAATGGATAATAAATGTAATGCACTTGAATCATCCCCAAACCATCTCCCCCAGCCCTGTGTCTTCCACAAAACCAGTCTCTGGTGCCAGAAAAGTTGGGGACCACTGATCTGTAGCAAATGGAGGAAATTTTTAACAACAGTAGAATCTGTGAAGATTAAATAAGTGATCTTTGTACTATTTATATTCTTTCAGCAACTTTTGGTAACTTTGAGACTATTTTCAAATAAAAAGCTTAAAAAGTAGCCATAGCATCTTGTATCAATTTTGGTGAAGTTAGATATTGTAGTGCTTCCTTTCCACTTATTCTTTCCTTCTCCCTTCCTGCACCCCCTCCCTCTCTTTTCTCATCCTCTGTCTCTCTGTCTTTCTTGGTCTCTCTCTTTCCTCTTCCCCTCTCCCTCTTTCCTGTTTCCCTGTTTTCATGGCATACAGGTAGGAAACTTGCAGCTTACTGGCATGTTCTATAGATTAAAATAATTTTAGATCGAAGAATTAAAGGGAAATNCAGGAACTGAAAGACCAGATGTTTTCATGACACCAGCAGGATATAATTTAACCAAGGGATAGGACCCAGAAGGAAATTCAGTGACATACTGGGAAGCAAAATCCCAACTGAGCTTAGTTACAATTTCAGATGCCAAGAGTGCTCCAGAAAGCACTGCACCAAGGATATTATGAGTTTTAAAATTTCTTCATGTTTATGATTTTAATTATCCCTGTTTCCCAAAGTGATCAGCAGAAACAATTTAGGAGGAAATAGATGTATTTGCTGGAAGGCAAGAGGACATTCTGGAGACTATATCCCATTTCACAGCCAAGCTTGTGGTTAGGAAGTGGATGATGATGGAGTTTAAAGAAGGGAGAGGGGCTGGCAGTTTCTAAATGAAAGAGAGGAGAGCAGGCTTGGTCCAGGAAAAAAACGATTCAGTGGGAACCCAGGCTGATCCCACTGGGATCTACAAACGCCATACAAAATTGAGAAGTCAATAGCTAAGAATAAATGTTTATCTCTAAACAGGAAAAATGGACCTGAAGATATTGCACTGTCTGAAATTATTTACATAATGGAGGTTCAGGTGATGAATACATTCATTTTCATATACACATATGATCTATATAAAGTTCATTTCACATCCATGATGATCTCTGTAAAGACTTGAAAATAATTCCAGGCACCTATTAAGAGCTCAATGAATGCTGATTCTTTACCTCTGAATCCACCTACAATTTGTGCCTGATTGTCTATTATTCTGGAGTTGTGAATAATTTTTAACCATGCTCTCTTAAAGTGAAAATGTGCTTTCTGAAGCTAATGCTTGAAGTACAAGTTGAGACTTTGTATTCTTAACTCTACATCTTTGGGATTACTTTCTGAATGTTCCAATGTACTCATGTTAGTCAGGGATGGAGAGTTTTTTTGGCTATGCTGTGTGGCATGTGAAATCTTAGTTCTCTGACCAGGGATTGAACCTATACTCCCTTCAGTGGAAATGTGGAGTCTTAAACACTGGACAACCAGAGAAGTCCGAAGACTTTTCTTGAAAATGGTTTTATTTATCTTTATTATAGGGAAACTTCAAACAAATGGTTTCTATTATTTGCATGTGTGTGTGTTCGACTGCTCAGTTGTGTCCGATTCTTTGCAGCTCCATGGGCTGCAGCTGGCCGGCTTTCTCTATCCATGGAATTTTCCAGATAAGAGTTCTTGAGCAGGTCTATTATTTTTGAAAAGCAGCTAAAATCTTAAAACAGTAAACACAATTTATGCATTTTTCACTTGCTCTTGTTTTAAAGTTATGGAAGTTAATTTCCCTTTTAAAATTAAGAAGATCAAAAAATAATTTGTAGCACATTCCATTAAAATAAGGTCTGTGGCACAGTGGCCATCCAGCTTATTGGAATCAGGGAGAATTTATTGTCTTCAGCAGTTTGATTATGATGTGCCTAGCTATGGCTTTCTTTATATTTATTTTGTTTGAGGTTAGCCGAGATTCTTGAATGTGAGGGTTCCTCTCTTTAAGAACTCTGGAAAATTCTTGACCATGTTTTCTTCATACATAAACATATATTTCTTCCTGCCTTAGTCTTTCTTTATTCTTCTTCAGTGAACGCCAACAATAAGCATGTAAAGTTTTGCACTATGGCCTACATCTGACCCTTATGTGTATTTTTTTGTTTTGTCTGTGCTCTAACTGAGTGTTTTATACTGATCTGTCTTTGGAATCATTTAATAAACCTCCTGCTGTGCTGCTGAATTCATCCAATGAGGTCTTACTTTCAGATGCTGTCTTTTTCGATCTTAAAATGATGATATTTTTATAGATTCTAATTCTTTGATGCAATTCCACATTCTTTCATCACTTTGGCCATCTTTTCTTCCAATTTCTTTGTATATTAACCATTGTATTCAAGTTTTTGGATGCTTACTACAATATCTTTTTTTTTTTTTTTGCATTTGCTTATGTTTCTTTGGAAGGAATGATGTTAAAGCTGAAACTCCAGTACTTTGGCCACCTCATGTGAAGAGTTGACTCATTGGAAAAGACTCTGATGCTGGGAGGGATTGGGGGCAGGAGGAGAAGGGGACGACAGAGGATGAGATGGCTGGATGGCATCACGGACTCGATGGACGTGAATCTGGGTGAACTCCAAGAGTTGGTGATGGANCTCATGTGAAGAGTTGACTCATTGGAAAAGACTCTGATGCTGGGAGGGACTGGGGGCAGGAGGAGAAGGGGACGACAGAGGATGAGATGGCTGGATGGCATCACGGACTCGATGGACGTGAATCTGGGTGAACTCCTGGAGTTGGTGATGGACAGGGAGGCCTGGCGTGCTGAACTGAACTGATGTTGTCTGTTCCCCTTGGTTGTTGGTTGCATTTTCCTGTCTCTTTTCAAGTTTGTTAATGATTAGAAGATACTAAAAGCAAACACAAGTGTCGAAGCTTTGTATGATGCCACTTCTAGGAGACAACCCCAGGGAGTGAGCTGGGTCAGTGATGCAAGTTTTCATAAGACTCATTTCACTTCCAGTTCTCCTTTCCCTCTTAAGCCCATCTCTCTTGCACTTTTGGTTGACAGCGCTGAGAGACTGTAGAGGACTCCTTAGCATCCTGCTACGCACTACTTCCAAATTTGTTCCATGTTGTGGGGAGACCCATCATGGTTCTGAGCCAGGCCCCTTTTCTCAAGTGAGAATTTTTCTCCTAGTTATTATGGGAATACTGGAGAATTAGTCTACCTTACAGAAGCTTTGTAACCTTATGCTCAGCTCCAGAATTCAGCAAATGTTTTATGGGCTAAACTGGCCAGGCACTTGGGGATATTTTAGTTTCTGAATCACTGTGGTTCCTCATTTGCATGCCCAAATCTTTACTGGTATCTTTTCGTCATCCTGCAGTTCTTCTGCATGCCAAGTTCTGGTCTCCAGCCTGTAGACAGAATTGCTAAATGACTCAAGGAAGAAAGCAACCTGTGAAAGACAGCTCACTCTGGAAAAGCTCTTTGCTCTACAGAATTTTTGTTTACCTAATTCCATTTCCACAGTCTGCTCTCTTTAAAGATGACTTTTTGAAACAGTCTGTATATTTCAGTTGGTATAGCAAGAATGTGCTTTGCTGNAAGACAGCTCACCCTGGAAAAGCTCTTTGCTCTACAGAATTTTTGTTTACCTAATTCCATTTCCACAGTCTGCTCTCTTTAAAGATGACTTTTTGAAACAGTCTGTATATTTCAGTTGGTATAGCAAGAATGTGCTTTGCTGCAGCCAACTGCAGGCTTCCCAGGTGGCGCTAGTGATAAAGAACCTGCCTGCCAATGCAGGAGACATAAGAGATGTGGGTTTGATCCCTGAGTTGGGAAGATTCCCTGGAGGAGGGCTTGGCAACCCACTCAGTATTCTTGCTTGGAGAATCCCATGGACAGAGGAGGCTGGTGGGCTACAAACCCTAGGGTTGTGCAGAGTTGGACAGAACTGGAACTACTTAGCATGCACGCACAACTGCATTCTGAGTCTGGAAGTCCTCTTGGCATCAACTTTTAACAATCTGGGGCAGCTATTTTGTTCTCATGTAATAGACTGTAAGAAGATCTTCATATGTTTTTCTTGGAGCTTCAGGTGAGACTATAACAAGAACAACAAAAAAAAGGGTGAATGTATGTGACAGAGTTTAAAAACTAAATTTTATCTTTGAAGTTCACACAGAAGTCTATTTTCTGGCAATATACACTTCTGTAATCCTATAGCCAAATTTATCATTTATTTTCCGTAAAATATGGAAAATATTTGTTAAGGTGAATACTGTATTTGTTAAGGAAATACTGTTTAATAGTTGAGTCTTGCAGGTAATAGTGGGACCTTAAAGGTCTTGGCATGAGACCTACTCACATAAATGTTTGACTCTCATTTTTTTCCCCTGTATCGTGTAGTGGGAGAACAGGGAGGACTGAGAGATATTTGACTGTCCATGAAGCTTGTCCTGCAAACTTCAGTGCTAGCATATGACTGTGCTCAATCTTGTCTGACTCTTTGCAGTCCCATGGATTGTAGCCTGCCAGGCTCCTCTGTCCATGGAATTTTCCAGGCAAGAATACTGGAATCAGTTGCCATTTCCTTCTCCAAGAAGAGCTGTCAATCTGGATGTGAATGCAGGAAGGTGTTGGGTCTGGGAAACGTCCACTGAGTCAGCAGACCAGTGTCTAAGGAAGTGGCTGGTCTTAGCTATGATGGCTGTGTTTATTACTTCAGTAGACCCTTTGGCACATCCTAAACAAACATTCTTTTTGAAATTGAACTTCTGGAATCTTTTACTGAGCCACTCTGACTTTCTTTCTGGTTTCTCTACCACCATGATATTCCAGCTCTGTTCTCTATGTAAATTTCTCCAGGCACATGGTTGCACTGTGACATTTTAAAACACTTACCAGACTTAATTTTATTTAATAAACAAGACTTTATTTTATTTAATCCTTGCAATAAACTTATGTGGCGAGGCCTGGGCTAAGTTCTACTTTATAGACAAGGAAATCATAACTTGAGAAATTAAGCACAATCGGTAACAGCAGAGACAAGATTTCAAATCAGGTCATTTTACTTCTTTTTTTTTCTCTTTCTTCTATATCATTGTGTGAATCGATTTCATTTCTGAAATGACAGATGGCACAAGAGCAAAACGGTTCTTTACATCTGGTATATAGTTGAAAAGTGACGATTCTGCACAAATAAATATGAAGGGAATTCTTACCCTCTCCGATAACTTCCTTCCTGAGACCTGGCACTCTCCAAGCTTAGAAAATAGAAAGGGGGTTTATATAACTTAGCTCAAAGCAGAGACATTTATAGACTCACAGCATCACATAGCAAGAGGGGAACAGTGTTGAGCGTCTGGAAGGTCTGATGGTCTTGGGGAGGCTTGACCTTGAACTGCACGAATGAGGTGCGCATTCTTCCTGCCTCCTTCAATTTCAGCTTCACTTGTGGACTGGATAATTTTTCTTCCTGCCTTGGTCCATCTAGAGGCAACTGAATGTCTGGATATCTAGGCTGAGAAAAGGATAAGAGGA
Source organism: Neotragus pygmaeus (assembly GCA_006410875.1). Classification (NCBI taxonomy): domain Eukaryota; kingdom Metazoa; phylum Chordata; class Mammalia; order Artiodactyla; family Bovidae; genus Neotragus; species Neotragus pygmaeus. Next base: position 17,759 of record SJYV01024825.1, on the reverse strand, counting down.
ACTCAGAGGAGTGAAAATTCTTTCTGGCCTGATAAACCAAAAGAAAGACAATTAAGTGGGGGAGTTGAGAAGTGAGTGAAGAACTTCTAAGCTCACTGAGGAAGAGAATCATCTTGCACGAGGCAAAGGGAGCTCACTGGACACAGTGCTGTCATTTGGCAATTTAGTGTCTTTAAAAAAATTATAAAAATATTATCAGTTTTTATGATTTGACCCAATATTTTATAACTGCTTTTCCATTCTGCAATGATATTTTTTTACAATATAAATGCACATACACACAGTTTAAAAACACAATGCCCAGTTCCTGATATATAAATACTTCTATCAGTAAATTTTTAGTCATGTCTTTATCTTCACTTGAGAATGTGGTATAAGCCAGAAGCTTGCTGCTGTGTGAAGATTACCCTGGGTGCCATAGCTACAATGCAGATGTTATTATGGAGACTGCACTGATGAATTAAATAACACTCGTGTTTTGCCATACATAGAGCTTCCACTGGGCCAACTCACATATTTCCTCATTCTGCTTTCACTCTTTTCCTTATTTCTAACATTTGAGGTTCCTTTCTCTTTTGTGAGCACAGTTATTGTTTTTTAAAAAATACATTTAGTTATATTTTAAACATGCCTTCTAGCAAAGGTGCTCTTTATTGGAAAGGCTTCCATGTTGCTGGAAGCAGGAGACATGCCAATTTGAAGTGAATAAAGTAGAGAGATTTCATAAATGATGAAAGACAAGCATCCAATGGCTTTCCCATAGGTAAGCTTTTCAAAATGTGTGTGTAGAAAGGAAAGAAAAGAATGAAATGCAAATAAGTTATTTTAAACTATTATTTTCAGGACCAAAGAAGAAGTCTTTAAAAAACATCATAAGCTGTTTGTCAGTGTTTTTAGTGGAAGTAATTTAGAGATGATTGGATATTGTTATTTTTAATTTGATTTTTTAGAATAAGAGTTTACCAAAATAGAAAGCTTTGTCTTTTTTTTTGCCCACAACTTTAAAAAGTAAACTGTGAGTCTTGGGTCACCATCATTTTTCTTTTTTAGACTCTTGCTTGCAAATCCATCCACCATCAAATTACATTGTGTTCCTTCCTCTTTTGCCTACCTGTGGCTGAGCGTTTTATAAATAAATCCAAAGCCCTGTCTTCCTTTTGCCTGTTGCTCTGAGTAAACAGTAAGAAATCAGATGCCTGGGCCCAGTGATTTGATTTTATACAAGTGGATCTTTTTAGAACATTTCTTTATGCTTGGGATATCAGGAGATTTATTTGTAACCTTCCTCGCCAAGAGAACAATGGCGGTATTTACGTTTCTACCGTCTGTTGGTCTGTTGTCATTTCAAAGAATTTATTTGAATCTTGCCAAAATGACTGAATTAAGAAATGCTTAATTGACTGATCAAAAGAAAACAACTTGTTTAAATCATTCAGCTGTCTGGCCTACACCAGTCCACACTTTCTGTAATTATGCATTTTTAAAATTTGTTTTGTTCAATTTCTTGGCAATGCATAGACCCAGCTATTTTTTAATTTCTTTGCTAATTATATGATTTTTTTGAACTCCAGTTAATCTATTTGTAAACTTAGATAAAAATTTATCGTGTCTTCTTTAAAAAAAAAAACAAAACCCAAAACACTCTGTGTAAACAGAGGGTACTTTAAGACCACTTGAGAAGTGGGGCAGAGATCTCAAAAGAACAGGCTAAACTGCCTCTAGAGAGACTGGATCCAACAACTTGTAGAGCTTCTGAGTAGGACACACAGCTTTGGGAGCAAAGTTGGAAAGCTCAGGGCAGTCGTCACGGAGCAGAGCATCTTGCATGTTGTTTTCTGCCCCTCTCTTACTTCTTCCTGGGCCCACTCGATGCAGTTCTCAGCCTCACCTCTAAATAAGTGTTGAAGACACCTTTTCATTGCTGTGTGTGTGTGTGTGTGTTAGTCTCTCAGTTGTATCCAACTCTGTGTGACCCTAGGGACCATAGTTTACCAGGCTTCTCCGTCCATGGCATTCTCCAGCCAAGAATACTGGAGTGGGTAGCCATTCCCTTCTCTGTGGGATCATCTTAACCCAGGGGATGAACCTGGGTCTCCTGCACTGCAGGCGGATTCTTTACCGTCTGAGCCACCAGGGGAGCCCTATTCCCAGAAGAGGTATGCCGAAGTATACAGCTACTCAGGTTGTTCACATGTCTTGGTTTAGGCTTGGTCCCAGTTCTAGCCAACCTTGGTGTTAGTTATATAAGGAAAGCTCCTTGGAAGGAAAGCTACGACAGACCTAGACAGTGTATTAAAAAGCAGAGACATCACTTTGCCAATAAAGGTCCATAAAGTCAAAGCTGTGGTTTTTCCAGGAGTCATGTACTGATGTGACTCTGCACCCAGTGGCCAGTTGAAGGAGCAATGCTGAAGCTCATTGATATTGTGATTTCTATCATTCCGTTCTCCATGTGTCTTGGTGTTAATTTTTTTTTTTTTTTTGGTTGCAAAATAATTTGGAACAATCCCTCTTTCCTCTTTCTCTTCTTTTAGAATTAGATGAGTTAGATGATGATAACTATTAAAAATGATTTGTAGCCTTTTACCTGACATGGGGTCAACTTCCTTGGGGGATCAAGGATTGGGTTAGAGATATAGTTGGAAGAGTGCAGAAGCAAGATTCCTCCATTTTCCCAGCCTAGAGAAATTATGCTGCAGTCGCACACCGTGAATGAAAAAGAAGTTTTTGCATTTCTATCATCTTTGAGATCCGATTACTAATGTAGTCATCTTTAAAGAATTCTGCTGTTTACAATAAAACTATAATCTCCCCTCCTCTCTCTTGTGTTACACAGCTTCTGATTGCAAGTTTCTTCTTGGCATCTTTGAATTGTGCAGGGGAAATTGCACTTTCTTTCTGCTCCGTATATGCTTTATTCCTGACGATTCTCTTTATACTTTCTGCTACAGAAATACTGAGCCTCTTGGTAGGGCACTTCTCTTCGTCAGTGAACATTCAGTAGAGAATGAAGACCGTGTAGCCCACAGATCAGGAAGATGCTCTTTATAAAGCCACTGTATTTTTCAAAAAGCAGCTACAATTAGTTTTGGTGTATGGCAGCAAAAAATATCCCCAAGTGATTTAACATTGCTTACATTATATAGATATTCATTTACTGAAAGAAGACTTTGTGTAAGAGTGTGTGTTTGTTACTTCACACATACTGCTTGAGTACCTTCTGTGATGCCAGGTATGATGTTATTTGACATACAGTTGAGAATAAGGGAACCTTGTTTCCTTCCCTCAACCAAGGATAAAATAGGCTTCACATTTTTCAAATCTATAATGATATGATTACCATATGACACTTACTGTATTTGATGAAAAGCAATAGAAAGTACATAGAACTTATAAGATAGTTTAACAGGGGAACTTTAGCTTAGGAATTAGGATACTCCTTTCTAAGAAAGTCAAGATGAGAGCTTAAGGATTGATAGGAACAGAAGAGATGCAATGTGAAGTTGGGAGCTGGGAGGAGAAGTGAAGGAGAGGTGAGATGTATCATGAAAGTTGATAATGGAGAGAAAGGTCTTGATGCAGGGAGAATTGTTGCAGTGAGGGGCAACAAGGTAACTAGAAAAAGCAGAGGTTAAAGGTGGTATGTGAGTGATGGTACATGTGTATATGTGTGCATGTGTTATTATGGAAGTATCTTAAGTGTAGTTTCTGTTGTGTTGCTGTTCAGTTGCTAAGCTGTGTCTATGTGACCCCACTGACTTCAGCACGCCAGGCTTCTCTGTCCTTCAGTAACTCCCAGAGTTTGCTCAAATATATGTTCATTGAGTTGGTAATGCTATCTATCCATCTCATCCTCTGCCATCCCCTTCTCCTCTTGCCTTCAATCTTTCCTAGCATCAGGGTCTTTTCCAATGACTTAGCTCCTCTAATCAAGTGGGCAAAGTATTGGAGCTTCAGCTTCTGCACCAGTCCTTCCAATAAATATTCAGGACTGATTTCCTTTAGGATTGACTTGTTTGATCTCTTTCCAATCCAAGAGACTCTCAAGAGTCTTCTCCAGCACCACAGTTCAAAAGCATCAGTTCTTCAGTGTTCAGGCTTCTTTGTGGTCCAATTCTCACATCCATGTATAACTACTGGAAAACCACATCTTTAGCTATATGGACCTTTGTCGACAAACAGACGTTTCTACTTTTTAATATACTGTTTAGGTTTGTCATAGCTTTCCTTCTAGAACTAACACCAGAAAGAGATGTCCTTTTCATCATAGGGTATTGGAATGCAAAAGTAGGAAGTCAAGAGATACCTGGAGTAACAAGCATATTTGGCCTTGGAGTACAAAATGAAATAGGGCAAAGGCTGCAGAGGTTTTTCAACATAACACACTGGTCATAGCAAACATCCTCTTCCAACAACACAAAAGATGACACTACACATGGATATTACCAAGTGGTCAATATCAAAATCAGTTTGATTATATTCGTTGTAGCCAAAGATAGAGAAGCTCTACATAGTCAGCAAAAACAAGACCTGGAGTTCACCATGGGGCACTTTCTAGGTAAATGTGTAGAAAAAAGTGCTGTGGGTAGGGAGGTAGAGTGGAAGGCTATTTAATTTAAATTTTTGAGAATGAGAATTTGTTTCTGTAATACTTCAGTTCAGTTCAGTTGAGTCGCTCAGTCATGTCCAACTCTTTGCGACCCCATGGACTGCAGCTTGCCAGGCCTCCGGTCCATCATCAGCTCCCACAGTTTACTCAAACTCGTGTCCATTGAGTCGGTGATGTCATCCAACCATCTCATCCTCTGTCATCCCCTTCTCCTCCCGCCTTCAATCTTTCCCAGCATCAGGATCTTTTCCAATGAGTCAGCTCTTTGCATCAGGTGGCCAAAGTATTGGAGTTTCAGCTTCAGCATCAGTCCTTCCAATGAATATTCAGGACTGATTTCCTTTAGGATGGTTGGATCTCCTTGCAGTCCAAGGGACTCTCAAGAGTCTTCTCCAATACCACAGTTCAAAAGCATCAATTCTTCAGTGCTCAGCTTTCTTTACAGTCCAACTCTCACATCCATACAAGACCACTGGAAAAACCATAGCCTTGACTAGAGAGACCTTTGTTGGTAAAGTAATGTCTCTACTTTTTAATATGCTGTCTAGGTTGGTCATAACTTTCCTTCCAAGGAGCAAACGTCTTTTAATTTCATGGCTGCAGTCACCATCTGCAGTGATTTTGGAGTCCCCCCAAATAAAGTTTGCCATTGTTTCCATTGTTTCCCCATCTATTTTCCATGAAGTGATGGGACTGGATGCCATGATTGGTTTTCTGAATGTCAAGATTTAAGGCAACTTTTCACTCTCCACTTTCACTTTCATCAAGAGGCTTTTTAGTTCATCTTCTCTTTCTGCCATAGGGATGGTGTCATCTGCATATCTGAGGTTATTGATATTTCTCCTGGCAATCTTGATTCCAGCTTGTGCTTCTTCCAGCCCAGTATTTCTCATGATGTACTCTGCATAGAAGTTAAGTAAGCAGGGTGACAATATACAGCCTTGACGTACTCCTTTTCCTATTTGGAACCAGTCTGTTGTTCCATGTCCAGTGCTAACTGCTACTTCTTGACCTGCATACAGATTTCTCTGGAGGCAGGTTAGGTGGTCTGGTATTCCCATCTCTTTCAGAATTTTCCACAGTTTATTGTGATCCACACAATCAAAGGCTTTGACATAGTCAATAAAGCAGAAATAGATATTTTTCTGGAAATCTCTTGCTTTTTTGATGATTCAGCAGATGTTGGCAATTTGATCTCTGGTTCCTCTGCCTTTTCTAAAGGCATCTGGAAGTTCATGGTTCATGTATTGTTGAAGCCTGGCTTGGAGAATTTTGAGCATTACTTTTCTAGGGTGTGAAATGAGTGCAACTGTGTGGTAGTTTGATCATTCTTTGGCATTGCCTTTCTTTGGGATTGGAATGAAAACGGACCTTTTTTTTCCAGTCCTGTGGCCACTGCTAATTTAAAATATAAACACCAAATATATATATTTTTAAAAATTGCAAAAAAGTGAAAAATTAATTTCAAAGCACTGTATGGTGTGTACTGTGGACTGAATTGTGTCCTTTTAAAATTTATAGGTTGAAGCTGTTGAGTAAAAAAATATATTCACAACCTAAAATTTCACAGCTATGTTTTCTTCATTGAGGATTTTTGGGACTTCAAGCCCAAGAGGTAGCATCTCAAGTAACTCTCTGAGAATTGTTCCAAGAAGGTGGGGGGAGGGGTTGGATATATAGGAATTTTGCAACAAAGATCAGGTAGTAAGAGTGCAAGATTACTATTAATTAAACAGATATCAGAGATTAAGGAATTTAGTGCTTTTCTATGTATGGAATGATGCAAGAGTCTGAACTCACTAAAATGATTCCTTTGATATGCATCTCAGGTATCTGGGGCTAGTATCCTGAGTTTCCTCAGGGCTTACTGTAGGGAGGGCTGCTGTCTGATGGGAGATAGATGAGACAGATGAAAAGTTTTGTTTTTTTCCTTCCTTCCTGAGCTGCCTCAGGGCTCACCAGATCACTATCCATTGTTACTGCTTCTCAGTGCTAAGTCACATGTGACTCTTTTCAACCCCGTGGACTGCAGCGTTCCAGGTTCCCCTGTCCTTCACTAACTCTCAGTTTGCTCAGACTCATGTCCTTTGAGCTGGTGATGCCATCCAACCATCTCATCCTCTGTCACCCTCTTTCCTCTCCTCCTTCTGCCCTCAATCTTTGCCAGCATCAGGGTCTTTTTCAATGAATCAGCTCTTCCCATCAGGTGGCCAAAGTGTTGGCCTTCCAGTGAATATTCAGGACTGATTTCCTTTGGGACTGACTGGTTTGATCTCCTTGCAGTTCAAGGGACTCTCAAGAGTCTTCTCCAGAACCACAGTTCAAAAGCATCAATTTTTTGGTGCTCAGGCTTCTTTATGGCACAAATCTCATTATCTATCTATACATGACTACTGGAAAAACCATAGTTTTGGCTATATGGATCTTTGTTGGCCAAATGATGTCTTTGCCTTTTAATATGTTGCCTAAGTTTGTCATAGCTTTTCTTCACCATCTGTGGTGTTTGTAATTGCTGATGACTGTGACATCCTTTGTTTACTGTATGGCAGACAGTATTGCATTTATCAAAGCCCTAATCCACAATGTGACTAAATTTGGAGGCAGAGTATTTTTGGAAGTAAGTAAGGGGCAGCAGGAGAAGGGGACGACCGAGGATAAGATGGCTGGATAGTATCACGGATTCGATGGACGTGAGTCTGAGTGAACTCCTGGAGATGGTGATGAACAGGGAGGCCTGGCGTGCTGCGATTCATGGGGTCGCAAAAAGTTGGACACGACTGAGCGACTGAACTGAGCTGAACTGAACTGAAGTTAAATAAAGCACAAAGTTGGGGCCCTAATCCTATACCAAAACAGGAATCTGAGTTCTTGTTCATGGAGTTGAAGAATGGAATCCCCAAAACCCGTAAACACTCAACAGTAGCAAGGAATAGGATTTATTAGCGAGAAGGAAAGTACAAAGCTCTCAGCANAATAAAGCACAAAGTTGGGGCCCTAATCCTATACCAAAACAGGAATCTGAGTTCTTGTTCATGGAGTTGAAGAATGGAATCCCCAAAACCCATAAACACTCAACAGTAGCAAGGAATAGGATTTATTAGCGAGAAGGAAAGTACAAAGCTCTCAGCATAGACACTGAGAGTGGGTAAAGAGCCCTCAAATGTCGAGGATTACAGCAATGTATATCTTTACCAGTATTAATCTGTATTAATCAGTCTTTGGTTAGCTCCTGTTCTTAAACCATGTTATTTCTAACTAATCAGTTTAAAGGTAAAGATGCTTAACTTAACGTCTTCATGGGTTCTCTTGATACTCAGATTAAGTCCTCATTTTTTTTCATGCCCCTTGACCATTTTACAATGTACCAGATGTAGGGATTTAAGATTAATAATCACCAGTTGTTTTTCCCTCAGGCAAATGGAACAAAAATTAATTACTGCCCTCACCTGGGTCTGAGTGCTGATAATCTATCAGACTAAGGACACATTCCAGGAATTTGGAGCAAAAGATACAGTTTTAGGTTAATGGAGCGAGATGTTTACAGAAAATAATACTGAGGTCTCAGGGTTCTACACTGACTTCATAGCAATTTCTACCTCAATATGATTGGTGTCCCTACGAGATGAGATACCAGAGTGTTCTCTCAATCTCTCTCCCTCTTTCTCTCTTCCCCATTATGTGAAGGAACAGCAAAAAATCAGGCACTTGTAGGCCAGGAAGAAGGCTCTTATCAGATATCAAATCAGCCAGCACGCTGATCTTGGTTTTCCCATCTTCCAGAAATGTGAGAAATGAATTTCTCCCATTTAACTTACCCAGACTATGGTATCTTGTTATGGTATCTTGAGCAGACTAATACGGTATGGATGGAATTNATCAGATATCAAATCAGCCAGCACGTTGATCTTGGTTTTCCCATCTTCCAGAAATGTGAGAAATGAATTTCTCCTGTTTAACTTACCCAGACTATGGTATCTTGTTATGGTATCTTGAGCAGACTAATACGGTATGGATGGAATTATGAACATAATTGGTTTTTTGAATGAGTAATTTCTGATAATAGCCAGTTCTAATTGTGCTTCCTATTTTTCTTATTTGAATTGTAAGGAGTTTACAATTAACACTTACAGAAATGAACAGCAGCACTCAAGAAGCAGATTGAGTAAGACAATTTATAGACATTTTAAATTAATTTAAAAATATGCTTTAATTAATTGATTTTTTTTTTTTTTTTGAGTCAAACTGTGTAGCTTTTCGAATCTTGGTTCCCTGACCAGGGACTGAACCTTAGCCCTTGTCAGTGAGAGTGTGGAGTCTTAACCTCAGGACCACAATGAAATTCCCTTAATATTTTTTGGATGGGGTCTTGAAAACACTGTTGGTGTTTTTCCTGCCCTAGATTATGTTTTGAATCCAGAGGATAGTGAAAATACTTACTCAGTGGACTCTGTTATGAAAGTGAAAGTAAGGTCACTCAGTCGTGTCCAACTCTTTGCTACCCTGTGGACTGCAGCCCACCAGGCTCTTCTGTCCATGGGATTCTCCAGGCAAGAATACTGGAGTGGGTTGCCATTTCCTTCTCCAATGCATGAAAGTGAAAAGTGAAAGTGAAGTCACTTAGTCGTGTCCGACTCTTAGCGACCTCATGGACTGCAGCCTGCCAGGCTCCTCCATCCATGGGATTTTCCAGGCGAGAGTACTGGAGTGGGCTGCCATTGCCTTCTCTGTTGTGCAAGATGAGGGTGTCCTAATGACTCGAAATCCTGCTCTTGGCCAGAATCAGCTGTTTGTTTCCACAGCTATTTAATAGCTAGAATTCATATTTGCTAAGAAAATAATTTTTCTACATCTCTCTGTGCATTTTTTTTGATATTCATAAAGAGGTAGCTCTATTCATTTCACAAACTTTCACTGTGTACTTACTATGTGACTGATCTAATGGAAAATGCTGTTGATACTCAGATATAAGGCACAGTCCCTGCTCTCAAACAGATAATCATAACTATTTATTAAATAAAAGTGGCAAGTGTGGGCAACTGAGCACAAGTGAAGAGAGTAAAGAGGAATTGGAGTCTAGAATGATGTACAGATCTCTGACTTTAGTTATTGAGCTGATAAGGGATATAATTGCTTTGAAAAAGAGTATGTTGTCACCTATACAAAGAAAGCTAAATGCCGAATAATTGATGCTTTTGAACTATGGTGTTGGAGAAGACTCTTGAGAGTCCCTTGGACTGCAAGGAGATCCAACCAGTCCATCCTAAAAGAAATCAGTCCTGGGTGTTCATTGAAAAGACTGAAGTTGATGCGGAAACTCCAATACTTTGGCCACCTGATGCGAAGAGCTG
>SJYV01024815.1:9062-25732 GCA_006410875.1 Neotragus pygmaeus | reverse complement strand
TTTTTTTTTTTTTTTTTTGCTTTCTGGTGGTCCAGTGGTTAAGACTGCGCTCCCAGTGCAGCAGGGGCCATGGGTTCAATCCCTGGTTGAGGAAGATCCCACTTGCCATGTGGCACAGCCAAAAAATAATTATTTAGAAAACAAGTTTGTTTGTTTGCTTGTTTGGGGTTGCACAGCGTGTGGAATCTTAGTTCCTTGACCGGGGATCGAACCTGTGCCCATCCCCCCCCCCACCGCCCTGCTTTGGGAGCATGGAGTCTTAACCACTGGACCATCAGGGAAGTCCCTGGGAAAGATTTTTTTTTACTCTCTCTGATCATCTTCTTCTCTTTCCTTTTCACAACCCAATTCCTAGAAAAAGTCTCCTACCTTTGACCTTAGGCTTCCTGACTCTCCTCCACAGCAGATGAGGGAGAGGGTTCCATACATGGTCAGCTTCTGGACATTCTTCTGACTGATTGGTGGTAAGGGGACAAGGTGGTATGTCCGATGTTAACTTCATCAGTGTTCTGATTCCTGTCAGTCTTGGGGCCTTCTTGCTTGTGGTCAACGTGCAGTTAACTTCTTCCACCTGGTGGGGGTTTTAATATCTGCACAACAATTCAAGGGTATGGTTCAGGATGTTATCTATATCCCTGGAAGAGGAACTAAAGGTCCTTGACTTTGTTTTAGGGCTAAACTCCCATTTTGTCTTGTTTGCCTCTTTCCCTTTGTTTCTGCGTTTTCTCACTTCTCTGGTTAAATTTGCTCTTTGGAACTCAGTGAAAGCCTAGGAGACTAAAGCTTTTCTGCAAACAAGAGATGGGGGATATGGCCCAGGGGAATGGAGGGAGTCTGTTCCCAGGAAGGCCCCAGAGTGTGCTAATCAGTTTTGTGTCAGGAGCTGGGGTATAACGATGAGGATCACGTGTTCTCTGCCATCAGCTTGCTCATGGCCCAGCGAAGCAGACAGACACGTAACCATCAAACACAAAAGGCAAGGGGAACTGCTGTGATTGATTCTGCCTGGAGAGGGAACACAGGTCTCAATAAATATCCCAGATGTGGCATTTGGTCTGGCTTTCGAGGGGCAAATGTGTTTTTTCAAGTGGCGATGGGAGAGATCCACACCGAGGGAACAGAATGAACAGAAATCTGCAGGGTTTGAAGCTGAGGCACCTTGGAAACCATTGATTTTTCTCCAGGACACAGACAGCAACAGCCGAGCTGCTTGCTCAGAACTCCATGGGGCATTCCAGAGCCTGAGGGATAATGCGTGGGTGGCTTGGGGGGGTGATGAGCAGTACCGTGGGGCTGAAGCACACGATGTGAGTTGGGAGGTAGGAAAATAGAGCAAGGTAACAAAAAGTTAACTGTTTAAGAGTTGGACCACAGGGAAAGCTAAGCGCCCAAGAATTGATGTTTTTGAATTGTGGTGTTGGTGAAGACTCTTGAGAGCCCCTTGGGATGGTAAGGAGATCAAACCAGTCCATCCTAAAGGAAATCAACCCTGAATATTCATTGGAAGGACTGATGCTGAAGCTGAAGCTCCAATACTTTGGCCACCTGATGTGAAGAGCCAACTCATTGGAAAAGATCCTGATGCTGGGAAGGATTGAGGGCAGAAGAAGGGGAAGGCAGAGGATGAGATGGATAGCATCACTGACTCAATGGACATGAATCTGAGCAAATTCTGGGTAATAGTGGAGGATAGAGGAGCCTGGCGTGCTATAGTCCATGGGGTCACAAAGAGTCAAACACGACTTAGCGACTGAACAACAACTACCCACTGATCCAGCCTTCCTTCTCTGCCTTATCCACACCTTTGCCAGATACAGGAGTATCTCTATAACTAATGCAACAATCTGACCATCCATGTAGATAACCTGTGGTTCCCAGATACCCCCTCTTGCTCTCTCCTCTTCCTGAAAGAGTGTTGAGTTCCACAGTTTTTGCAAACTTGTCACGGTCGGGAAGAGCCGGGGACTTCAGGAACCTGGCACAGCAGCTCTCTTCCCTGGGGTGCTGCCTGCCATGCTGGTATCTGAGTCTGGAAATCCATGCTGACTCTAGTCTAACTCAGGTGAACCCAGCCCAGAAGCAAGCCCTGGATGATGAGCCCTCGTTGACCCATTGTTCGGAGGTCGTTCTGTGACTCCCCATCAATCCGGTGCCGGGAGCCAGCGTGAGGAATCCCACCCGTGGCAAAGGTCATGAGGAAAGAAGCCTGACAAAATGCAAAGATGTGATCAGCCTTCAGGGGTTCCCCCTGGAATTTCTTGAGCATCTAACCCCAAAATCTGAGTCTGCCTGCTTTACTATATTATGCTTTTCACCTACTCTTCTGACATTAATAGGGGGCTGTCCCCCCAACCACCTTTTTTTAGGAAAAAGTTAATTTAAGAGCTTTTAGATAATAAGTCTCCTGGGCATAGTAAGAGTGTTTCAATCCAAAAACCCCTCTGATGGCTCTCTGACTTGCCCTACCCAGAGTTTTACAACTACGCATGTGATTGTTTACAGCCCACCCCCCCAATGGTGAGAGGCACGGGAAACCCAGGCTTGGATGCTCTTCCCTGCACACTTAGCTGCAAAACCACCTCTTATCCACCCATCAAGCCCCTCAGCTACACTGTAGATCATATCTAGGCCACTCGGGGGTCAAGGGAGGCTTTGGACAGCTCAACCTCCTCAACTCCTCCTGCCTCACCAACGTGAAACGCTTGCACTCAAGAGCAATTCCAAGATGTTCACGAGCCCTCGAAGAGCTCTCTGCACTGCCATGTTCTTACGCAGCGGCCAAGAGCTGGAAGCAACCCAAGTGTCCACTGATGGGGAATGAGGAAAGAAAATGTGGTCCGCAGTGCAAGGGGAGATTATTTAGCCTTCAAAAGAAGGAGATTCCATCACATGCTACAAATGTGGATGAACTTTGAGGAGATTATGTTGAGTGAAATAAGCCAGACACGAAAGGACAAATAGTGTATGAGTCAAATTCATAGAAACAGAAAGGAGCTGGAGGGTTGGAGGGAGTTTTGTCTCATGGGGAGGGAGTTTCAGATTTCCAAGACTAATAAGTTTTGGAGATCTGTTTTACAACAGCGCGAAGGCTCTGAATACTGCTGAACTCAACCTAATAATAATGGGCTTCAATTGTGGCTCAGCTGGTAAAGAATCCACCTGCAAAGTGGGTAGACCTGGGTTCGACCCCTGGGTTGGGAAGATCCCCTGGAGAAGGGAAAGGCTGCCCAGGCCAGTATTCTGGGCCTGGAGAATTCCATGGACTGTACAGATCCCAAAGAGTCGGACACGACTGGGTGACTTTCACTTTCAACCTAATAATGGCTAACATGGCAGCTTTTATGTGCTGTGGTTTTTAACTACAGTTTTAGAAAGGAAAAATAAAATGAAAATACCTAAATGCTTAAAGACCTCAAGCACAGTGCAGTCCAAATGGACACCCATCCTCACAATCCCCATCAGGCTGTCAGAACTGACTGCAAACCCCCAGGACAGCTCCCCGAGTGAAGACTGGCACAAGAGCACCCTCCCAGGCCTCCACCCTCCCCACCTTACTGTGTGCCGTCTCCTCTCCAGACACACTTCTGCTCGCTCTGTTCTCCTCGGGCCATTCTCTTCTTGCTCCTCTTTACTCTTCTCTCCACTGTTTCTCGGGTCTGAAAAGGCTTATATTTCACCCTTCACAGTCGATGCATGCACACTTTTTACATGCAAGGGACAGAACTGACTCTGACATAGTTAAGGAGCAAAAAAGCCCTCATCAGAAGAACGTCGGCACCTTGCAGGGCCCCAGGGGCACCAGAACTCTGCACCAGGCACCGAAGGCTCTGCAGCCAGGAAAGGTGCTCAGGATAAGGCCTCAGACTTAAGGCCTTAGCGACTCTGCTGTTGCTATGGACGCTGGACCCCACGGCTTCCTCCACTGACAACACTGGACATTGGGTGCGGCCAAGGTCACTGTCATCACCCAACACCAGAATGGACTCTGCGTGGCACCTGCTGCTTCTGAATACCAGCTTTCGAATCAGAGTCAGGGTAGATGTAGCTCCCTGGCAAGTGCCCTCATATGTATTTAAGGAAGCCTGGGAAATCAGGCCTCTCGTGCTTTCTGATTCTACACAGAGCACATGCTCTGCTCAGAGATAAGGGCTNATACCAGCTTTCGAATCAGAGTCAGGGTAGATGTAGCTCCCTGGCAAGTGCCCTCATATGTATTTAAGGAAGCCTGGGAAATCAGGCCTCTCGTGCTTTCTGATTCTACACAGAGCACATGCTCTGCTCAGAGATAAGGGCTGCAAAGTTTGGACTTGCCTTGCTGTCCTTTACCTTAGAGGTACAATTGTCAGGTTTAGCAAATAAAAATACAAGATGCCCAGTTAAATCTGAATTTCAGAGTAACAGTGAATAATCTTTTAGTATAAATATGTCCTATGCAATATTTGGCACATACTTTATACTAAAATAAGTATTCATTGTTTATCTGAAATTCAAATTTAATAGAAAATTTAAATTAGATGTAATGTGTCTTATCCAGTCATTCTCTCTAGGGATATCTTTTTAATATTTTCTGGCTTCCCTAGTGGCTCAGATGGTAAATCTGCCTGCAGTGCAAGAGACCTGGGTTCGAGACCTGGGTTCAACCCCTTGGTCGGGAAGATCCTCTGAAGAAGGGAGTGGCTACCCTGGAATTCCTGGAGAATTCCATGGACAGAGGAGCCTGGCAGGCTACAGTCCATGGGATCACAGAGAGTCAGACACGAGTGAATGATTAACACTTTCAGTTTTCACACTCTCCTACACTACACTAAGGCCTGCTTCCTGGGTTTGCTAAACATGCTAACATACAAAATCCATATTTAAAACAATAGTTTTAGCTGACAAATCCTGGATTTTTTTCTCTGTGTGTGTGTGACTAGCCTCACCTCAGGGTGTGTGGAATCTTAGTTGCCTGACCAGGCGTCACGCCTGCACCCCCTGCTTTGAAAGCATGGAGTCTTAGCCACTGGACCACCAGGCAAGTCCCAATCCTTGTTTTGAATTCCAAAAATTGGAAACTATCCTGTCTTTCTCTCAGCTTTCCTCCCATAACAGATTTTCATCTCCTCCAAATCAGATACACGCCTTTGCAATGGGAAGGTTATGTCCTTTGGAAAGCAAAGGAGAGAAAGCACATTAAAACTGGGAAAGAAAAAAAAAAAAGACCAATTACCCAGTTGCAATAAGGAGAAGTGGAGTAAACAGTGCAGAAAGATTTCATGAATTTTTTATACGGGGCTCTCTCAAATTCTAGGACCTTGCGTTTACTATGACTCACACTTAACAAGGCTTTCATCGGAGGTGAAATTATAAAGTAAATGAAACCGATTTTCCTGAGCAGTGTATGGAAATGAGTTTCTGTGAGTCAAAGATTATTGCTGCTCTCACCTCCCACATGGCAAGGTGGATTCATTATCCAAATGCCAATGTGTTCCCTTCATGAGAAAAGGCAAATGATTTTCAAAGCACTGAATTTCAATATACTATAGACATGTCCTATTATACCGTGTCCCAATGTTACTTAAGGTCCTAAATAACACAACCCAGGCACACAATTTTGTCAAATTTTTCCAGGAAACACACACAAAGACTTCACTCATTTGCTTCAGTCTTCTGTGAGAAATAATTAGACCTTCCCAAACCAGCATCAGATTTCTCTGGGCTGCCAGACGAACCACAGTGGGATATTTCCAAAGCACAGAAAATAAACAGTGTCTTTTAGGCCATTAGGCATGCATGTTAGAATATATTTCACTCCGATCCTTGGGAAGAGAGCTGATTGACGTATTTGCTCCAATTACGCCTTTTTTACCATTCATCTAGCGTGCCTGGTGCCTCTCCTTAGTGCACGTGATTCTCTACTCCTGGAGCCCTCTTCCTTGTTCCATCTAATCAAGTCCTTCAGATCTCTGCTGGAAAATGTCAATTCCGTGATGCCCGAGACTAGAGCAGGGCTCCTTTCCTATCCTCAGAGTCCACTCTCCCATTCCTTTGTGGGTTTCATAAGTCCATAGCTGTGGGGGCTTGGGCTTCACGTCTATCTCCCTGTGGTCTCTCGGAAGTTTTGGCTGTGTGCATGTCAGCCAGAGTCCACATCTTCCAGGCTCCCTTGCAGCTGCTGCTGCTGCTGCTAAGTCGCTTCAGTCGTGTCCGACTCTGTGCGANCTTTGGTACTGAGCCCATTCAGTGAGATTTTTTTTTTTTTCTATTACTGTATCTGTCAATTTTATAATTTTAATTGGGTTCTTTTTTATAGCTTCTGCTTCTTTGTGGATCTTTTCTATTTCTCATCTGTTTCAAGAGAATTTTCAATTGCCCATTAAAGCATTTTTTAATGCTTCATATTAAATTAATGTAAAGCTGCTTTACACTCTTTGTCAGATAATTCCAATATCCTATTCTTTTCTCTGTTGGCAGAAGTTGATTGTTTCTTTGAATTCAAGCTGTGCTTTTCCCGGTTTTTGATATGACCAGGGTTTTCAGTTGTATCCTGGAAATTTTGATTATTGTCTTAAGACTCTCTGAATCCTATTTAAACCTTTTATTTGAGCAATCAGTCATCCTGTTTAGGGTTAGCACACAGGTCCTGGCCTGACTTTCATAGACCATGGTTCTAATGACAACCTAATTTCCTGAGCCTTTGTGATGCTACCTTGATTTACTTTGTGTATTTCGTGCCATCAGGGTCCCAATATTACAACTAAAAGTATCTCTGGACATTACCAAAAGTCCATGGGGAGAAAATCACCCCTAAAGTGAAGACCATTACTCTATAGAAACCAAAAGAATTCAATGTCCTCCATACGGAACAGGCCATGAGCCTGTGGGGAGATGGGAGTATGCTCTCCCCTGAAGCGTTAGAGAAGCCCCGCAGGATGTCAGTCTGTGTTTACATGCACTGGCTTGGGATGAGGAAAGGCTTCATTTGCCTCTTGTCCCATCTCAAGTTTATATACTCAGGGAGGATATTGATAATGACTCCTATAATGGACCAGAGTTTGATTTCCTGTAGAACCCAGCACAGAGATTAATCTAGCCCTTGACAAACAAGTGGTCTTTATTAAGGAATTCCAGCTATCGAGTTTCAAGGTGAAATCCTCTTAGCATTACGTCTATGGCAGGCATGTTTATATATTCTGCTTTGAGACATCTGCCAAAGATTGTTATCCATCTTTTTTTCTTTCATGTTAGTTGGTTTTCTTCTTATTTCTGCATTGCTGAAATGACATCAGGCGACCTTTTGAGTTTTTTTTTTTGCTTTTCTGCCTGGAAACATAGGGCAATGTTTCATAAAAACAAGGAAAAGGTTGCTGTGTTTTTTTTTAAATCCCCTTAACAAAAAAGTAAACAAAAAGATCTAAAAATGCATACAAACTGCCAAAATGTTTATTGCAGAGTTGACTCATTTGGTCAAAAGGAGTTGTTTTGGTTAATAATTTACTCAACTGACTCCTGAATAGAAATGCCACACTTGACCTGTATGAAAATGAAGTGAAACCTCCCAGAACACTTGTTTACACAATGGCTGAAATTTAAGGTCAAATCTGTAGGCCCCTTTGACATTTTCTGTCTGCCAACCCTGTCTGAATCATTACGTATCAATTATTCATCTAGAATGTTTCACATTGTCTGGTTGGTGGAGGTACATTTTCCATCATTCTCCTCCAGAATCATGGCATTTTGGGGCTACTCAAAGGGATTCCAGTTTTTATTGGTGCCAAAAATAAATCACATGCCAATGCAGAATAAACTCAGCATCTCTCTCTTACCTTCAACAACAGTAGATTTCTTTGAAACCTGGCCTGCTCAGGATGAGAATGTTTTATAGCTTGTGAGCTCCTGTTGACAGAAGTACAGCTGCTTCTCAGCTGGTCAGAGGTAAGGTCTCTTCTTGACCCTCTACTCCAGTATCAACCCTTTGTATACTTGTCTTCAAAGATATCAAAACTTTTCCCATGATATTCTGGCTTTTCCCCTTCCCTGTCCACCTTCCAAGATTCAGAGGGAGTAGTGTTAAAATGATATGGAAAAGGCTTACATAGGGAGCAGATGAAGCCTAGACGCCTCTCTTCAAGGTTGACCTCAAACCACGAGCCCTCTTTGCCAATGAGCTACTTGAAGTGCTGAGGAGGTGACTTTTTTTATGTTCTCGGAAACAATGATTGTTTCACGGCAGGCCTATTGACTCCCAACTGTTGTAATGACACAGAACAGCTTTTACAAAGTTTCTGGCTCTCTGACGGTGTTAAAGTGAGCATCCCTGGTCCTATGAGTCTAGTTGCAGCTTTCAAAGTGAGGACCGTCTCAGGAGCTAAAAGAACACACTGGGCCGAGAAGCCACTGGGCAAAGTGCCACACAGGAAAACCCTGCGCTCAGTCCCAGCACTGCCGTTTTTCTCCCATCAGTGACATCATTACGGGGATACTGAGAGAGAGGGGATGACTGAGGAAAGGTTTGCAAGATGCTGGATGATTTGGGTGGTGCTCAGATTGCTTTCTGTTTGGTGAGCCCGCTGGTCTGCAGCTAAATGCTGACTTCCAGAGTGAAGTGAGGCAAAGCCTGGTCACTTAATGGCCAAGAGTGTGGGCTCCGAAGTCAGTGTGTCCTTCTTCAAACCCTAGTTTCACTTCTTCTCACCCATGATGACAGCAAGCAAGTGAGTGAAACTCTGAATCTCAGTTTCTTTAACTGTAAAATGGGATAATAAGAGTGCCCAACTCATCACAGGTTGAATGAGACAGTACATGTAAAGTGGTAAGTAAGTACTCGGTCAGGGTTAGGTTTTACAATGGGAATTACCCACAGCCTGTCTGTCCTCACAGGTGACACCTGGTCAGAATGCCCGTCTAACGGACAGGTACCTCACCACTAGAAAGTACAGGAACAGAGAGAGGCAGGGCCAACTTTCACAGTATATCTTTGCTCAAGGGCATGTTGAGGGGCTGAATCTGTCATAGGTTCTTAGTTGCAAGAAGGCTGAACTCTTTCCAGGAAACATTTGATGGGAATGATTTTCAAGCATATTTTAGAATTCTCTTAAGGTCAACATTAACTTGTAAACTGAAGAAGAGCTATTACTCTTGACCCGGGGCTTTCCATTAAGTCTGTAACTCAGAATTTCCCAGTGCCCACTGTGTGGTTTCTTAGGAATTGAAAAGAGCAGCTGAAATAGACTTGAAGTCCAAGGCTTGTGGATTATCACACCTCTTTCTTTGTGTGTGTGTGTGTAATGGGGGCGAGTTCATGTGGGCAAGGGTAGGTAAGAAAAAAAGTAAATGCTAAGTGTTGACCTGGAGTCTTTGCTTTAATCAAGGAGGATTGTAAGTAATAATCAGAAGTCTTCTGCTTACAGAGTGACATATGGAATAATTCAGGTGTGTTCAACTGTTGACCAAATTCTGAAGCCTCCAAAAACTGGTTTTGAATTCATAGCCCAAATGTTATCCAGTTAGTATTTTCTTCTGAAGGAATCAGAGAGCAGGAGTGACTGTTCCTCCACTCAGATGGGGACACACGTGTGTGGCTCTAATGAACCACACAGGGGCCCAAGGCTCCTGGGAGTTCTCTGAGTTTGAGAAACAGAGAAATAGCTCTCAGGACCACAGAGATCGTAGAGTGGGAAGAAAAGGGAAGAAGTTGCAAAAGGTCCTCCTATCTCTCTGTCCTGCTGCTTCCAGCCCCAGCCCAGCATGGGAACAGTGGGACGCTGAGCTATGGAACTTTCCCCAAGCCCACAGAAGAAGGAGCCCCTGGGCCCATGCCTAGAGCTCCTGAGGAGATGTGAGGCCTCTCAGGGAGCCTCCACTGCGCAGACCAGAGGAGGGTATTTCAGCCTCCCATCCTGCGTGGATTCCATGGACTGAGTGTTTGTGCCCTCTCAGAACTCACATGTTGAAACTCTAGTTCCCAATTGGCCGGTGTTTGGAGAGCATTGAGGGGTAATTAGGTCATGAGGCTGCAGCTCTCAAGACGGGATTAGTGCTCTTATGAGAATACACGGGAGAGTTTGCTTCCTGTCTCTGCTCTCTGCGTTGTGAAGATACAACACGAAGGCGATGATCTACAAGCCACAGAGTGGTCTCACACCAGACCCTGGGTCTGCGGGCACCTTGGTCTTGGACTTTTCGCCTCCAGAACCACGTGGCATAAATTTCTGTGCTTAAGTCACCCAGTCTTTGGTGTTTTGGTTATATCCGCCTGAGCTATCTAAGGCAGTGGGTACATACACTCCACCGGCCCTCCGTTTCTTCGGGTGGGCAGAGACGTGTTTACAATGTGAGATAAAGTGATGCTGCACCCATTTGGCCTGTTGTGGACAGAGCCGGGATGAAGGGTAGACGGCACGCCTCTTCAACTGCCTGAGAAAAGGAACAAGATGAGGAAATAGAGCATGTCCTCTGAAGTGCGGAAACCACGTGGTTACGTTTGACAGTCCTCAGTCGTGCCCGACACTTTGTGACTCCAGGGCCTGCAGCACACCAGGCTTCCCCATCCTTCACTATCTCCTGGAGTTTGCTTAAACTCTCCTGAGTTGGTGATGATATCCAATCATCTCATCCTCTGTCGCCCCCTTCTCCTTCTGCTCTCAATCTTTCCCAGCTGAAACCAGAGCTATTAAATATTGGCCATTTAAAATTATTATGACATATTATTTTCATTAATTCGTTAAAACAAAGATCTGATCCACATAAATAATAACGCACTGTTTAGTAAGCACATCAGTGGCCCAAGCATGTACAAAGCACTTTACACAAATTCTTTCATTCTTTTCCTTCCCACAGCCCTCCAAAGTAGCTTCTACTGTGCCATTTTACAATTGAGGAAGCCACATCTGAGGATCTGAGTGGTTAGTAACTTGTCCAAGGGCACAACAATAAATAGCAGAACTGGGACTTGAAGGCATTTCTCTCTGACTCAGGAACCAATTATCATATGGGGACTCTGTGTGCTTTCTTTGAAACTACTCCGTGAATCTAAAGTCATTCCAAAATAAAGAAGGTTATTTGAAAAATAAAATCCCTTGTCTAAAGCGATTTACTAGGCTATATTTCAAGCAACTTGTGAGAGTTTTGCTTTGCTTATTTGCTAAATTTCCCAGAAATTTTGAAAGTGTGTTACATTGTCACCTGGGGGTCCTTCCGGCATCTATATTCCTAAAGTGTTCTTCTTTTATTTCTTCACGTAAAACACTCAGAGTAGAGCCTACCACGTGGAAAGCTGTCAATAAATATTAGTCATCACTGCCGTCATTATCATCATCACCGCCTTCACAAACAACCATTAGTTACTTTATATTTTAAAAGCCAGCGAACATATTAATGCCCCCTCCTAGACAATGAATGACTCAAGAGTAGGGCCCATAGTAGGTGGCTTAACCTATTATTGAAACAAGTAAATCCCTGTGCTCACAATTAGATCTTGCAGCAAAGACTCTTCTGACCGATGGGCAGTTTGTTCCTGCTTCTGTCTCTAATTCTCCTTAGACCTGGGGGAGCAGGGGTGTGGCCAAAGCGCTGTGTCCTCCGTGACTCTTGGCCAAAGAGAAGCAGCACTCTTGCTCTAGCCAGCTGATGCCTTGGGGTCGGGATGCAACTGACTTAAAAGCACCTGTTCCTAAGACGGTTTTCCTCTTGCATGTCCTCCTTTGTCTCTAACTCGGTCAGGTCCAGCTCCCCTCTTTGCTGGGCTGTGCATCAGGGGGAAACCCACAAACGGGAACGCAATTGGTGTGCTCCCTCACCCTTCACGGACACAATTTAAAAGGAGGCAGATTATCTTTTTTTGCTGTCATGTTCGTTTCATATGCCATGTCCCCATTTTCACTAAATGCCAACAACTGTTTATGAATCCCCAGGAGCCGGGAAGATTAGGGGCATGGTTCCAGAAGCCTGATGCATCAGGAAATGTGAACTCTGAAAAACAAAAGTTTTCACTGAGGCTTTGCTGAGCTAGCACACTCTGTGTGTTCACTGAGACAGCAGGCCCCATCACATGAGTTTGCTCAACCAACTGGTGATGCCTGACCAGGGTACTGTTTTCAAAGATGTTAGTTCTAGGTAATTGCTGGAAAAACCCTCTAGCTCAGCGCTACCCAACAGAACTTGCTGCAACGCTGGAGATTTTTACGTCTACATTAGCCAATAAGGTAACTACAAGCCACATGTAGTTATTAAACACTTCAACTATAGCTACTAAAAGTGAGAAGCTGTTTTATCTCTTCTAACTTACTGAGACTTAAATTGCCTCATGTGGCTAGTGGGGAAGTCCAGGAGGCTTAGTGATAAAGAATCCGCCTGCAATGTAGGAGGTGTGGGTTTGATCCCTGGGTCAGAAATCTCCCCTGGAGAAGGAAATGGCAACCCACTCCAGTATTCTTGCCTGGAAAATCCCATGGACAGAGGGCTGAATATAGTACATAGGATCACAAAATTTGGACACAACTGAGTGACTAAACCACTACAACAAAGTGACATCATACTATCATATCATAGCGCAGTTCTGCGTGAGCAACACTAGGAATGCAGGACACTCAATATTAAAACAAGACAATCCCAGGCAAACCAGGATACTCGATTACTCTAAGCAGATCCCTTTGCAAAATATGTTTGGCATTTTTGGAAGCGTGAATTAGACCCATGCTGGCTATAGTGCAGAGTGAAAGGGAGAGAAATGCAGAGGCAAGATTAAGAACTGAGTTTTCCTTCCCAAGCTAAATACAAATAAGATATTCCTTCAAATGAAGGGATTGTTGTGCTCATGGAGTTGATTCTTCAAACTGAGATAGCCCATGTAAAACTGCAATAAAAATATGAATATAGGAAACACCAATAAGATACTTGGCCTCAGACTACCTGGGGACACCACCAGTAACCTACTTGAGCATATTCTGAAGCCCACTCAGGTGGGAAAATAGAAGGTGATTGGTGAATTCACTGAAAAACCATGCCTGTCTTGATTTCCTCCTCCCAGCCAAGGGAGGGGTTAAGAACCCTTAGAAGTTTCTTCTTGGATATGCTTTTCTTGGGAAAGTCTTCTCTACCCCAAAGTCTCATCTGCCTGCCAGCCAGCAAGCCTGACACCTTGAGTGGCTTCCTCTGGAGTAAGCATTGTCCTCTGTTAAAACACAAATATCTTCTAAGAGGGGTCACAGAGGACCATATATTAGTATCATTTTGTAATTCAAACATTTATTAGATGGATCTGAACTACCAAGATTGTGAAGGAATGAAAGAAAGCAGTAGTCTCCCAGCACATCTGAGTGTGTATTCTTCTCAAGAAAGCTTTCTCACTCTGTCCCCAACATATGTACACTTATTGGTAACCACTGTCTATCCAAGAACACGCAGAAGAACTGCACGAAAAAGATCTCCAGGACCCAGATAACCACAATGGTGTGATCACTCACCTAGAGCCAGACATCCTGGAATGCGAAGTCAGGTGGGCCTTAGGGAGCATCGCTATGAACAATGCTAGTGGAGGTCATGGAATTCCAGTTGACCTATTTCAAATTCTAAAAGCGGATGCTGTGAAAGTGCTGCAGTCAATATGCCAGCAAATTTGGAAAACTCTGCAGTGGCCACAGGAAAAGGACTGGGAAAGGTCAATTTTCATTCCAATCCCAAAGAAAGGCAAGGCCAAATAATGTTCAGACTACCATACAATTGCACTCATCTCACATGCTAGCAAAGTAATGCTCAAAATTCTCCAAGCCAGGCTTCAACAGTACATGAACTGTGAANAGGACTGGGAAAGGTCAATTTTCATTCCAATCCCAAAGAAAGGCAAGGCCAAATAATGTTCAGACTACCATACAATTGCACTCATCTCACATGCTAGCAAAGTAATGCTCAAAATTCTCCAAGCCAGGCTTCAACAGTACATGAACTGTGAACTTCCAGATAATCAAGCTGGATTTAGAAAAGACAGAGGAACCAGAAATCACCTTGCCCACATCTGCTGCGTCATTGGAAAAGCAACAGAGTTCCAAAAAAATATCTACTTCTGCTTTCTTGACTATGCCAAAGCCTTTGACTGGGTGGATCACCACAAACTATGGAAAATTCTTAAAAAGATGAGAATACCAGACCACCTGACCTGCTTCTTGAGAAATCTGTATGCAGGTCAGGAAGCAATAGTTAGAACTGGACATGGACAACAGACTGGTTCCAAATCGGGAAAAGGAGTCCATCAAGGCTGTGTATTGTCACCCTGCTTATTTAACTTCTATGCAGAGTATATCATGAGAAACGCTGGGCTGGAAGAAACACAAGCTGGAATCAAGATTGCCAGGAGAAATATCAATCACCTCAGATATGCAGACGACACCACCCTTATGGCAGAAAGGGAAGAGGAGCTAAAAAGCCTCTTGATGAAAGTGAACGAGGAGAGTGAAAAAGCTGGCTTAAAGCTCACCATTCAGAAAACTAAGATTATGGCCTCCAGTCCCATCACTTCATGACAAATAGATGGGGAAACGATGGAAACAGTGAGAGACTTTATTTTTGGGGACTCCAAAATCATTGCAGATGGTGACTGCAGTCATGAAATTAAAAGGTGCTTTCTCCTTGGAAGAAAAGCGATGACCAACCTAGACAGCATATTAAAAGCAGAGACATTACTTTGCCAACAAAAGTCCGTCTAGTCAAAGCTATGTTTTCTCCAGTAGTCATGTATGGCTGTGAGCATTGGACCATAAAGAAGGTTGAACACTGAAGAATTGATGCTTTTGAACTGTGGTGTTGGAGAAAACTCTTGAGAGTCCCTTGGACTACAAGGAGATCCAACCACTCCATCCTAAAGGAAATCAGTCCTAAATATTCATTGGAAGGCCTGATGTTGAAGCTGAAACTCTAGTCTTTTGGCCACCTGATGCAAAGAACTGACTCATTTGAAAAGACCCTGATGCTGGGAAAGATTGAAGGTGGGAGGAGAAGGGGATGACGGACGATGAGATGGCTGCATGGCATCACCGACTTGATGGACATGAGTTTGAATAAGCTCTGGGAGTTGGTGAGGGACAGAGAAGCCTGGCAGGCTGTGTTGCATGGAGTTGCAAAGAGTCGGACACGACTAAGCAACTGAACTGAACTGAACTGTCTATCCAGGGCTTTCCTCGTGGCTCAGATGGTAAAGAACCTGACTGCAAAGCAGGAAACCAGGGTTCGGTCGGTGGATCTGGAAGATCTCCTGGAGAAAGGAATGGCTACCCACTCCAGTACTCTTGCCTGGATAATTCAATGGACAGAGGAACGTGGTGGGCTACAATCCATAAAGTCGCCAAGAGTTAGACACGACTAAGCAACTAACACTTTTACTGTCTATCCATATGTTTTAATAAAGCATTAAAAAAAATATTTTGAAGAAAAACCCCACTTTCTGTTATGTCTTATTTTGCTTTGCTTTGCTGTTCTCTTGGTATCTTTAATTTTCTTGAAGAGATCTCTAGTCTTTCCCATTCTGTTCTTTTCCTCTATTTCTTTGCATTGATCACTGAAGAAGGCTTTTTTATCTCTTCTTTGGAACTCTGCATTCAGATGCTTATATCTTTCCTTTTCTCCTTTGCTTTTCAC
Organism: Neotragus pygmaeus; assembly: GCA_006410875.1. NCBI lineage: Eukaryota > Metazoa > Chordata > Mammalia > Artiodactyla > Bovidae > Neotragus > Neotragus pygmaeus. The sequence continues at coordinate 10,126 of SJYV01024815.1, read as the reverse complement.
CTCTCTTCTTTTCACAGCTATTTGTAAGGCCTCCCCCAACAGCCATTTTGCCTTTTTGCTTTTCTTTTCCATGGGGGTGGTCTTGATCCCTGTCTCCCATACAATGTCACGAACCTTATTCCATAGTTCATCAGGCACTCTATCTATCAGATCTAGGCCCTTAAATCTATTTCTCACTTCCACTGTATAATCATAAGGGATTTGACTTAGTTCATACCTGAATGGTCTAGTGGTTTTCCCTACTTTCTTCAGTTTAAGTCTGAATTTGGTAATAAGGAGTTCATGATCTGAGCCACAGTCAGCTCCTGGTCTTGTTTTCGTTGACAATATAGAGCTTCTCCATCTTTGGCTGCATAGAATATAATCAATCTGATTTCGGTGTTGACCATCTGGTGATGTCCATGTGTCGAGTTTTCTCTTGTGTTGTTGGAAGAGGGTGTTTGCTATGAGCAGTGCATTCTCTTGGCAAAACTCTATCAGTCTTTGCTCTGCCTCATTCTGTATTCCAAGGCCAAATTTGCCTGTTACTCCAGGTGTTTCTTGACTTCCTACTTTTGCATTACAGTCGCCTATAATGAAAAGGACATCTTTTTTGGGTGTTAGTTCTAAAAGGTCTTGTGGGTCTTCATAAAACTGTTCAGCTTCAGCTTCTTCAGCATTACTCGTTGGGGCATAGATTTGGATAACTGTGATATTGAATGGCTTGCCTTGGAAACGAACAGAGATCATTCTGTCATTTTTGAGATTGCATCCAAGTACTGCATTTCGGACTCTTTTGTTGACCATGATGGCTACTCCATTTCTTCTGAGGGATTCCTGCCTGCAGTAGTAGATATAATGGTCATCTGAGTTAAATTCACCCATTCCAGTCCATTTTAGTTCGCTGATTCCTAGAATGTCGACGTTCACCCTTGCCATCTCTTGTTTGACCACTTTCAGTCTGCCTTGTTTCATGAACCTGACATTCCAGGTTCCTATGCAATATTGCTCTTTACAGCATTGGATCTTGCTTCTATCACCAGTCACATGCACAACTGGGTATTGTTTTTGCTTTGGCTCCATCC
>SJYV01024813.1:4624-20955 GCA_006410875.1 Neotragus pygmaeus | reverse complement strand
CCCATCTATTTCCCAGTGTTCTTAGCCACCTGCTAAGAGAAAATTCAGTCTCTGATGGAGAAAGAGATCATCTCATTACTAAAGTTATCTCTGCACTTTTTCACGTGCGAGCATTCAGGTTTTTAACTGAGATGTTTGTTTAAGATATACAAGGAAGGAAACCAACATGAAAAAAAACCTAGAGAAGTGAGACAGTAGACTACCATAGGGGATTCAGATAATGATCTTATCAAACATGAACTTTAACAGTGGCTTCAAGAAAATTTTTAAAGTGAAAATTTTATTAAAGAACAGCAAACTTTTTAAAAAAATCCTAAATTTAGGAAAATCTAAGACTAAAAAGTAGGTGAAATTAAGAACATAATATTAATTTTTCACAATTAGATATAACTTGAGAAAATTAGTGATGTGGAAGATAGGTCAGAAGAAATACCAACTTGATGAATAAAGGCAGAAAATACAAATATTGTAAGAGGCATATGGAATATAGTGAAAAGATCTATTGTGTAACAGGAATTCTGGAAAACATATGTGAAAGTAAGAGAATAGGAATGAAGCTATATTTGAAGAAACAATGGCTGATAATTTTCCAAAATTAAAACAAAANACTTGAGAAAGACATAACCTCTCTCGGCCACACTGTCCTCCTTTGTAACATGGGTTAATTACACCAACTTTGCAGAAATATTGGGGATCTAAGATCCCGTAAAAGCCCACGCTTACCTTACTGAAGGGGTACTTCTGAAGGCCAAAGGTTAGGCTGGCTTCACTGATAGGATCAAGACACCTGGGATTGCCTTTTGGAATACAAGCACCCGGCTCCAGCTTTCCTGGACTCTGCAAGGACACTTACGATGGTTCCTCTTTTGCAGGTGGGGAATCTGTGGCTCAAAGAGATAAGGTCATTTGCCCAAGGACACCTGGCTAAACACAGACTAACCCAAGATGCAAGCAGAGGCCAGTTGTCTTCCCCCAGCACTCGTGGAGGGCAGTGCTCTCTGCTGAGCCCGGCATTCGTACTTCACTCTGCTCTTGACTAGCAAGACCCCCTCCCTCTCAGAGCGGGAGCGGGGAGGGAGGCAGCCAGGCAAACATGGTGGCTTGACTGGGCATGGAGGAGGCAGCCTTTACTGAGGAACAAACGTGTTTCCTTGCTGTCATAAAATTTTATTTATTTAAGGACCTTAATTAATTTTTTTAGATAGGTAATCCTCAGTGGTAAAGAAGCCGTCTGTCAGTGCAGGAGACGCAGGTTCAATCCCTGGGCAGGGACGATCCCCTGTGGGAGGAAATGGCAACCCACTCGGGTATGCTTGCCTGAAGAATTCCACGGACAGAGGAGCCTGGTGGGCTACAGTTCATGGGGGTCAAAAAAGAGTCAGACATGACTGAGGATGAACTTCTTAATGCATTTCCAGAGTTCAAACTTTCAAGGGCTTCCCTGGTGGCTCAGAGGTAAAGAGTCTGCCAGCCAATGCTGGAGACACGGGTTTGATTCCTAGTCCGGGAAGATCCCACATGTGGCAGAGCCGCTAAGCCCACGCGCCTCTGAGTTCTGCTGAGCCTGTGCTCGAAAGCCTGGGAGACGCAGCTACGGAAGCCGGTGCTCCCAGAGCCTGTGCTCTGCAACAGGAGGAGCCGCCGCAACTAGAGAAAAGCCCCTGCCGCGACCGAGAATAAGAAAACGATTTAAAATAATTTTAAGTAAAAAGTAAAATCACTTCGAACATTTTCAAAAAGCACAAACGAGGATGCAATGAGAATAGAGTCTGTCCCATCTGCTCCCAGCCACTTTGTCAAGGGGACCTGTGTGTCCACAAGAGAATTTTCCACATGCTTGAGCAAACATGAAAGCAGAGCCTTCGCTTTTCCCCCCCGAACATCTTATAAACATGTACTCCACTTTGCCCTCTTCCAAAGAGACCTTTCCTCCTCCTTTTAACGGCTGTATGGTATTCCTTTGTCTGGATTGCTCACCACCCCCACCCCCCACCCCCATTCTAAAGGAAGAAGCGAGTCCGATTTCCAAGGCTAAGACTCCCAGTGCTCCTGCTCTGGCCGTTCTTCCTCAGAAACTCTGCGCCCGGGGGAGCTTAGAGGCTGCTGGGCTGGTGGAAGGGCGCTCTGGTGGGCTTCAGTGGACAAGGCCTGCAGACAGACAGACCTTCTGAGCGGTGGCCTGCAGCCTTTGCTGGCTCCTCGGGCAGGGCCTGCCCTCTCTGAGCCTCCTTTACCCCAAGACACAGCTCGAAGACCCCACGCGCAGGGCAGGGGTGAGGGTTGCTGTAGAAAGTCGCTGCCTTTTACAAGCCTGAAGCCCGGGGACACTCGCTGATTCACTGATTCACTCGTTCTCTCGTTTACTCAGCCCCTTATTGATGTATTCCTCCCCACCCCCCACTTATTCACTCGCTAATTTCCATAAATCATACACCTATTCACTCATTCATTCATTCATTCCGTCACTGTTTCTCACTCATCTGCACACCCATGTACTCACTCACTGATTCCCTCCCTTATGCACCCATTTATTCAGGCATTCATTGTTTTCACTCATTCATTCACGGTCTGATTCGCGGTGATGAGCGTTCCTGGGACGTGCTAAGCGCGGATTCGCAGGAGGCTGGCGCGGCGAGCGGGCTCAGGCGGCTGCGGGGGCCCCTCCGGCCGCGCTCCGCGNCTGGGGGTGGGGGGCGAAGGCTCTGGACACCCCAGGGCGCAGCCTGCGACCGGCGCGCGAGTCCGGTCCTTGGAGCGGCCGGGGCCGGCGCAGCGACCACGTGCGTCCCCGCGAGTTGGCCCGGAGTGGGGGGGTCCGGTGTGCGCGCGCTCACCGCGCCTGGGGCCTGGGGATCCCGAGGCTGCCGTCGCTGGGACCCAACTTTCCTCCGCGCGCCCGGCAGCCGCCCCACGACGACCCCAGAGTCTGCAGTTCCTCAAAGTTGCAGAGAGGCCGGAGGCGGGAAGGGGTGCGCGGAGGGCCGGGAGCCGACTGGGCCTTGTCGCAGCGCGGCGGCATAGCCGCCTCCGCCCGGCCGCCCCCCAGGCTGCCCCGCCGCTTACCTGCGGTCGGGGCCACTGGCCGCCCGGGCTGGAGGTTAAGGAGGACCCGCGCGCCCGGGTCCGGCCACCGCCGAGGGAAGTTCGGCTTCGGTGAATTGCCGGAACGGTGTCCAGGGGACAGAGCCAGGCGGGGACGGCAGTGCCCACCCTCGGCTCACTTCGGGGGGCACAAAGGCGGGCTTAGAGGCAGCAGGCACTGTGCGTCCGGGCCCACACTTCCGCCTCTGTCTTTCACCTTCGCGACCACCCAGGGGAGGGCGCTGTTCTTTCCTCCTGGCCAGGGAGGGCATTGAGCTCCGGGGAGGATGCCTCTCGCTCAAGGTCACGACACCGCTGGGTGGAAAAGCTGGAGGTGAACGAACCCAGGTCTGCGTTACTGGCGAGACTTCGGTTGTGCCAGCCCCCTGCCCTGACTCCTTCCCGTCGGACCAGGCTCAGTTCCTGGGAAAGGATCCGTGTCCAGTCCAGCCCAGGATGCTCTTGAATGGGGCATGAGGGAAGCGGGGAGGGGGGACTGCTGAGAGCAAGTTCCTGCCCCTCCTGTCCTGTCCCCAGCGCTAGGTCAGTTCTGGAACCCGTGCAAAGGTGGGGGCGGGGCAGGTGCCCAGGCTTCCTTCCTTTTGGTGGGTGGAGGGGGCAGGTGGATGGAGCCGGCACCATGGAGCTGCCCCCAAGGAGAGGAGTAAATTAAGAGTGCATCTTCAGAGCCAGGGGCCCAGCACCAGCCTCCAGAAAACAGCGCACCTCAGCCACAGGCGTGCTCAGTGGTCTTGGACCCGTCCTTCGTGCTCTGCGAGGCTCACTTTCTGTGTTCCTAAGGGGAAGGCCTGCCTAGGGAGGAAAATGTGAGATCTTGGTCCCTGGGCACTGCGCACGGCCCAGGGTGGACTGGCAAGTGGGAGGCTGTGATGTCCTGAGACGGTGGGTGTTGCTGCCTTGCTCCTGTATTCTCACTCGCCATGGGTGAGGCACGTGGGTGGTGTCTGTGTGTGAGGTGTGCATGCCGGCACGTGGGTGGTGTGTTTGAGATGCACGTGGGCACGCCCAAGGCTCATGGGTGACCTGTACGAGGTGCGGGGGTCTTGTGACGCCTGCAGACCTTTCGCCTGCCGCTGGCCACCGTCTTGAAGAGGAGCTCACCTGTCCTCTCTCTCAATGCCATGAGATACCCAGCATCTGAGCTGTCATTGGGAAATCTCTGAGACTGATCTCTGAGCTCGGCACTGAATCGGAGGGTGACTGGCGTCTCCACCCTCGCCAGGCAGGAAATTGCTATTTTAAAAAGACAAAACCCCCAGCTGACTCTGGGCCACGGGAAAATGGTTTCCCGTGGCCAGGTCTCAGATGAGAAACTCTGCGATGTGGGCCCAGCTGGACGGGAGCCCTGTGGGAGGTCAGCCGAGCTTGAGTGAGAGAGAGAGGGGGCTGCAAAGATGGGGCTGCAGGCCTGGCATCCTCAGAGAAGAGCTTCAGCCAGCAGGAGGGACATTCTGAATAAGACCAGCTTGTCTGCTTGTTGGGCGGTGTAAGTTAAGGCCCCAGAGAAGGGAGAGTGGGCTTGGAGACCAGACTCAGGGCCCCAGCTTATTGTCTCTGCTGGCCAGCTGTGTGACCTTGGGCCCACTGCCTAGTTCTTCTGAGCTTCCGGTTTTCCATCTGTGAAGTGGGAAAGGTACCCTTGCAGGTGGTCTTGGAGAGTCAGTGTTAACATGGCTTAGCAAGTGGTTGGTGCTCAAGCCCCATCTTCCTTTCTGGATCTTTACATCTGCTTCAGGTTGGGTGGGGTGAGGATGGGGCTTCCTGGATGGCTCGGCAGGTAAAGAATCCGCCTGCAATGCAGGAGACACAGGCGATGCTTGTTTGATCCCTGAGTCAGGACGCTCCCCTGGAGGAGGGAATGGCCACCCACTCCAGTATGCTTGCCTGGGAAATCCCATGGATGGAGAAGCCTGGCAGGCTACAGTCTGTGGGGCTGCAAAGAGTCGGACACAGCTGAGTGAGCATGCACGCGTGCTTAGATTTCGGGAAGTGACCTAGTGTACTGGTCGGTGAGCACTCAAGACTCAGGGTGGGTTTCTGGATTATGAGCAATCATCTTGAGGCTCCCCACTCCTAGGGTTTGGGGGAATCCAGTCTGGGTTGTGTCTGCTGTGTGGCTACTTGGATCCATCGGCCAGCCTTGCCCAGTGAGGCTGGCCAGAAGTGTGGGTGTGCTCAGCACACACTTACACAGTGTGTCTGTCTGGGTCACTGAACAGTACTTAGCACCTTATGTAGTAGTCATGTCTCTTGAAGAGAAACACACGCGGTCCCAGGAATCGGGGAACTCTGCGACTCTTCATGATGCTTTTGAGGGGTGTGTTTGTGTGTGGGGGGTAGACGGAAGAGAGAAACTTGTGTTCTAATGAACCATCACCTTGAGGTTTGTGGCCCCATAGACAGCAACAGATTCCCTTCTGTCGCCTCAGTAAACCCTTCTAGAGGACACTCACCTCCCTCCTCCAGGCTCCTGCCGATCTCTGTGTGGGATCAGAAAAATAAACGGCAGTCCTCAGCCTCAGGTTGCCCCCCGGTCCCTCAGATAACAAAAGTTCAAGGTGCCCAGTGCCTGGGGAACGTGGAGTTGAAGCAGCAGCCACTTCCCGGCCAGAGAAGGCTGCTCAGAGGAGGAGGGCCCGCGACCCAGTGGAGACTGCCGGATCTCCACCGGCAAGTTCTTCCCGTGGTGTGGCCTGATTAATTTTCCTCCTTATGCCAGTCCTTTCTGCTCTCTAATGGACTTTTGGAATGTTAGCCAGGAGGGTTAATAGAACTCATCATGCCTAACTCTCTTAGTAGAGAGAGGGCGAACGAAACACAGAAGCAGCCAGGAGGAAGTGACTTTTTCGGTCCCTCACCAGGTATTTCCCCGGCCCTGTTCTGGGGGCTGGGGATACCGCCATGAACCAGAGACACCTGCTGTAAGGGACTTTACATTCTGGGGAGAGACAGAGAACAAGTAAGCAGATAAATAGGAATGGGATCGTTTCACCATCAACGGTGAAATGAAGGCAACACAGGAACATGGGGTGATGTAGTGGAGAGTCCCAGAGGAGGAGACGTCTTTAGAGAGGGTGACCAAGGCGGGTATCGGGGAGGGCTTCTCTGAGAAGGTGACTTTTGAGCCAAGACTGAAGAACAAGAAAGCTCAGCCATCCAAGAGCAGAAGAAAGAGCTGTGTAGGTGGGGCGCTTGGTGGTTTAGTTGCTAAGTCGTGCCCGACTCTTGCGACTCCATGGACCGTCGCCTGCCAGGATCCTCGTCCCAGGGGATTCTCCAGGCAAGAACACTGGCGTGGGCTGCCGTTTCCTTCTCCTGTATAGGTAGAGGGAACAGCAAGTGTCAAAAGCCCTGGCTTCCAAGGCGTAGTGTGGGGAGGACGGGTTTGACCTATTGGAGGAAGAGAAAGAAGCAAGGGAGGAGGGTGATGAGTGAAGAGGCTGGAGGAGCCAGGTCATGGAAGGCCGGATCACCATAGGAGAGGAGGGTGGGTTTTATTCTGTAATGGGAGGTATCGGAAGTCTTGACCAAGGACTTGGGTTGGCTCTGAAGATGAGCAAGGTTTTGAGTGATGGAGATGACGGTGGGAGAGGCATACCCATATGGGTATAGGGTATGGGGGCATATAGGCATGGGTACAGGGACATGTAGGCATGGGTATGGGTATGGGGCGGAGGGGGGAAAGCTGTAGGAGCTGAGACTGCCAGATGGGCAGGAACCAAAGGCACTGAAAACACGCTGGGGGAACTGTCCAGGGTTCTGACAGGCTCATCCAGCGGCTCTGCAATTATGGACTTTTAGGGGATCGTGTCTATGTCCGTCCTCATGGTACCCAGCTAGCTGCTGTGTCCCTTTGCTGGTTACCTAGGAGACAGCGGGAAGACGATGGGGTGGGATCTGATTGGCTACATACTCCCGCTGCTCATCTTTCTGTCAGACTTGCAGGCAGAGGTTACAAATGGTCCATGTGGGCATGCCAAGTGCTGGAAGGGGAGCTGCGAACATTTGCTGCCCCAAGTCCTCTCTGTGTGTGTGTGTGTGTGTGTGTGTGTGTGTGTGTCTGCCAGTGCGTATGTGTGCACGTCTTGAACAAAGCGGCAGCATCTGGAGCTAATGTGCTTCCTGCTGTGAAACATCTGCTCGTTTCCTTAAATCAGGTAGTGGGGGCTCAGAGGAATTTGAGAAGAGCCAGCCAGACTTGAGAAAGGATCTTTTGTTTGGTTTTAATAACTGCGGTGTCAACACCGAAGCCTACTTTAAACGTCTCCCTGTGCCTCCAGAAATGTACATCAGCCTTTGAGGGGCGGAAGTTATGTCCCGTGACGCAGACTGTGATGTCAGTGTGCAAAATCGCCTGCTTCCCCCTGCCCAGCCAAGGATAGTATAACGTTGTAGATCTGGTGTTTCTCTCTTCTCCCCTTTTTTTTTTTTTGAAAAAATAGTATCTCTTTTTCTTTCACTTTGTGGGCAAAAGAACAACAGATCTGCACATTAATTTTGCTTACAAAAGGAGCGGGGAAACAAACAAAAACCTCATCTAAGTGTTTCCTTCCCTGTTGACTTTTTCCTTTTTTTTTTTTTAACCTTTTATTTTGTATTGGAGTACAGTTGACTAGAAATGTGGTAGTTTCAGGTGGAGAGCAAAGGGAATCAGCCATTCGTATACAGGTGTCCATTCTTCCCCAAACCCCCCTCCCATCCACGCTGTCACATAGCCTTGAGCAGAGTCCCATGTGCTACACAGTAGGTCCTCGCTGATGGTCCATTTTAAATATAGCGGTGTGTCCGTGTCCATCCCAAGTTCCCTAACTATCCCTCCCCTCTATCCATCCCCGCTGATAATCATGATATCGTTCTCTCAGTCTGAGCCTGTCTCTGTTTTTTAAATAAGTTCATTTGCATAATTTCTCTTTAGATTGCTGTCGACTTTCTCCAGCAGAAGCCCAGGTAGGCTTGGGGGGAGAAACGCAACAGGAACAACCATAGTACTTGCTCAATAAATATGCGAAGGGAGCGAAGTGGGCCTGGAGGACAGAGGTGAAGCAGAGAGTTAGACTTCCCAGGAGCCTGGCTCGGCCCACCGGATACTCTGATCTTTTTTTGTTGCTGCTGTGTTTTCTTTTTCCCTAGAGAAACTAAAAATCCGGTTTTAAGTGCTGCCAGCCAACTTTAAAATACTGAGCATCAATTTAAACGAACTCTGAGGGGTCAGATGACGCTGCCTTTGAAGCTGGAAGCCTCTGATATTCCCAGCCCTTTGGGATCTGGCTGCAGTAACCTCTCTTTGCTCCGGAATCATGTATAGACCTAGTTCTGCCCCACCTCTGAGTCTTTGCTCAGGCTGCCACCTCTTCTTGGAGTGCCTCTTCTCACTCAGCAAATCAGTGTTTCCTCGGGTTCCTGCCTTAGACCAGGGCAGGGTGCAGCCTCCTGTTGTCCCCTCCTCCAACATGGCAGAATTGGCCTCTCCACACTTGTGTTCCAGCTTCTCTCCTGCTGGAGCATAACCGTGTGTCTGCTCGTGTCTCTGCTCTGCTGGACTTGGGCTCCACAGGGCAGGAGCTCTGTCCCATCCATCTTCTCAGTGTCCCGCCCTGGGGCTCCAGCTCGGGAGCCGGCCAGGACAGGTCTGAGTGTGGGGGGGCAGCAAATCCCTTCGTGGGGAGCTGCATCTTTGTGGCAGTTTGTGCTTTGCAGAGCATCCCCCCTGTTCTTAATGCCATTGGTTTATTAGCCATACCACCCTTTCAGGAGTTTAGCATGATGTCTGTGTTTTGCTGGATCCTCACTGCTGTACACGGGCTTTCTCTGCAGGCAGCGAGCGGGGGCAACTCTCTAGTTGCAGGGCATGGGCTTCTCTTTGCGGCGGGTCCCCTTGTTGGTTTCCACAGGCTCTAGGGTGCTCGGGCTCAGATGTGGAATCTTACTTCCCCAACCAGCGATCGAACCCGTGTTGGCAGGCAGATTCTTAACCACTGGACCACCAGGGAAGGCCCTGCAACACATCCTCATTGGTATCATTGAATCAGCAGCCCGCCCAATCAGCGGATGTTTTTTTTTGAGCTCCTGTTGTGTGCCAGACGTGGGCACAGAGTGCTGAAGACCGAGGAGGCCGAGCTCTCACGGCGCGTGCACGTGGCGGCTGAACCGTGTGGGCTGCTTGTTGCCTCTGGCGGTGCCTCCCGAACACCAGGGGCTTGGATCTGCCCACGCTTCTTCCTTTGGCTGGTCTGCTTCAGTTTACCCTCCAGGGACTCCTCCACAGTCCTCAGCCTTGAACGGCTCCTCCGAGTGCATGCCACGGAGGGGCAGATAGTCCGTGGCCTTCTTTGAAATCAGGAGATGGCAGTAAAGGGCAGGTTGCTCAGGAGCCTGGGGAACCCCTGGGCTTTCTTCCAGAACATTAGCCAACTCTTCCACGTGGGGCGTTCAGGGCATGCTGAGAAAACCTTCGTTTTTAGTTTGTCCTTTCATTCTGCAAACTCTTACTAAGCCCCTACTAAGTGCTGGTCCCTACTCTTATTTGTTGTTCAGTCACTCGCTAGGTCATGTCTGACTCTTTGCAGTCCCCTGGGCTGCATGCAGCGTACCAGGCCTCCCTGTCCTTCACCATCTCCCGGAGCTTGCCCAAACTCACGTCCATCGAGTCAGCGATGCCATCCAACCATCTCCTCCTCTGTCGTCCCCTTCTCCTCCTGCCTTCAGTCTTTCCCAGCCTCAGGGTGTTTTGCAATGAGTTGGCTCTTGGCATCAGGTGGCCAAAGTATCGGAGCTTCAGCATCAGTCCTTCCAATGAATGTTCAGGGTTGACTGGTTTGATCTCCTTGAGGTCCAAGGGACTTTCAAGAGTCTCCTCGAACACCACAGATCGAAAGCATCAGTTCTTCGGCTTATGCCATTTCAGAAACCCAACCTGAGTTCAGAGCTCAGTGTCTCCGTCTCACACTTGGGAACCTGAGGCGCAGGGAGGTAAAGTCGCTTGTCTGAGAATGCACTGCTGGGTTGCAGCCCAGCGGGAGTTTCATCCCAGGGGTGTCTTTCTCCCAAGCCAAGGCTCATCCTGTGACCCCCGGCTGCTTCCTCTGGAATTCCAGTCCCAAGAGTCACGAGTGATGGGCACTCAGGGAAGGAACATGGAACTCTGTCTGGGCTGGGGAACCAGTGTTGACCTCTGGCTTGAGTGGCCTTCCCTTGTGGCTCCGCTGGTAAAGAATCCTCCTGCAATGCGGGAGACCTGGGTTCGATCCCTGGGTTGGGAAGATCCCCTGGAGAACGGAAAGGCTACCCACTCCAGTATTCCGGCCTGGAGAATGCATCCATGGACTGTACAGCCCATGGGGTCACAAAGAGTCTGACACGACTGAGCAACTTTCACTTTCTGACTGGGGTTTCAAAGAGCAATGGTGAGTTGGCCAGGAAGGAAGGGAGCAGGGAAAGGCGCTTTAGGCCCGCATATCAGCGGGCGAAAAAGCAGAGCTCAGAAAAGCGTTCCGGGTCCACAGCTGTGCAGTATGGGCTTGCATGAAGGGGCTGGGGATGGGGGAGCGGGGCTCTGTTCTGGAAAGGTGGGTCTGGCCAGATTGGCAGGGCAGAGACGCCCGTGCCCAGCCCGTGAATACACCTTGCTTGGCACTGACAGTAGCTTAAACAAATTATTCGCTGTTAAATTGTAAGGGTAGGTGGGAGGAGGCGGGGAGCTCTCACACTAGGAAACCAGACGTGCGGCTCTGCTCGGAGGACCTTGCCACCCTGGGGTCGCCCTGCCGCTGTGCCCTGGGGAGTGCCCGCCCCCGTCCAAACGATGACGCATTCACGCACTTGCCTGGTGCGGGAGACCTTGAACTCAGCCACGAAAGCAGTTTATGCGTCATTTCTTGAGGCAGCTGAAAGGTTTTCAGGCAGGAGAGTGATTATCTTCAGAAAGCTCCTGCTGGCTGCCGGGGGACTAGGAGGCAGGGTGAGGCAGGAGGACCCACCCCTTCACCAGCAACCGTCCTCGTCGTTTTCAGGCGTGTTTGCTCAGCCCTACTAGATGCCGCGTCCACTCGTATTAACCCTGCAAGGCCAGGTTATCAGCTGCTGCTGCTGCTGCTGGTCGCTTCAGTCGTTTCTGCCCACAGACGGCAGCCCACCAGGCTCCCCCATCCCTGGGATTCTCCAGGCAAGAACACTGGAGTGGGTTGCCATTTCCTTCTCCAAGGCATGAAAGTGAAACGTGAAAGTGAAGTCGCTCAGTCGTGTCTGACTCTGTGCAACCCCATGGACTGCAGCCTACCAGGCTCCTCCGTCCATGGGATTTTCCAGGCAAGAGTACTGGAATGGGGTGCCAGTGCCTTCTCCGGTTATCAGATGAGGGAATAGAAACTCCGAAAGCAGATGCCACGAAAGAAAGCATGGAGAGATTGGACCGCCAAAAAATGTAGTTTTGTATGACCGAGGAAACCATTCGCAAGGTTCAAAGACAAGCCACAAGCCGGGAGGAAAAGTCTTTAAAGCTTACCTAATCCAGGGACTTCCCTGGTAGTCCAGTGGTTAAGAATCTGCCTTCCAATGCAGGGGACGTGGGTTTGATCCCTGGTTGGGTAATTAGGATCCCATGTGCCACAAGGCACCTGAGCCTGTGAGCTGCAACCACTGAGGCCGTCTGCTCTGGAGTGTGTGCAGCAGCGAGGGAACAGCCTGCACACGGCAACCGAAGATCCCGCGTGCCGCCGCGAAGCCCTGCCACGAAGCCCTGAGACAGCCAGAAACAGATTGGTATTCACCAAAGAATCCAGCCAGTCCATCCTGAAGGAGGTCAGTCCTGAATATTCACTGGAAAGACTGGTGCTGAAGCTGAAGCTTCAATACTTTGGCTACCTGAGGCAAAGAACTGACTCATTGGAAAAGACCCTGATGCTGGGAAAGATTGAAGGCAGGAGGAGGAGATGACAGAGGGTGAGTGAGATGGTTGGATGACATCACCAAGTCTATGGACATGAGTTTGGATAAGCTCCGGGAGTTGGTGATGGACAGGGAGGCCCGGCATGCTGCAGTCCATGGGGTGTCAAAGGGTCAGACATGACTGAGCGACTAAACTGAAAAAAAGAATAATATCTAGAGTGCAAAGAAGTCTGCAAATCAATAAGAAAAGGAAGCCATTTTAGGAGGAGTGTAATGGATTTGAGCAGGAAGTTACTAGATGAAGACGCACAAATGACCAGAAACTGAATGAGAAGATTGATCTCAGGGGACTGCTGTATTAGCATCAGAAAAGATACTCATGGAAATGGTAGCGCACGATCAGTTTTGAGGGGAGATGAAAAGATTAGTAGCGTCTACTGCTGGTGAGACCGTGAGTGAGCAGAGACTGGCGAGTGCAGCAAGCGGGTAGGACCGTTTTGGGGGGGGACAGTTTGACAGTTATGCCAAGTGCTCACATCCTGTGACTCAGCCATCCCTTTTCTCTTTAGAGCCTTTTTATTTTGACTGCGATAGGTCTTCATTGCCACGCACACGCTTTCTCTGGTCGCGGTGAGCGAGGGCAGCTCTCCAGTTGCCATGTGCAGGCTTCTCATTGCGATGGCTTGCGTTACTGCGGGTCGGAACGGCTTGCGTTACTGCGGGTGGGGACGGCCTGCGTTACTGCAGATCGGGACGGCTTGCGTTACTGCGGGTGGGGACGGCCTGCGTTACTGCAGATCGGGACGGCTTGCGTTACTGTGGGTCACGGGCCAGGCACGCGGGCTTCAGTCGTGGCAGCATGTGGGCTTCAGCTGCCCCACGACATGTGGGATCTTCCCCGACCAGGGATCGAACCTGTGTTCCTGGCATTAGCAGGTGGATTCCTAACCGCCGTACCACCAGGGAAGTCCCACCCATCCCTTTTCTAAGGATCTATGCTCAGGAAAAATCTAACATAGATGCATAAGGCAACATGGGTAAGGACATTCACTGTAATGTTAGTGAAAAAAAGCTAAAGAGCATGAAGCAACTGTCCACTGGTAGGCGGCTGGCCTGAGAGCTCGAGGGTCAGGTGGTTCAGATAGAAAACCTCAAAATGCTTCCCTGAAGAATCTCTCCCCAGTGTCTGTCTTCTGTTTGTTGAGTCCCTCCTCTCCCACAGTAGGTACCAAGCCATCATCTGTTCATAGTACATGCCTCTAGAAATTTCTTCTGTGTGTAATAAACAACTCTGCATTCCTATTCTTTCCCCTCACTTAAGTGGTGGCCCGCTACGCTTCGATTCTGCACATTGCGCTTTCATTAAAAGATATACTGGACACAAAGAAGAGCATTTCAAACATGGGTACTTTTGAAAGTTCAACATAAAACAATCACCAGTGCATCCGACCCGGAGTGAGAAATAAATCACCGCCCGCCCCAAGGCCACACGGCTCTCCAAAATTGTTGTTCTGACGTATACTCCCTTTGGGGATTTGTGTAGTTTTACAGAAAAAAAAGATAAAGCAGTGGTTTTACTTGTTCAGGGTCCCACGCTAGGCAGGTAGTGACTTTGGTTGGGCTTCAGGTCTGTCTGCCCAGCAGGGTGGAAGCTGAAGCCCAGAGCCCCCGGAGGGAGGCAGGCAGGCAGCGGGCCATGTGAGGGACCCAGCTGACCTCGTGACGCACGGAGTTTCCTGATCGGGATTCCTCAGGGCCTGGGGAGTTACACTAGTGTCTTTTGCTGGGGGATGTGCAGGAGTGGGTTTTAGGGGGCTGAATGGGAGGGGCCTGCCAAGAGACCCCTGTCCTAGAGGCACCTGTCTGGCTGCATAGCTCTGGGAGCTGGCAGCCCAGCTGGGGAACCCCAAGGAAGGGGGATGCCCTTCAAACAATCGTTTTTCGACTGAATGAACAAACTCTTCCCCTCTCCCGTCGGCAAGAGTGATTCATCCTAGGGTGAAAAATGCATTCTCCCAGGAGGCGCTGCTGCCTGAGACCCTGGAGCCATGAATTTACTGCCTGCCTTCTGTCCTGATGGAACTGGGCCTCGAGATTTACGTCTGGGGGTTTACGGGCAGCTGGCTCCGGGTTGGCAGGAGTCCTAGAGGGCTGGCAGGATGGGGGCGGCTGTATTTTACAGTGAGCCTGGGCCCAGGAAGATGTAAATCACGGACCTCCCAGCCTCTCGAGAGAGGCCGCCTCGTTGGAGTGGGTGGGAAGGCACTGGGGGGCGGTGGTGCCCAGGGTCAGCAGGAAGGACCCTCCCTCAGAGATCGCTCGCTCCAGCTCTCTAGGGCTCTCGGTGGGGAGACTGCCCAGGGAGAGGGAGAGTGGCCCAGTGCCTCCGAGGAGGCCAGAGTTCCTTCAGATCAGAGGAGTCAGACTCTGGTTTGAGCGGTTGACCTTTTGCAGCTGTTTCGTTTCTTTCCAATGTGAGCCAGCCTGAACCACAGCCATCCCTCCAAACCGCTCTTGTGCAGTGACTCAGTGGTGTCAGACTCTCTGCGACCCCATGGACTGCCGCACACCAGGCTTCCCTGTCCTTTACCATCTCCCGGAGTTTGCTCAAACTCACGTCCATTGAGCCAATGATGCCATCCAACCGTCTCATCCTCTGTCACCCCCTTGAACGTCAGCAGTTTTCTGGAACAGTTGGCTGCTCGAGCCCTCTGGTGACCCCTGCCCTCCAGTAGCTTGCAGGCTCAGCTGGTGGTTCCCCACAGTGCGGTGCAGCTACCCCACCCAGGACGTCGCTTGAAGAGGAAGATGGAAAAAAATATCAAGTTTCAGTTTACTGTAGCATTTTCTCACGGTTTAATTATTTCCGTTTTTGCATGTGTTATATGCCATGCTACACAGATACAGTGAAGCATGGATAGTCCATAAATGACGTGAATATGTTGCTGCAAGGGAGCATACAAACATTCTTCTGTAGATGGGAGTACGAGATCCAAAGCGTTTGGGGACCACTCCCTGCCTACCTGATGGGAGCATAGCATTAGGGAGGACTCTACTGGCATGTCCCTTGCTTGGAGGGCAGAGGGCACCAGCATTTACTGAGCTTCCACCAAGTGTTGGGCATGGGCACACCCCTTCTCTAGATGCCTGGATTCTGCAGCAAGATTGGGAAGCAAATGATGAATCCCATTCTACAGACCAGGAGACTGAGGCCCCGAGGGGAAAAGGCCTTACCTGGTCCCTGAGCTGAAATTGGTCTTCTGACCCTCCTGTTGACCAGTTTCCTGGTTCTTCCTTTGTCTGTTGTGTCTGTTCCTTTGTCTGTTTGCAATGAAGAAATCTTATAAAATGTTTGTTGGGCATTTAAACTATTTAAAATAATTAGGCACAGCAATATCGATTTTTAAAAAGGCCTTACAATGCCCCCTCCTTCTCTGTGTAGCACTGATGTGGGCACATTCCTCTGGCTTTTTGCCATCATTAAAAATTAACAACAGTATGGTTTTAAATTAAGTTACTTTCTGTGACCTCCCTGATTATCCAGTGGTCAGGACTCCACCCTTCCAATGCAGGGGGTGCCTGCTTGATCCTTGGTTGGGGAACTAAGATCCCATGTGCTGCACAGAGCAGCCAAAAAAAAAGAGAAAAAAATTAAGTTTCTATCGGATTGAGGATGCATCTGTTGTCAAAAGCAGACCATTTTGGAAAGAAACATAAAGTCCAAGAACAGAACTAAAATCATTCTCTGTCAACTCACCATCCAGGGACCCTGTGATGTGTTCCCTACGAGTCTCTTTTCCACTGTCTATTCTCGCTGGTATCATGGCATACCATTCTAGGTTTTTTTTGTTTTTCTCTTCACTTGGCTTCGCTGGGTCAGCATCCCCCTGGGTTGTTCTAGCTGCAGGTGCGCTGTTGAGCGTCTATGCGGGGCACCGTTCCCCTACCTGCTCCCCTCCCTCGCGAGCTGGACCACAAGGCGTCTCTAGCGTTCTGCTGTTGCAAATAAGGCCGCAGCTTCCGCGTGGCTGTCATCAGCCTGTAAGGCAATTCTGCCTGGGCTTTTCCCTTGCAGATGTTATTTCTCACGCTTGTCATTTTTAATGGCTACATAATCTACTCGCGTGTTGCTGTTCCTCATGTTCTAAACCATTTCCCCCTCCCTGTATCCCGTAGTAGTAGGAGGTCAGCTGCTCAGTCGTGTCTGATTCTTTGCGACCCCATGGACTGTAACCCTCCAGGCCCCTCTGTCCATGGGATTCTCCAGGCAAGAACACTGGAGTGGGTTGCCACTTCCTTCTCCAGGGGATCTTCCCCACCCAGGAGTCGAACCCAGGTCTCCTGCA
>SJYV01024811.1:2647-13672 GCA_006410875.1 Neotragus pygmaeus | reverse complement strand
GCTGGATGGCATCACTGACTCGATGGACGTGGGTCTGAGTGAACTCTGGGAGATGGTGACGGACAGGGAGACCTGGCATGCTGTGATTCATGGGGTCGCAAAGAGTCAGACATGACTGAGCGACTGAACCGAACTGAACTAATGCAGTTTCAAGAGCTTGGAGGAACTCTTTTAAGCTTGAAGGTGGTGTGGACCTAGGAATCGAGTCCCTCAAGTTTGGTTGCCATCTAGGTCATGAGTAGGACCTCCTATGGTTCCTTCCAAGGAGCTTCAAGGCCATTCTTTGTTCCTAGTGATTCCAAACCTGAAAGATAGCAGAAAACTGGAAACATTATTCTGGAGAGTTGTAGCCANCCCTCAAGTTTGGTTGCCATCTAGGTCATGAGTAGGACCTCCTATGGTTCCTTCCAAGGAGCTTCAAGGCCATTCTTTGTTCCTAGTGATTCCAAACCTGAAAGATGGCAGAAAATTGGAAACATTATTCTGGAGAGTTGTAGCCAGATATTTGAAGAAACTAGAAGAATTCAGAATCTAATTCAGTTTGCAGATATGTAACAAAAAACAAAAAAAAAACTGACCAGACAAGAATCTGATATTCACTTGGTTGTGTTATAACTTTATACTGAAACATCATTGTCTTTTCTCTATAATCACTCTCATTTCTATCAAAGATGAACTGAGTAAGATTTGTTTGTTTGTAAAATAAGTCTGTTCTCATTAAACTTGGCCTGATTATTTACCTGAGTGCAACAAGAATAGTGCAACAAGATTGACTTTTTTAAAAAATCTGCTTTGCTGGAGCTTGTAAAAAATCTTAGACTGGGTTTAAAAAAAAAAAAAGAATCTCTCCAGGCTGAGAAGACAAGCCAGAAACTCACCATCAGACTTTGCCTGCAACAATTGCAAATTTTGGTGAATACCTCTCTTCTTGAGATCCCAAAGATCTGAGGTTCTTGGGCTTGTTAAGAAGTGACCTTACTTACTCACCAAGTAAAGTTGTTGAGAACCCTATAAAAAAGGTATCAAATTAGTTTTTTCAAGGGATTTTTAATGGCTCCCTAAAGTCAACCTTAGTTCTTTAAAACTGTCTGATGATATATGCTTTTACATGTAATCTCAGATTCAAAGCCTTGAAAATATAATTGCTTCCAATTGTATTCTGTTACAAGAAGAGATTTGTATTGACCTTATGAAAATAACTATATTGCCATGAAAATAAGAATATTCAATAAGTTTCTGAATTCTGGGGGGATTGGGTATGTAGAAAAAAAATGTTTTAATGTTTTTTAAAGATAACTTACTATAATCATAGCTAACTTAAGTGAATAAAGTTTGAAAAAATCTGGAAAAGTGAAACATTAGTTACTAACAGTGTTTCAAAGAAAAAAATAAAGAAAATGATCATTCTCATTAGTTTATTCAATTCCATATTATTAACCTTTATTTTCTTTAATCCAGTTTTTTCATTAGTTTTGAATATTCTTACCCAGTTTAGTCTTATGATCTTAAAATTATCAGGAACCTGCATGCTGGTAAGACATAAAATCTCTGCTTTTCAGGTAGATTACCCGAAAGGTAAAGAAGTAAAATCTTTCACAACTTTTTATCAAAATAAGAACAATATTCCAAAAAAAAAAAAAAAAAAACCACTTTGTTTTTTAAATGGGGAGAAAACCAAATTCTAATTTTGCACCATTGTAATTTTGATGTCAAAAAACTTTTTATTTTAAAAAATTAAACAATTTCATTCCAATTTATAGTCAGCTTGACAATTCATAAAATTTCTTTTCCACAAACTCTCTACAACATCTTTTTACATTCATTCAGGTTTTGCCCTGTGAGAATTACCTCTTTAGAGTTTACATTTCAGGAGGTGACACTTGGTTCCTAGAGAAGACCAAGTAGAATGTTTACATCTCAAAGCCACAGAGAAAGAATGCAAATTTCTCCAAGAAGTTCTCTTATTTCCTAAATCCAGTTTCTTATAATATCTGTGCTCTTTTGAAATGAATAGTGGAAATTTGGGGAATGGTAAAAAGGATCGATGGGCTTTAAATTGTTTGTAGAGCCCCATTTCTGTACCTGAAAAGACTTGATTTGTAAGACAAGTATACTTATTTTAATTCCTCAATGAACTGGGTGGCAACCTGAATGCTAGCAAAGCTCTGATGCAACCATCCAACGATATAATCCTCAATTTAATACCTTATATCAGGGAGAAAATCTCCAACTATGATGAAAATTAAAAGATTCCTATGGTCTAGAGTTAAACCTTTGTTTCCTTGAAATGTTTTATTAAACCCATCCACAATGGGTTCAAAATGTTTTTCTTTCCCTCTGGGTACAAAGTTTCATTTTAGCTCACGATAGCAGATCTAAAAATAATTTTTGTTAATGTTCAATTAAAATAAATAAATTTATATTTTTTTAAAAATGAAAAAACAATCCACCCAAAAAATAATAAACAGTGCAGATATATTTGAAGAAGCATGTAAAAAAAAGAAAGTTCCTATCAGGTTCTAAATATCAGCATTCCATTTGGTCAACTCCTGATCACTGAGTTATTTTAAAGAAAAACCTTTCAACTATTGAAGCCAAATCTGGCCTCTGTATCCCAACGCTGAATTCAATCTTGGAGATACAGTTTTGGGTGAAACAGAAAAGAATAGCTTTTTATTGCTTTACCAGGTAAAGGGGGCCACAGCAGGCTAATGCCCTCAAAACTGTGTGTCTCAACCTGGAGGGGGTAGTGAGGAGTTTTATAATAATGATTTGAAGAGAATCAGCAGGTGAACAATCTTCTGACTGGTTGGTGGTGGGGTAAGTGGGAATCAGCATCATTAACCTTCTGGTTCCAACTGCTCTGGGGTCTGTGTACCTATGGTCTGATACTATTAATTTCTCCCATCTGCTGGGGATTTCAGTATCTGTAAAATATCTCAAAGACACTGTTTTGTGTATCCCTTGAGGGGGAATTAGGACCCTGCCTCAAGGCTGCACTGTTGTTTCTCTTAACTGTTTCCTCCCTTGTGTCTGCAATCCCATCCCTTCCCTAATTAACAGCTATTCGAACCTGCTCATTGGAACTCTGGAAAGATGATGGAGGCAGAATGAAGCCTATTTCCCTCTGGGTACAAAGTACCCAGAAATCAAGAAATGGGGAACACAGAAAAGCCTTTGTNGGGGGAATTAGGACCCTGCCTCAAGGCTGCACTGTTGTTTCTCTTAACTGTTTCCTCCCTTGTGTCTGCAACCCCATCCCTTCCCTAATTAACAGCTATTCGAACCTGCTTATTGGAACTCTGGAAAGATGATGGAGGCAGAATGAAGCCTATTTCCCTCTGGGTACAAAATCAAGAAATGGGGAACACAGAAAAGCCTTTGCTCCCAAGAGCCCCGCAGGGTCCTGGCTCCATGTCAATATCTTGTTAAATTTCAGCCAGGGTAAATGTTGCAGGAAGGGGGACCCCTTCCAGGGCCCAAAACTGGGCTCTTGTCTAACACTCTGAAATGAATTGCCGTCGGAGACACATGTGCTGACAAAGCAAGAGATTTTATCTGGAAGGGGTGCCCACGTGGAGAGCAAGAGGGCAAGGCGACCCAGGAGGACTGCTGTGCCATGTGACTTGCAGTCTCAGGTTTTATGGTGATAGGATTAGTCTCTGGGTTGTCTTTGGCCAATCACTGTGACTCGGGGTCTTTCCTGGTGATGCATGCATCATTCAGCCAAGATGGATGCCAGAGAGAAGGATTCTGGGAGGTGGACGGACACTCGGTGTCTCCTTTTGACCTTTCCCGACCTCTTCCGGCTGGTGGTGGCTTATCAGTTCCATGTTCCTTACCAGGACCTCCTGTCGTAAAACAACTCATACACATGGTTACTATGGTGCCTGGCCAGGGTGGGCGGTTTCAGTCATTATGCTTCCCCTAACATAAACAGTAAACATTCCTGGCACTATTGAGCAACCTCATAGATTTAAGAGAGGTCCTCAAAGAGGGTGGAAAAGATACTACATTCCCAAGATCCAGAGCTGCTCCCAAAGATAATCAAAAGAAGAAAAGATTTAGACAATTCCTTTGAGATCTGGCAGCAGTTGGTAGCATCCGAGCTGCAAACAGAGTACATCCCACACATCTGTCCAAGCATATTTTGGGGACCCCCAAAGCTGCCAAGCTAAGTTCTCAAGATACAATATGAGATAATCAAAAGGCAATAGCTATCTCTGGGAACAAAATCATCAATTACTCATGCTTTTTCCTGACCCTCTGAATTGAAAAAGAAGGTATATCATGAAATTTTATCTTCCTCTCTTCACCAGGTACCACAGATAAAGATCTGGGCAAGCTGATTGGGTAAGAATTCCCACTTTGCTGGTTTCTGCATTTCCCTCGGATGCCATCAGTAAGCTCCAGAGTGAGGTGTCACAGCAAGTCTCAAGCTGGGCACCAGACACTGTAAAGGAGGAAAAATAATTTTCCTTCCAGCATTTGTAGAGAGTAACTGGTTGAGACCCCTTTTTCTCTTATCCACTTTGTAAAGGGATAAGCTTATTGAAGATGGTTAAAAGTTCTTCACCATGGCCACTGAAATAAAATATTACCTTTGTTAAGTTTAGCTTACTTGTTCAGCCTTAAAACAGAATTTATTCACTTGAGGTCTCTTAGTGACTCTAGTCTGTTTTCTAAGTCAGACATGGTCAGACCCCAGAGGTAGCCTTGTTGCAAGAAGGGAGATGCCTTTCAAGGCCTGAGGGAGGGCTCTTGTCTAACATTCAGAAATGACTTGTCGAAGGAGACACATGTGCTGGCAAAGCAAGAGAATTTATTTGGAAGGGGTGCCCAGGGGGAGAACAGGAAGGTGGGGGAACCCAGGAGAATTGCCCTACCATGTGGCTCACAGTCTCAAGTTTTATGGTAATGAGATTAGTTTCTGGGTTTTCTCTCTGGCCAATCATTCTGACTCAGAGCCATTCCTGATGGTGTGAGCATTGCTCAGCCAAGATGGATTCCAGTACTAAGGACTGTGGGAGGTTGGTAGAACGTATGTACTGGGGTCTCTTCTCTTCCTTTGACCTTTTCTGAATTCTCCCAATTGGTGGTAGCTTGTTAGTTTCTCACTTCTTACTAGGATCTCCTTTTGTGAGATAACTCATACAAGTAGTTACTATGGTGCCTGCCCAGGGTGGGTGGTTTCGGTCAGTGATTCTCCGAACAGACTGATTCTGGCCAGTTTCTGGACCCAGTCCCAAAAAAGAAATGCTCAAATAAAGTCTGAAACCTTCTAATGCAAAATCTGCAAAGTCAGAATCTGTGGTCTGAGAGGAACTTTATCCCACCTCCAGAACACTGAAAAAGCAGCAAGCTAAGCGGCTCAGTAGGTACCTCCACCTGGTTGCTGATTGCTCCTGGGGACTGTCAGGGGTTTTTTTCTTTTCTTCTTCTGACACTAGAACTGTTAAAAGGCAAACTGAGACATATTAAAAATTTCTCAAGAGTTTATTTGAACAGAAATTGATTCCAGTCAGGCAGCACCAAAGCAGAAGTGGTTGGGAGTGCTCCCAAGGACTCTTTATTGACAAATTATTGTCTCAAATTATTGTCATCAAAACAGGAGTTTCCTACCCACTCAAGTGTTTGTGGTATTACAGGGCTTTTGGTGGTGGTGGTTTAGTCATTAAGTCGTGTCTGACTTTTGTGACCCCATGGACTGTTGCTTGCCAGGCTCCTCTGTCTATGGGATTCTCTAGGCAAGAATACTGGAGTGGGTTGCCATTTCCTTCTCCAGGGGATCTTCCCAGCCCAGCAATCAAACTCAGGTCTCCCACATTGCAGGCAGATTCTTCAGCAACTGAGATATGAGGGAAACCTGGTTAGCATAAATAATCAAACTACCAGGGTTCAAATTTTACTTCATCACTTACCATCTTAGACAAGCCACTAACAAAATTGGTGATAAAATAGTGTGTATTATGTATGGATTATATAAGCTCTGCCTTATATAATTGGGAGGAAAATAGTAGTTGTCCTGATGTTTCAATGGAATGCCATATACAAAACAGCCAGCACACCATGGGAACCCCATTGAGCCTTCATCACAGAGCATATGTTGTTTCTGAGAAATTCCTGTTGTGTATTTGATATCACAGTTCAGGCAGATCTCAGAGAGAGTACAGGTTTGGTTCTGCTGCTGCTGGTAAGTTGCTTCAATCATGTCCAACTCTGTGCAACCCTATAGATGGCAGCCCACCAGACTCCCCCGTCCCTGGGATTCTCCAGGCAAGAACACTGGAGTGGGTCTGGACTACCACAACAAAATACATATCACTATCAAGCAAGTCACATGATTTTTTTTTGGTTTCTCAGTACCTCAGTACATAAAAGTTATGTTTATACTATATTGTATTCTATTAAGTGTGCAATAGCATTATGTCTAAAAATAATACACATATCAATTAAAAATATTTCATTGCTAAAAACTCAAACTATCCCCTGATCTTTCAGCAAGTCATACAATTTTTGCTGGTGGAGGATCTTGCTTTGACATTGGTGGCTGCTGATGGATCAGAGTGGTGGTTGATGAAGGTTGGGGTGGCTACACAAACTTCTTAAAATAAGACAACAGTGAAGTTTGCTCTATCAGTTGGGTTGAATTTTTCCTCTCTTTGAACACTGAGAACACTAAAGCTGGTTGACTTAATTTCAATAATAATGTGTCTCAGGGAACAGGAGTCAGATCACACACAACATTTATTAAGTTTGCCATCTTAGGGGCATGGTTCAAACATTCTCCCAA
This sequence comes from Neotragus pygmaeus, assembly GCA_006410875.1. Taxonomy (NCBI): domain Eukaryota; kingdom Metazoa; phylum Chordata; class Mammalia; order Artiodactyla; family Bovidae; genus Neotragus; species Neotragus pygmaeus. The sequence goes on along the minus strand of SJYV01024811.1, from coordinate 6,879 downwards.
ACAATTAGAATGTTATCACCCAAGATCACTTATCACAGATCATCATAACAAATATTAAAATGTTAGAAATATTGTGAGAATCACCAGGATGTGACATATAGAAGTGAGCAAATGCTGTTGGAAAAAATGGCACCAATGCAGGGTTGCTACAAACTCTCAATTTGTTTAAAAAAAAAAAGCAATATCCACAAAGCTCAGTAAAACAAGCTATACCATATTTTAAGAATTCTGATGCATATAAACTACAGATTCAATTACGTTATCTTTTTCACGGATTTATGAATAGATTATAATAATCATTAAAGAGAAGTGTTCAAGGTGGGATAAAGCAATGTTTTTTTTGTTTGTTTGTTTTTTTATAAAAAGGACACAGACATAGACAATGGACTTTTGGCCTCAGAGGGAGTAGGAGAGGGTGGGATGATCTGGGAGAATGGCATTGAAGCATATATACTATTATGTAAGAAACGAATCACCAGTCTATGTTTGATAAAGCAATGTTTTTAGGCTATTGCTGAAAACCCATTGAAAAGAGCCAGCTGTTGAGAGTAGAGGCACAGGTATATGGAGAATGACCTTGGAGCCAGTTAGTCTTTCTATTGATGCAAGCAAATCTTGGTCCAAGTACTTTTCTCAGTTAAGTCAGATGACTAATTATGCTGTCTTTTAATGTGTGATTTTAAACAGTCAAATTACATACAGCATCACAGAGAACATTCTAGACCTGAATCTGAAGTTTCATGTTTTCATTGGAGTAATCTTGATAAGTATAGATTTAAAAAAAGAAAAAAATACACTATAGTATATTATAGTACTGATGGAAATTCAGTAAACACCACCTCCCACCCCAAATCTAGCAAATTTGTCAATTCTGGGCCACTCTTCATCCTTAAAATGCATGGAGTTCCTCACCTCATACAGCTTTTTTGCTGATTATTGTCCTCCATGGAGACAGATAAAAATTTAACCTTGAGTTTAAAATTCCTACCAGCACCTTCTCTTGCCAAGTCATCTCAAAGCCAGCTCTCAAGGTGGCTGCCCATATAATTACAAAAAGGCTCATTAAATATAATAAAAAGTACTGTTTTAACTATTCCTTTGATCCACTGAAAAAAATCCAGAAGTAAACATGTTGAAGTGTGGTATTCTCAGCAAATGATACAGTGTCAACACTTAGAAGACATATTGAATATTTCCATTAATTTTTAAAGTATTTTTTACTGTTTGTTAAAAAGTCAATTCAGCAAATATTTATTAAACAAATGCTAAGTTTTAAAGATTATTTTAAGGAATATTCTGATAAAGATAATGTATTAAATAAGTTGATTTAATATTAATTTTAATTACTTGCTTAAATTGTCAACCACTAACCTTTTTGTAAGTTCAATTTTTCTTACACATCATCAATATATATATATATCAAGCAAGGTCAAATAAAACACTGGGTTAAATTCAATCAATCTACTGTTATTGTACACATATCTCTTGCCAGTATCTTGGTACCTCTTTGGCTAGCATTGTTCATTAAGGCAGTAAAAGTGTCTGTGTTTAGTTTGGCTGTTACAAAGCATATTTGAGTCCTTGTTCAATCCAAACCAGATTTGACTCTTTCCATGGCTCAAGAAGTAATGCAAGCACCTCTTATTATGCTAATTTTACCTTCCAAGGTGACTCTGAATTACTGAAAAGAGCACTTAAGAAACTTATTGATTTCTGGTTTACTTGTATTGGTCATTATCTTTCTTTCAGTTCAGTCTTTCAGTTCAGTCACTCAGTCGTGTCCGACTCTTTGCAACCCCATGAACCGCAGCATGTCAGGCCTCCCTGTCCATCGCCAAAGCCTGGAGTCCACCCAAACCCATGTCCACTGAGTCGGTGATGCCATCCAACCATCTCATCCTCTGTCGTCCCCTTCTTCTCCTGCCCTCAATCTTTCCCAGCATCAGTGTATTTTCTAACGAGTCACTTGTTTGTAGGAGCAAAAAATAGTTATGGTATTTTTCTTTAAAATTATGATTTTTAGTTGTTTATTTGTATGGCTTTATTTATTGTCATTATCTAGAAATGGAAATTAGCCTGCTTGCTAAAATGTTCAAACACTATAAAGTGATAAAGGGTGCAAAGGAAGTCTCCTTCCCACTGTGACCAGTTATGTTTCTAAAGCAACTACTTTTCCTAGCATTTTGTCTTTTGTTTCAGAGAAATCTGTACAATATGAATATATAGCTGTCTCCCTCTTTCCATATATAAGAGGGATTGACATAGTAGGCAAATAGATAAATAAATATATACATAAGCTGCTTGACTATCTTTATTTCTCCTTTATTTTCCTAAAAGGGTATAATAGCACATGCCTATAAACTTTCTCCCTTTTCAGTTTTTTCTTACTTAAACAAATTTATCAATTAGTATTACGGCAAGAAGGATAGCTTCATGAACTGTTTGCTACATTTCAGCTTTCTCTTTTAAGATATCAAGTTTTACGTGCATTTGAACTTCACAGCAATGAGACCAATATTTCAAATATCCATTTCAGTACATCCTTGACTTTCTAAATTTACAGCTGATTTTACCAACAGCTGTGTGGTTAGATGAGTACTTTCATCTTTTTTTTTTTTTTTAATAATGTACCTGGTTGGCCTCTGGAAAAAGTGCTTTGGCTATTACAACACTCTGTGTGTTCTTCTGAATACCCCTCATGACTTCTGTGTATATTTCTATGTATTTCAGAATAGCTAAATTTCATAATTTCAACTACCTATAGATATTTTCAGTTGAACCTGTAATTGTAAATAATTTTGCCTAAATGTAGATACTAAATAACACTTTAAAAATGGATTGATGTTCACAAGAAATACTCTCAAAAAATTCATGATGATGAGAGATGATTATGATGCTGCATTTTTAGAACTAAGACTTGAGCAAAAATTGCTGAATGAAATCAAACTACTTTATGGTAGTTTTATTCTGAAGGCAACATTTTTTTTAATTGTTTCATAAGGTGATAAACTTAGTTTGCAAAAACAAACAAACAAAACAAAATAGCCAACTAGCTTTATGTGTTCCAAGGACTCCCTTGCACACTTGCAAACGGCACCCCCCATCCTCTGGTGACCTCACAGCTGTCCTGCTCTGGGGCGCTGTGTTATCATACAGCTCCTGCTCACCCTGACTTGACTAGAGCTCAGAAGAAAACATCTCCACCAAACTCCCACAGGCCAGATCACCCACCACTTAGAATCCAGTCTTTTTTTTTTTTTTTTAACTCTACATTCTCCCACAAACAGAAGACAATTGATTTGGAAAGAAAAATATGACTGGTTTTGTTGTGCATAAAATAAAACCTTTGCAATCATTTATGATGCAAATCTGCAAATGATGATAATAAAGTGGTAATGTTATGAGGAAGATTTCACATTCCAGGAAGGGAGAGTATCTGTCTTTACACTTTGACCTGTAGAATAGTTTTCTTTGGGCTGGTTGTCTAATATAAATTTTTTTTTGCAGCAAATAGAGATACTTACCCAGGCAGGGTGTGGAGTGCAAGGATCGTATTAGTTGATGATCAGTAGGTGTGTGGGTGGAGATCAGAAAGACCTTCACAATCATATGTTCATTTTTTCCAATGACAGTGCTATATTTTTCAGAGGTGGATGATCGGACATATTAAAAATGTGCAGACCAAGGTCTTGAAACTAGCCAAGTGGCCAAAGGCAGAGCTGTGTTTGAGAATTTTCCAGAAGTGCCTGCAGAGTTAAGGTTACTATCCACGTGTGCTTCCTTCTCTCTTCTAGCTCTGTACCTTATCATATAACTATTTCCATGTTGCATTTATCTATATTTCTTCTACTGATTTTACTGGCTTCAGTTCAGTTCAGTTCAGTCACTCAGTCATGTCTGACTCTGCGACCCCATGAATCACAGCATGCCAGGCCTCCCTGTCCATCAACAACTCCCAGAGTTCACTCAGACTCACGTCCATGGAGTCAGTGATGCCGGCCAGCCATTTCATCCTCTGTCGTCCCCTTCTCCTCCTGCCCCCAATTCCTCCCAGCATCAGAGTCTTTTCCAATGGGTCAACTCTTTGCATGAGGTGGCCAAAGTACTGGAGTTTCAGCTTTAGCATCATTCCTTCCAAAGAAATCCCAGGGTTGATCTCCTTCAGAATAGACTGGTTGGATCCCCTTGCAGTCCAAGGGACTCTCAAGAGTCTTCTCCAACACCACAATGTG
>SJYV01024810.1:1966-15000 GCA_006410875.1 Neotragus pygmaeus | reverse complement strand
TTTTCTTTTTTTTTTTTTTTTTGCAATCTTCCTCTTTTTTTTACTTTTGATTTTTTTTATCACATTATTTTTGGTGAGTAATTAGATGAAAATTAATAATGTATATTCACCAAATGGAAAAGGAAATGACAACCCACTCCAGCATTCTTACCTAGAGAATTTCATGGACAGAAGAGTCTAGTGGGCTACAGTCCATGGAATCACAAAGAGTCAGACACAACTAAGTGACTAACGAACATGCACATTTGACCAAAACTTTTGAATAACAATATAAAACATGACTGAGTCTTCTTTAACATAATTGTTGCACAGTAATGCTCCTTTCTGTTTAGTGTATAGAAGGAAAGAAAGGTAGTCACTCAGTTGTGTCTGACTCTTTGTGACTCCATGGACTGTGGCCCAGCAGGCTCCTCTGTTCATGGAATTCTCCAGGCAAGAATATTAGAATGGATTTCCATGCCCTCCTCCAGAGCATCTTCCCTACCCAGGGACTGAACCCAGATCTCCTGCATTGCAGGCAGATTCTTTACCATCTGAGCTATCAGGGAAGCCATTTACTGTATATATAAGGCAACACATCTAGGAATTAGAAAAATAATGTGTATGTGATAAAATATCAAGATTATATGGCATGTCAAGAACTTTAATAAAAATTTTAAAAGAGAGCTTTTTCATATGTATGAACATACTCAGTTTAGAACTTCAACATTCTAAAGTAAGCAATACATAGACCAGTAAACTACACACACCAAATGAAAATCTGACCGATCAAACACCCAAATCAAATGTTGGCACCTCTTCTTGTCAAAAATATTTTCTCACCATCATTTTTTTCCAAGAAAAAAAAAGGAAGAAATTCTTGCCTTCTGGTCCCCTTTTTTGAAATTCAGTTATGTCTCAAAGTACACTGCCATCTTTTTTATTTTATTTTACTTTTACTTTACAATACTGTATTGGTTTTGCCATACCTTGACATGAATCTGCCACGATTGTACATGAGTTCCCAATCCTGAACCCCCCTCCCACCACCCTGCCCCTATCATCTCTCTGGGTCATCCCAGTGCACCAGCCCCAAGCATCCTGTATCCTGTATCGAACCTAGACTGGTGATTTATTTCTTACATGATAGTATACATGTTTCAATGCCATTCTCCCAAATCATCCCACCCTCTCCCTCTTCCACAGAATCCAAAAGTCTGTTCTATACATTTGTATCTCTTTTGCTGTCTCACATACAGGGTGATCATTGCCATCTTTTAAAATTCCATATATATGTGTTAGTATACTGTATTGGTGTTTTTCTTTCTGGCTTACTTCACTCTGTATAATCGGCTCCAGTTTCATCCACCTCATTAGAACTGATTCAAATGTATTCTTTTTAATGGCTGAGTAATACTCCATTGTGTAAATGCTGGAGAGGGTGTGGAGAAAAGGGAACCCTCTTACACTGTTGGTGGGAATGCAAACTAGTACAGCCACTACGGAGAACAGTCTGGAGATTCCTTAAAAGACTGGAAACAGAACTTCCTTATGACCCAGCAATCCCACTGCTGGGAATATACACCAAAGAAACCAGAATTGAAAGAGACACGTGTACCCCAATGTTCATCGCAGCACTGTTTATAATAGCCAGGACATAGAAGCAACCTAGATGTCCATCAGCAGATGAATGGATAAGAAAGCTGTGATACATATACACAATGGAGTATTACTCTGCCATCTTCTTAAGGAAACATCCAAAAGCACTTCTGGCTTTTGGATGCTGGAAACACAGTTTGCCACCTAGCCCTTTGTCCTATGTCAAGGCAGTGTGATAGAGTAGCACAAGAATGGGGTTTGAAGCCAGAAAGACCTGGGAGATTTCTGACTTCTCTCATTTGCTATGTGTCTATCTGCTCAAACACTGAGCTTAACTGGCTTCATCACTTAAAAGGGCTTAATACAGAGTGGTCATAAAGATTGAACGAAGCCATACACAAAAAAAAATGCCCGTCACAGGTTTACCACCTAAGAACTAATCAGTAAGTGACGTATCAATTCCCATTTTTCTTGATCTGATTTATACAGCCATTTCCTTGTATACCTCCAGGAAGGTGGGTGATACTTCACTTCCATCTACAGGTTCACCAGATTTCCAATCTCTGCATTCCCCACAAACAAAATACACGTGAATTGTTCTCCCTATTGACACAGCCCCTTATACTTCTTTCACAACCCCTGACACATCTAAAGCTCTCTTGCAGCACAAGACACAAGACTCATAAGCACATTTCAGAAGACATGGACATTGCACAGGACATGACCCCTCCACAAAGGTAGCCTGGCCTGCTTCTTCCCCACATGCTCTTCCTATCTTCCAGACTTTAACATTGATTAATTTTAGAGATACTATTCCATTTCCAGGTCCTGGATGATTTGTCTTCCTCATTGTTTTTGCCTTATAGCTTTAGTTTTTTGCATATTTTTTCATGTATTCATTTATTCATCCATGTGTTTATTCCCCACCTTGTTCCAAACTTGAAGTAAGGCAACTTACAAGAAAACACAAAAATATAGTATGATAGTGGCAGAAAATCAAAGTTAATCAAGTCAAAGGAAAAAACAAAACCAAAACAAGATGGGCACATAAAACAGGGCTTGTGGGGAGCGGTACTCGGGTGCCTGCCACGCATTCCCCTCACTAGTGCCAGGCATGGCCTGCACATTTTGGGGCCAGGCTTTTCCGTAGCCAACAAAAGAAAAACCTAATAAGTCTCACACTTCACACGGTCCTAAAAGAAGGCCAACCTACTTGTTTAAGGGGTCCTTTCCCTAGTTTAAATTCTGAAAACTTTTCTATGGTGAAAAATAATATGGTGGCAAACTGACCCTCTTAACTTTGCTCTAAAAACCAAGATTCAGCTCCCGGAAAGGCCTCCAACAAAAACAGATCCTCAGTATGGATATTATATTTACTACCTATTTTTCTTCTACCTGTCTCTTGAAGTTCCATTTGGTCAAGTAAACGTAGCAATAAAAGAGACTCCTTAAAAACAAACAAAATGTCTGCTGTCACCAAGGCAAGTATTTTCATTTAACTAAAGAAATAGACAATGTGACATTATTTATGATGAAAATTTTGATAGGATCCCAAATAACCAACCAAAGAAATAGCTAAATAAACCATGATATTACTCTATGATGAAATATACACCATCAAAAATTATATTTATGAAATCCTTTTCAAAATGTAAGGAAATATTCATGATGAAATGTTGAGTGAATAAGCAGAATATAAAACTGTATAACTAAGGAGACACATCATAACTTAGCAATTTGGATATACAGATTCAGGAGTCACGATTAGTTTGGAATTCTGGCTCCACCTATATGGCTGAGTCACTGTGGACAATCTACTCATTTCCTCTGGATCTCAACCTTCTTGTATATAAAATGAATATGATAATAGCACCAGTTCAGTATGATTGTTGAGAAGAATAAACACAGCAGTAACTGAAAAGAACTTACCACATTCTCTGAAACATGCTTAGGGAAGCATGGTGTGCTGCAGTCCATGGGGTTGCAAAGAGTCAGACATGACTGAATGACTGAAGTGAAGTGAACTGAACTGAACTGAATAAAACAAATGAGCTGTATGTATTATAATTTATACTATATAAAAAGTATATGTATATATAACAATTTAAAGAGTATGGGAAGGAAGTCACTAAAAAAATGTTAGCATTGTTTCTCAGTTTTGTGAATATGGGTGTTTTTTATTTTTTCTATGTGCTTTCCCTTATTTTCCAAGTTTCCATTACTGAAGGACATTTCTATATGATGAAAACAAGGGCTAGGAGGTAAAATACCAACCCAGCTAGTTATTTTGGGCTTGTGAAATAATGGGTGATTTTTAACTTTCTTTTAAAATTTTCTTATAACTGGCATTTGAATCAGAGAAGGCAATGGCAACCCACTCCAGTACTCTTGCCTGGCAAATCCCATGGACGGAGGAGCCTGGTAGGGTGTAGTCCATGGGGTCGCTAAGGACTGAATGACTTCACTTTCACTTTTTACTTTCATGCATTGGATAAGGAAATGGCAACCCACTCCAGTATTCTTGCCTGGAGAATCACAGGGACAGTGGAGCCTGGTGGGCTGCTGTCTATGGGTCACACAGCTGGATATGAGTGAAGCGACTTAGCAGCAGCAGGCATTTGAATTTTAGTTAAGGAGAAAGTTAGTTAAAAAAAGAAATCTAAAACCTATGTTTTTAGTTGCAAGTTCTAGAATGAAACAAATGTAATAACCCCTCACAATTACTTGGTGCTTTTTAATGTCACTTTTAATAGTACTCTGATATTTAGAATTAAATTTGATTATCAAAAATATTTTTCTGAGTAAGCCAGGTAATGAAACTGAGAATTGAAAAACTTAGTGTTAGCCCAAAGTCCCAGTAATCAGTGGCAGAGCTGGACTTAAATCTACGTTTCCAGAACCCTAGTCCAGAACTCTTTTCATTTACTCAAGACTGATTGTAGTATAATCCAAGTAATCACCAAGACATATAAACATAGAATAGAAATCCCTTCTTACCTATGAAAGTCAAAGTTCCTGAATGACCTCCACCTAGATAGAGGAGTTCAGCTAAAGAAATTATAATTTTAGGTGATTTAAAAAAAAAAAGAAGTAGGGGAACTGAGGCCACATATGAAGTTTTGAAAGCCCTAGTAAATATTTTTTTGCACAGTAAAACAAAACAGAAACAAGACATCATATAAAAAGAATAAGAGTTTACACAGCTTGAAGCAGTATAAGTGAGAGGGTCAGTACGGTTTCCATTTAGGTTTTGAGATGGTTTCCTAGGTGATGAGGATGTACTGGCATTATGGCAGTGGAAACTGAGGGTTACAGTGAAGCTATAAACAGAGGTGGAATGTTAATTCAAATCACGAGTCTTTGTGCTCTCAGAGGCTTCACCTAAATTCAGTCCTGAGATGATCACAACTTACTTGGGGCTTTAGCCCTACCCAGTAAGTGAGTTTCAGTGGCATGATTTAATGACTTCAGCTCTTCAAGATGCTTTCTGTCTTCTCGGGTCTGTTTTGAAGCAACCTTAGCACTTCTGCATGGGCTTCCCTGGTGGCTCAGATGGTAAAGAGTCTATCTGCAGTGCAGAAGACCCAGGTTCAATGCTTGGGCCAGGAAGATTCCCAGGAGAAGGGAATGACTACCCACATCAGCATTTTTGGCTAGAGAATCCCACAGACAGAGCAGCCTGGCAGGCCAGTGTGCATGGGGTTGCAAAGAGTCAGACACAACTGAGACACTAACACCTTTGCATAGGTCTCAAATTAGGATGTTAAAGTTTGTCTGGAGGCAGTTTGTCTTCTCTCTACCATGTTCTGCAAGTCACTTCAGTCATATCCAATTATTTGCACAGCTATTTAAATGGCACTACTCAATGACACAACCTCGTCTGAGGTTGCTATCTTCTGCATATGGTGTTACAAAAAGACTCCACCTCTTGATAGATTTCAGTTAAATTATCCAAACTTTGTACAAAGGCAGTTTATCAGCTGTTCAGCAATGGTATTAAATGGCATCACTTGATGATTTAAGTTCTGTTGAAGATGGTATCTTTCCAATGTGAGTTTTTTGGAAGGCACTGTAGCACTTCTTTATAGAATTCTGTTAAATCATTTAATCTTTGGACAGGTAAGATTTGACATGTAAAACTACCCAGTTTTGTTTGTTTGTTTTTTTTCATTACTTTCTTGGGTAGATTTTAATCTTGTTCTAATTTTTTTTCCTGTTGATGATCATTGTATTTGTTTCCTGTGTCATAACTTCCTAATCATCTTTATCATCAATTATGATAATCATCTCTGCAGTCCAGGAGTTTCTTGAGAGTCATCCTCCAGCCCAAAAAATCACTTCAATCAGCATCAACAGGTTCAGATTAACTTCAGTCAATGATCACTTCTGTGTTGAATGTTCATCCTCACCCACAGGTTTTTCTTGATCCAAACACAAAAAGAGTGTTTGTCTTCTGAAGAAATCACTGAAAGATATTGCACCATCTCAAGCCAAATCTTCCAGGTCACATTAAGGACAGGCTCTGTTATACTATATAAGGCCTCTTTTATGTAGAATACAGCATTAGTGATGGTGTAGGAATCATGGGGCCTTCTCTAGTAGCTCAGACGATAGTCTGCCTGCAATGTAGAAGACTGGGGTTCAATTCCTGGGTCAGGAAGATCCCTTGGAAAAGGGAATGGCTACCCGCTCCAGCATTCTTGTCTAGAACCTCCCATGGACAGAGGAGCCTGGCAGACCCTAATCCATGGGATCGTGAAGAGTTGGACATGACTGAGTGACTAACACACACTTACTGGAATCCAATGCCCTGGAGAAAGGCATTGCAACTCACTCCAATATTCTTGCCTGGAGACTTTCCACGGACAGAGGAGCTTGGAGGTCTATAGTCCATGGACTTGCAAAGAGTTGGATACACCGAGTGATTAAGCACAGAACAGCACAGAAATATCATGCACTAGGATCTTCAGACAGAGAAACATTTGTGACATCCTAAACAGCAAAGTTAAACATTAGTTTGGCATAAGTCTTCTTAATTGGCTGGATCAAACATGGATCCAAGGGCTCCAAGATCTAAAATATGCCACTGGTAATGAAGATAACCTTAACATGAGGATACACATTGGCCAATGCACTGAGGTACTGAATAGAACTTTGAATTCAAGATGTTTTATTCTTTTAAGTAATATTGAGCTTCTACAAGAAAGCCCTGTTCAAATCATTCCTTAAGGATAAGATAGGGAGTCATCCAGGGTTATCTATTTGCATTTCACTGTATTGGAAATTTCTCAGTTGTTTCTTTTGAGAAGATACGGGCTTAGTTTTCTGTGAAGTGGTGATGGTTTCACTATGAGGTCTCCTGAAGTATTGGCACAAAACAGAAATGTCAGCTTCTGTTTGGGCTGACCTCATGTCAGCATCAGTTAGCTCGTGTTCTTCAAAACGGCAAAAGGTATTGTTCAAAGGCTCCAAAATATGGCAGTCTTCATGGCACCAAGTTTGTGCAGGAATATAATCTTCTTCAACTTCTTTCTAAAGTTGTGGTAGATACAACACAGGGACTATAGGATATAGTGTTTTATTTCTTCTGCATTACCATCACATTCAACTAGATCTCTGGGTCATGGTACACCCTGCATTTCTCAAACCATCTCTTGCTCCTGAAATTTTGCTTTCTGGACCCACTTCAATTTCTGAAAAAATGTCTTCAAAAATTCCTCTTGTATGATGGCAGGTTCCTTGCATGAAAGTTGTTTTCTTATTCCTTTGTTTCTCTTTAGTCCAGAGGTCTAGCATCACTCCAATTGTTTCCATCTTTGGGTCACCAGGGATAAAGCATCTCTTAAGTGACATAGGTATACAAGAGGCAATACTGGCCCCAATAAGAGTTCAACTTTCCTTATGGTACACATTCATTAATACCATGTAAGTGACCCATTTTACCTTTAAGAAGGTCAAATATGTCCTTTCTCTTCAAGAAACATTACCCTTCTTGCCCTTAAGCAGCTTTCTTTGATACTGCAGTCCTTGTACTTGGCTTTACTGTCTTCCGTCATGAAAGTCACATTTACAGAAGCTATGTTTAAGCTTTATGCTAATTAAGGCAAACTGATAGTTACTTACTAGAGATTCTATGTCCTCCAATGCTACAAGGTGGCACTTTTTTATATTTATGGGCATAATGGTATTATGAACAACATAAATATAGATGATAATGTGTTGTTGTGATGTGCCATGTGCTCAGTCGTGCCTGACTTTGTGACCCCGAAGGACTGTAGCCTGCCAAGCTCCTCTATCCATAGAGCTTCTCAGGCAAGAATTCTGGAGTATGTTACCATTTTTTCCTCCAGGGGATCTTCCTGACACAGGGATCACAACCGAGTCTCCTGTGTCTCTTGAATTGCTGGCAAATTCTTTACCCACTAAGCCACCAAGAAAGCCCTACATTATTGGGACACTCAGTGAACAGGGCATGCTTGTGTATGGAATGACTAGCAGAATTGGAGAGGGAACAATTGACTCAGCACTTTCTTCCCACCTTGTGATACAGTCAGAGAGACAGCAATGTGGCACTTGGACTGACTTCCATGTACTTGATTCAAAATTTTCATGGTTGTCAAAAAGATACACAGAAGTAAATCCACCTATCCTCAAATTCCTGGTACAGACACCTTGCAGTTAGGAAGGGATTGCTATAAATTCCCCATTAATGTATAAGAAAGAAAAATCACTACTCATATATTTAAGACAGTACTGCTGCTGTGGTTCCCCTTGGCTTGCCACTATGAATTCAGTGTTATGTGAAAGGCAAACACAGTATAAGTGTATTATCTGTACGTCACAATCAGCCAATCAAACATTATTCTCTGAAAAAATGCAATCTCTAAAGCTGTAGATATAAAGGCCCTGAATAACCCACGTTCAAGAAATGGCTACTCGAGAAAGGTGATGATGAAAGAACAAAACTGGCCCTGTTCAGTGCTCAGCCACTTATATTTCACTCGTATCCCCTGCCCTTGGGAAGATAGGGTGAAGTCTGCCTTTCTCTGTCTTCTCTTCAGGGGTGGGTAAAGGGTTTGGAGCTATAGTTGAGTGCCAAAGAGTTCAGTTGTTACTGCCCAATCTCAGTGGGGGAGTGGTGGTTTCTCTTCATCATCCAGATGGTCACACATTTTCAGTTGCAACTGATTCAACAGCTCCTCATGCCCCACACCAGCACTGCTGCAAGATCTTTGCACAGGTGGTGTTGCCCTAGAGAAGGGGCCAGACCACCTTCAGTTCCCAGGGGCTCAGTACTGGGCATAGCAGTGGCTAAAAGATGCAAGGACTCTGCTCTTTCTTGGAGGAAGCTTTTACAAGTCAGTCATCCCAGTACAGGGCACAGTGTCATCACTAAGAGGAGTGGACCTCTTCTGTTCCAACACCTCAGACTGCTATACAGTTGGCGTGGATTTGAGTCTGGCACTTTTCTAGCCATCACGTCCATGTTTTCCCTCTTCCTCTGAGCAAGTGCTTGGGCTGGCTCTCTGGTTGGAGTCATTCAGACTAAGGATGAGCCCACTCCTGAACCACCCCCTCACCCCTGGTCTTGAGATAGCTAGAGTAACCCACTGCATGTCCTCTGCCTACAGCTGTCTGCCCAAGGTCTAAATTTAGATTTTAATTAAACTGTTTTTATGATTTAATTTTATCTCTTCATTTAAGCATATTCTTTTTATTTTATTTATTTATTTTTTTAAAATTTGACTTTACAATACTCTATTGGCTTTGCCATACATCGACATGACTCCACCACAGGTGTACACAAGCTCCCAATCCTGAATCCCCCTCCCACCTCCCACCCCACAACGTCTCTCTGGATCATCCCTGTACACGAGCCCCAAGCATCCTGCATCCTGTATCAAACATAGACTGGTGATTCACTTCTTACATAATAGTATATATGCTTCAATGCCATTCTCCCAGATCATCCCGCCCTCTCCTACTCCCTCTGAGGCCAAAAGTCCATTCTCTATGTCTGTGTCCTTTTGTTGTCTNCCTTTGCTACTTCTAAAATTCTTTTGATCATCAATTTCTGTGAGAACAGAAGGGAGTCTGTTTTATAATAATGTTTTTTGATCTCAAATTAAGACTATGCTCCTGCCTCTGGGGAAATTCCTTCTATCTGAGAAAATTTTTCTTTGAGCCACAGTTTTTTAAATATTTATCATCAGTACACTTTATCTTGCTAAACAGAAAATTCAACACAAATGTTAAGATTGTTAGTCGATTTTTATTTTTATTGTTTAAAAAATATTTTCTTGGGCAAGTTCTCATTTGGATTTAATTATTTGCATCTTGCCTTTGCTGTAGCAAAAGTCTCAATTAATTTTACGGGAAAGAAGAAAAGTATGATTTCCAACCAAGATTCAAAACTGCATTCATATTTATGAAATATGGCCTTTTAGTCACCTGTTATCTAGGGTGAAAGGAAGTTTTACACGATCTTTATTTCTACGTTTTTATTATGTGGAAGACAGAAATTCAAGTAAAGAAATCACAATGTTTGAGAAAGAACAACAAGATGAGAAAAATGGCATTCAACATATCTCATAGTCACTCCTTCCAAAGAAGACATTTAATACTCAAACTCCACAGAAAACATCAAGTAGAACAGAACAATCACTCAGTGTTTGAAAGAAACACACCCCGAATGTTTCTCCTTTACCCCCACAATATTACCAAACACAACACTTCTGATCCCAGAGGTGTGGGTTTTCCACACATCAAGCAATTCCATAACATCAGCTGGGTACGCTACAACTCAATTCTGACCTATATCAGGGTTAGCACAGACCCGCATATCAAGGACTCAGTCTCATAAGATTGTCCTCCACATCGAATATCAATCACAAGTACTAAGTCCCAAGGCTACCCACAACTTCTGTCTGGCTTGGCTTCAAATCAGAAGCTCCCATGACCTCCCTGCTTGGATCTGATCATTTGCTGGAAACGCTCACAAAAATCAAGGTAATACTTCAGTTCAGTCGCTTAGTCGTGTCCGACTCTTTGCGACCCCATGAATCGCTTTACCAATTTACTATGTAATGAAGGATGTCATAAAAAATAAACAGCTGAGTAAGAGGTACATGGTGGCTCAGTAATAAAGAACCTGCCTGCCAACACCAGAGATAAAAGAGACACAGATTTGATCGCTGGGCTGGGAAAATTCCCTGGAGGAAGAAGTGGCAACCCATTCCAGTATTCTTGCTAAGAAAATCCCATGGACAGAGGAGCCTTGCAGNCAGTAATAAAGAACCTGCCTGCCAACACCAGAGATAAAAGAGACACAGATTTGATCGCTGGGCTGGGAAAATTCCCTGGAGGAAGAAGTGGCAACCCATTCCAGTATTCTTGCTAAGAAAATCCCATGGACAGAGGAGCCTTGCAGACTACAGTCTATGAGTCACAAAGAGTTGGACACGACTGAGCACACACATAGGCGAGAGGTATATAGGCCAAGGACTGAAAGGGCACTGACCACAGGAGCTTCTTCCTTTGTGAAGCTGAGGTGCACCACATTCCCAGTTCATGAATGTATTCCACAACCTGAAAGCTCGCCAAACCCCATACTATTGGGATATATTTTTGGTCGTGCCACGCAGCATTCAGGATCTTAGTTCCCCCATCAGGCATCAAACCCATGCCTCCTACAGTGGAAGCCCAGAGTCTTACCACCAGGGAAGTCCACCACTGGGACTTTTATAGAGGATTCATCACATTAGGCATGATCAATTATTAGCTCCACTTCCAGCCACACTCCCCTTTCTTGCAAATTGAGGTTGGGTCGAAGATTCAAAGCTTCGAATCACGGCTTCATCTTTCTGGTAACCAGTCCCCATACAGGGGCCAACAAGAGTGAGTTCATTAGAACAAAAGACACTACTATTACCTAGGAAATTTCAAGGGATTTTGGAGCTCTGTGTCAGTAACTAAGGTCAAAGACTAAATGTTAGAATAAAAGAGTCTCCTGGCATCTCTATTTGCAAGGGTTTTAGGAGGTCTGTCAATCCTAAAGGAAATCAATCTTGAATATTCATTGGAAGGACTGATGCTGAAGCTGAAGTTCCTATACTTTGGCCACCTGATGTGAAGGGCCAACTCACTGGAAAAGACCCTGATGCTGGGAAAGATTGAGGGCAAGAGGAGAAGTGGGTGAGAGAGGATGAGATGTTTGGATGGCATCACCAACTCAATGAACATGAGTATCAGCAAGCTCCAGGAGATGGTAAAGGACAGGGAAGCCTGGCATGCTGCAGTCCAAGGGGTCATAAAGAGTCAGATATTACTGAGCAACTGAACAACTAGGAGGTCTGTGTCAGAAAATTGGAAATACATATATTTCTTATGATTGCATACATGTGCAATTATAAACCATTTTAAAGGATGCTGTTACTTTGGTTTTCCCTTACTTTTCCCCCCTGAAAAGAAGGAGCTACACTTTTCAAAACGGGGTTCTGTGGAGAGAACATTCACCTTCTCTGTGTCCAGTACTGGGAAAGGAGAGAGATTCTAACTACTAATCCATCCACCCCCATTTACTCAAAATGTTAGGAGAGGGAGAAGAGAATATAACATAGAAATAAAAACTCTACCCACCTCCAAGCATCACCAACAATGCCTCAGGCACATATGAATCTACTGAGTAGCACACATCTGATGACAAGATTTGTAGGAGGCATTTATCTTTGAAATAGATATGAAGAGATTTGTTTTTTAATCTACTTTAAAATTCCTACTGGGTAAATCTTAAGTGGCAAAATTTCAGAGTAGAAAGAGAGATCATTTACATCCAAAGAGAAAGATTTGATTTATTAGAACTAAAAAATTATAGCTCTACTGGGTATGAATTTTAATTTGGCCTTCTGTCTAGAGCATTGTTATTCTGTACAATTATGGAATGAACCTGAATAAAGGAAGTCATCATCCATGGAGGGTTTCCTGTAGGTTGAAAGTCCATTATGAAAAATCTTCCTTTTCACCCTGTGACTGTCTTAATAGCAAAACAAGTAAAAGAGAAAAGTTTTTTTGGTACTTAGTAAGCATCATGTGATTTTGGCAATAGTGAAATCCACAATAATTGGGTAAAATAGTTGGATCTGCCAGTAGAGGGAGTGCAAGTCAAATTAGCAATAGAAATCTTCAGAAACGGGAGGTTATGGGAGGATTCTAGGAAGTTGCTTGCTAATTAGGGCTATAACAAAACACAGAGTTAAGGCAGATTTTTCATGATAAGGCTTCTGCTGGTGCAACTGCCTGAAATAAAACATTAGTAGCCTATGGGAGTGGCTTAGAAGCCAGTGGGAGTGGCAACTGACTGTGGGGCAAACAGATTTCATTTATGTGTAACATAGTTTATTTAACCCTATATTTGCATCTCCTCCCCATTTCTTGTTTGGTTTTCTGTGCATATGGTT
>SJYV01024807.1:0-11521 GCA_006410875.1 Neotragus pygmaeus | reverse complement strand
TTGGTGATGGATAGGGAGGCCTGGAGTGCTGCGATTCATGGGGTCGTGAAGAGTTGGACACGACTGAGCAACTGAACTGAAGTGAAAGGCCATTACCAAAGTAAAGAATATACCGAGTAGAAATGAATGACTTTCCCAACAGCTGACTACTTAATTGCTCTGATCAGTTTCCTTCTCTATAGAATGGGCACAATAATAACACTTTCTTTATAGGTTTGTTGTAATGATGGGATACATTTAAAGTGCCTACAACTATCTTTGACATAAAAGAACACTTAAAAATGTAAGCAATTATCTCCTTTTTAATGAAAACAAATTCTTTTATGCTTGTTCCTGGAGGCATAAAATTGGCTGCAATGTTTTCGAGGACAACTTCAACCAACCACTCTTTTCCAGTAGTTTCAAATAGCCATTGCCCACTTCCCTGGCCTTTAAAACCCTCCTCTTCTCTCGCTTTCTTTCTTCAGGTACTTTCTCTCGCAGTCCTTGTTTAAATTTTCTCATGTAGATGTGGTAACAACATATCTGTTAACTTAAATGAGCTCTGTTTACTATAAAACTTAACTGTTAAACACAGACTTCACATGTGGGGTTGAGCAAAGCTCTGGTGTTCTTATGAAGGCACCAGGGCCTGTGGGCTTTAGTGCTACATGTATTAGGCATGAGAGCCCTAAGGCAAATGAGGGTGAAACGCTAGAGGATAAAGGTGAACAAGGTATGTTCCCTTGTCGCATGTGGTCCCCACCTGGGGAGCTGTGAGTAGGGACCCAACTGTATTTGGGTGTTGGGGGTATTTGGTGAAGTGGAACTTCTGAACTGGTCTTCAGGAGTAAGTAGAGGTTTAGTAGGTGGAGGAGGCAGGGAAGACAACTTAGGCAGAGAGAAAATGTGCACAAGAGTGAAGAGAGAATGATGTGTGATATGATTGTGATACGATGAAGCAAAGGATCAATGACATGTTTAACCATACTCCCTGTTTCAAAACTGAGCAACCTCAGTTTCAGAAAAGGCCAACACCTTTTCCCCAGATAAGAGCAGTATATAGACAAATATTGCTGAATGACTTTAGGGACTTTCATCTGTCGCTTATTAAAGTTGTCATGTGGCATTAATCCAAAGCTGCAGGATGCTCAGTGTTCTGTTGAGTAACCTCAATCTTCTTCTTGGAAGTAGCTACAACCAAACTCAAGCGAAAGTGCCCAGAATCAGTTCTTCTAGCTCGTTACAGCTTTCACACCAGAGAAAGTACACTGTAGAACTTTCTGACTCAAATAAAAGATGCTGCCTTTAAAGAATATAAAATTCATCTAGACAATACATTCAGAATATACTTCCCTCCCACCTTCAGTAGGAACATCAACTTTTCAGGTAGAAAGTCTCAAGGAATCCTTATGAAACCTTTAATATATGCCCAGAATTGTATTAAATACTGTGGGGAATAGGCAAAGAGTGCCCAGGTATACAGTTTCGGGAAGTTTTATCATCTAAATAGGAAAGGAAGATCCGCATACACAAAAACAAAACAGCAATTCGCTATGGTATGGTTTTAAGAACCACCNCCCAGAATTGTATTAAATACTGTGGGGAATAGGCAAAGAGTGCCCAGGTATACAGTTTCGGGAAGTTTTATCATCTAAATAGGAAAGGAAGATCCGCATACACAAAAACAAAACAGCAATTCGCTATGGTATGGTTTTAAGAACCACCTTGCACAGTACCCACTAAAATAACACAGAGAAGAGATTGAGTCGTGTGGATTCTACTGATCTGAGACATACAGCTACTACCATAGCAAAAGACCCTGAACTAGAAAAGAGAATCAGTGGTTCTTAGTCACAGGCAACTCTTTCAATTCCTAGGGCCTATTACCAATTTTCTTGATCTGAGGATACATTTTAAGAGTTCTGAAACTCAGATGCCTTTACAAATAACATGTATTTGTTCCCTCCAAAAAAGCCGTTAAGAGTGCAGCTCAAAATTGATGGTCCCCAAGACTTAAAGAAAAAAACATACTTTGGTTTAGCATGTTCCAGGCATGGGGGAAACAGAGGGATAATGGGATTGACAGCAACAGTTGGTAGTACATTTTAAATGTAGCTTATAAAACAAAAGGTGAGACTAGTTGTTTCTGGAAGTACCCTATATGGGCTTGGGCCTAAATGCATTTTAAAAAAGGAAACAGTAGCATTCAAGGGAAATGATGTGTGAAAAATACAAGAATGAACCACCCATTCATCATTTATTTGGATTTCTGACACTACATTTGCTGAGACTTTACACACTTGGGAACACTTATCAGTTAATAGTCACAACCACAGTTGTAATTCATTCAATTCTTAACAAAATTTTTTAAAAAGCAAGCAGGTAAGTCAATTATCATGTTTTGAGACAATAAAGTATTGAGTACCAGAATACAACCCAGGGTTAAAATTATTTTTTAATTTTTTAAATACAATGTTCAAAAAGCTACAGTTCTTTTCAGGTGTTTTTGAAACTTGATTTTATCAATTTACCACAACTTCATGACTCACCAGGTGAGCTGCCATCCAGGGAGATGCTAAATTGTCACCTCACCTGTTTCTAAAGCAAACACCCAACTCTATCTCTGACAGAGTTACTAACTAAATGTCCTTTCAAATCATATAGAAAACAGATAATATAATTTGTCTAGACTTCCTACCAGTTATAATTAACATTAAAGAGGTCTTTTCTTCTTTGTCACCTCTCTATTCAGTACTTATTTGGGTTTGTTTGTACTTACTATCTGTTAATCTCCCTTTACAAATGACAACAATAACTAGTGCTATTATGCATGGAAATTAAACATGCTGATAACTGTGTGAAGGGAACTGGGGCTGAAAAAAAAAATTAGAAACCTATAACTCTTTATGCCTATTGTTTTATTTTAATAATTAAGCTTTTGGTCATGGTGGATTTTAAATAAAACTCTTTAATGGGGGACAGAGGCCCCAATTATATTTAATATATGCTTTGCTTCCATTCAGTTTTGTCAAGTACATTTGGTTAACCCTTTGTTTCCCCAGCAAATATTGACTGTGCTAAATATACCCTTCAAGGAACATTTGAGCTGTTAAAAATAAATATGTCAGATTTTTTTTAAATATTCCATGATGAAGTAAATCTTACAATATCTCACAGTGCATTTTGCTTCCCATAGGTGATAAAAGCAAAAGAAAATACCAATGTTGTATAAAATCTCTTTGAAGTAACACAAAGGCAAAAATAAACTTATTTTCATTTCCCATGTTGGGAAATAACATGCAGCCCAAAGGTACATTGCCAAGTCAGTGAAGGAAAAAGAAAATTTAACAATGTGTAGCTTTTTGAAAGTCCAACCTATAAAAAGGTTTGGCTTAAAAAAAAACTCAGAACCACTCTGAGGATGTCTGCCATCCAAATATGTCATCTTATTATGCAATACCATGTGTAAATCCCAAATTGTCATAACCAAGAAGAATAGGGTCATTAAGTTTTCAGGTTGCTACTTTAACCATGTTTATAAGTAGAGGGTTCAAACGAGGTGAAGTCAGCCTGTCCAAGGGCAAAACAAACCTTTATCAAAACATGCAAAACTCTTATTACCTGTTGCTTTAGTCTCAGCATCACTAATACCTTGAAATCATTGTGTATGAAATTGAGTTAAATGCTGATTGGTTCTGATTGCTAAATTATATTTCTGAGGCCTCAACAAAAATGGCTTCTGTCTTCACATGCTAAAAAGGGATCGATTCCCACTTGTAGCTGAGGCATTCCTAACAGTTGCACCTTAAACACAAATTGCTATTAATGCGTGTACATCTCTATTTTTAGAAGGATGTACACACAGAAATCACCCACACACGGAAATGTGGTGCATAAAAGGCATTCAAACTATCTTTTGAAGAAAATAAATGAATAGAAGCAATAAAATAAAAAATGCACAGGATCAGGTTTATGGAAAATAATAGGGGTTTAAAAGTCACAGTAGAAAAAAATTTTACAGTAGTTTTCATACTCTTTAATCAAATATATGGGGTCCTTCACCAATTTCCAGTCAGTCACCAAATCTGTCCATTGGCCCTACAGTCCCATTATCACCAACGGCACTCGAACCCAGACCTCAGTGATGATCTACTGTGGTAGCCTGTGCCAGGTTTCCCTGACTCCATACTCTCCCACAGCCAATGCACAGCCTTTCCAAGTGTAGCTTTCCAAGACCGCTCTACTCTCATCCTCCAATTGTATACCTTCCTATACCATGCTTTGGTTCCACTCCTCCTTTCTCACTATTTGTCCCATAGTGCTGGCTTTTTGTCATCATCACTTTTTGCCACAGAACCTCTGCCTAAAATGCCCATTCGCTGAGCATCACTTACATTCCTTGCCTATAAAATTTCTCCAATCCTCAGGGACTTCTTCTAGTCCAGCTGCCACTGAACAGACCCTGCTGTCCACTGTCCTGGAACCATCTTATCTTACCTTCCTAACTGGATGGTCAGACCCTTGGGGAATGACTCATTTTGGATATGGTAGTGTCTTACCATAGCACAAAATGTTTACACTCAATGAAGAAAACTGAACTCAGGTATGAAAAAGTGCACTTGAGCGTGCTCTCTCCCCTCTCACTTAATAATAGGTGATTCTGTATGAAGGGGCCAAACTGCTCTCTAAGCCTCAGTTTCCTCATCTATGATACCGGATGTAATAATGTTTACCCTATTAGAGTTGCTCAGAGGACCAAATAAGAAAGCCCACACAAACGTTCAGTAAGTGTCAACTATTGTTGTTATTCTCCAGTACTGGGGGACATCAGTGCTGTACTTATAGCTGACAACTCACTATTGTAACCAGGAAAGAATCTGGTCAATTTCCACCTGATGTTATCCCCAAATGGAGAACTACAAAGAGGGCTAACTGGTAAGATTAGGCAGAAAAATGCTTCTCAACTTGATTGCAAAATAGTACAACCATGCCATCAACACAAGTAAAATTTCTGTTTTTCCTAATAGAACGATACTGGATTTGAAGTTATAGATGACAGAATAGACTGTAAGGAAAGTGCTTTATTTAGGGATTCACATAGATTCAAGAGACAACAGAACACTACTGCAGTGACGTATGATTTATTTAAAACTGTAATGGCTTTCCAGGAGTGCAGTGACAGGGTCACAGGGTGAGGTCTTCCAGCATGCATGCTCTTACAGAGTTCATCATATCATTACTATTTTTCTATAATGGCTGTTAACTGCTCCTCTCCCCAAACTATATGCACTTTGAGAATACCAGACACTCTTTTCACCCAAAACCATTTATAAATGGTCTGGAGTTCCCTTACAGTAACATTTTTCTGTCACAGAATTATTCCCAGTGTAAAATGGGCCTTCTTATAGACAGTGCACAGTATGGGCCCACAGCTGCTTTTGAAGAATGACATGTTATGATTTGGGATTTCCAGAAATATCAAAAAACAAACTGCTTTCTGACCCACATTTGCACCCAAAACTGGGGGAAATTTTTCCTAAGATCTCTAGGGGAAGTTTTAACATGAACATAATTTTACTTTTAAAGTTAAATCTTCTACACTGTAGCATCCTGGCACATCAGAGTGATTATTAAGTCTCAGAGAGGTGCCAGAGTAGGAGATGAAAGAGCAAATCAGGAAAAATATACACATACACTAACTATTCACCAAAGTTAACACAAAAATATTTTTAAACAAAATTACCAAACAAAAGAGAAGTAGAAAATGCCTCATCGGTCAATGTAAGAATTTTAAATATTATTAAAATTGATTTTTAAAGTAAGACATCTCTTTAAGTGAACAGTCACATGTCATTTCATCCAAGTTATTTGAAACTTATTGATCTTATCATTTGTGCAAGGACCAGACTCTGCCATCAGTTTGCTCAAAGGATAATGGAGCACTCCCAAACTGTTATGATAGGTTAGATGCAAACAGTGGTCCTCATTTAGACACATAGAATAGCACTACAAGTGGACAAATTCCAACCTCAGCAATTGTATATTACATGATAAATTAGCAAGTTGTTCTGCTTTGCCTCACATCAAATCCAATACCATAGTCTTGTTATTTTAATTTGCAATCAGAGGATGAGCACCAGAAGATGTACCTGAGGCACATTAGAGAGCCCCATGGAAGCCATCTTCTGCTATGCTGTGAGTGGAGAAAGCCAACAATTACCAGCAATTTTATTTTACCACTGTAGGACAATACTAGAACAGTTAAAATTGTCTCCGTGCAAGCAACCAGGGAAAATATACTTAAAATGACTTTATGTGGAAAATTACATTTTGGGGGAAAAAAGTTCAATGGAGGACATGTATCTTTCTGTATGGGCAGCTAAAATCTCTCTTAGTATATTCAAGTCTATTTTATAAAATGCTCTATTTATCCAACTCAAAAGCAAGCTACATTCTTAGGCTATAATAGGTCACAACTAAGTACACAGTACCTTGCTTCAGGAATAATTTTGCTTTGTCTGTCAACTGTCAACAAAGCACAAAGAGCTCATGCAACCCAGCCATGTACTGTGGACGTTAGAGATCTAACAAAATACAAATAGTAAGAACACAAGATTTCCGCGCTGCCCTGCTTTCACTTTACAAGAGAAATTGAAAGCATTTTCCTCCCCACATTCCATTAATCTCTATTGTATTACAAATTTTTTCATAAAACACTCTTTTTTCCCTATGTGAAGGCACAAGTGACTTGGGGATGTAATATTCCAACCATGATGAATGTCCAACTTTCCAACATGAATGGTTATAAATGGATGCGTCAGTTAAAGCATATAGTTATTTCAACAAGGAAAAAAGAAAGAATCAAATGGAATGAGATGGAAAAATGGCTACTCTGATGCTTACATTAATGTTTTAGGCCGCTGAGAAAAATTGTTCATTACTTCCAACATGGCTCTCACCCTTCACGTCCTCGCTCTTGAAAAACATCACCTTAGGTATGTGCATATACTAACAAGCTTCAAAGTTAACTAACTCAAGGCTTAGTTTCATCAATATGTACACAGAAAAAAAGACTGGAAGGAAATACTCTAAAAAGCTATCCATGATTATCTTTAGGTAGCCTTTTCTGTTTCTATATTTTGCAAATTGTCTACAAGTACATATTGTTTTTATAATCAGAAAACTATTATTAATGAGGGAACAAACAGAGTATTCTGTATAACTGAACCACTAACACATCCGAAAAATATTTTGAGCTATAATAAGCGTTTGGTTGTTCCCAAATTTTCAGAGAATGGGCTTATGGGATAAAAAGGCATATGAAAAAAATTTTTCTTCACTCTATCAGATATTTCAAGAATAGGTTAATTTAAGCACATAAGCAGCTTCCAAGCAGAATGGCAGGGCATGTATTATTAGTATTAGATGCATATATGAAATTAAGCTATTCATTATAATGCACACAGCCTGCCACAGAATATGATTTTAATACTTTCCTTTATGACGCTGCATCTTCAAAGGTAGGTAATAAATCAGTTTTAAAGAAAGGTGCTTTGTTCCCCAGACCCCCTCCCCTGTCTTTATTCAGTGTACACATGGATCAGCTCAGATGTCCAGGGTAGGAACTGATTAAAAAATTCAATCAGGAAGGCATGCCTAGAAATTTATTACTAGGAGAGTTTCTTTTCTTTGCTCAAGTCTAGCTAAAAGTAAATTTTTTTGTTTTGTTTGTTTGCAAGCTAGTATTTACTGGTATGAGTTAATGCGGTATTCCTGGGTACTAAAAAACATGTTAAAACTGAATTATATGCAATTGTCTCAAAGGGCACCTTAAAATCAGAGTGGACTTCAAACCATCACCCGGCAATATTTGTTCATTTAACTTTAATTATTTTCTCCTTGAGAATGGTACTAATGAAACTGAATATCTTTCATGGTTTCGAAGGACCGTTTGAATAGTCTGTAAACAGAACTAAGGGTAGACAAGAGATCTGGCTGCGCCAGGGGGTTGCTAGGTGATGTAGAATGTAAACCCACAAACTTGTTAAGGTTTGCTTTGCTTTCATGCCACTTTCACACACTCTCAGAAGTTTTAAGAATTGATTTTTCAGGTGGCCATTAAACCACCCCCTTCCTCCAAATTCTCCCCCAGATGCTCTGCTGGATTCAGAAGAGATGAAATCCATCTGACCTTTGGCTGTAACCTGGGAAACTTTTGCTTTTACATAAACGTAGGATCATGTATTTTATTACTGCCCATCACTGAAAAAGCAAATCCACAAAAGTAGATTTCCAAATTTCAAATTGACATGTCTCTTTTCTTATTCATCTTGTAATAAAACGAAGATTTCTTTTGAGAGAAAAAAAATTGTGATCACAGCATAGAGGATTCAGGGCATAAAACCCACAACACCATGGCAAATACCTAAGCACAGATTACCATCGTGACAGACCTCTCGGTTTAGTCCCTGGAGGCTCTCTTCTGGCCTATACACTAGGTCTCACTGCCTATGAGGCTTCTCTCTGCCTCCCCCTCCTCCAAGCTCCTTTTAAAGTAGCTGATCAGAGATTGTCCAGTAAGAGCACTTTATTAGATCATCAGCCAGAGGGGTTCACAAGTACTGAGAGCAATGGGCTCAAATGCGGCACATCAGTTTTAATAGACCAGGGGCTACTAGTAAACTGCAGATACTGCTGAGAACTTTCCATGCACTGAACTCTTGAAAAAGCACCGTCTCTCCAGCTTAAATGCAGCTGCCTCTTTCAATGCCGCAAATGGGTAAATTTGACAAAAAAGCCACCATTAAGACTACATGAAAGGCTCAAGACAACATCCTTTCAATGCTTTGTACTTCAGTAATCAGATGTACTTACTCACCCCCTCCCCCAAACCCGATCAAGAACTATTTCTGAATGGTAGGAAATAATTCCACTTTGTACATCTTTTAGTTAATCAAGACTTTCTATTCAGCAATTTGACCTTTTGTTCAAAACAGGATTATCAGTTTTTTCGCCAGTTACCAAGGGCGACTCGCATGGTGAACATAATTGCAATAATTTGCAAAACACCATGGCAACCCACATTACAACTAGGTAAATACTGGGCTTTTGTGCTACATTGTTATTTTCAGAGATGCTGAAGTCAAAGAACGAATGACAAATGAACACAAAATTTATATTTGCTTTGTCTCAAAAGAGAAGAAAATTGATAACAAGAATTGGGGGGAAACCGACTACAGCTGTAATTTCTAACTTGATTAATTAGGATGGTAACAGTCCTTAACAGTATATTCAACAAACAGCCCTGACTTCGTCTCTCCACCCACCTCTCTCTATACCACTACCAGTATCCCCCCCAACCCAGACAAATTTTTTCAGCTTGGAGAACAAACATCCCCCATTTGCTCTTTTCTTCAACTTAATGGAATCCTTAATTGCAGAATATTGTTCTCCTGCTCTTCATGGCAATGAAAACGGGAGAGAAACGAGGACAGAGTGCCAGGGCAGACAGGGAACTACAGTCAGTTTTTTCCTGCCTCTTTTGGACACCCCAGGCCCAATGATGAGACGGCATTTTTCTGGTATCAGCAGCTGTTTCATAGCAGACAATAAAGTAAAAACTATTTAGCTTTGCAGAAAAGCTACTTCTTTCCTCTTGGCAATACAAGGTAAGTCTACACGGTGAAATGAAGTTTCAGAATTTAAATACCAGAATGTAATTTGAGAAAATAATAATTTTTTTAAAACTATATATTTTTTCTATAAAAGAATTATTAACTGTGCTCTGTCCAAAAAAGCTGTTGAAATGCATGTGTTTGGTATTTGGGGAAGATGTTTGACAATAACACCCATGTGTTGAAAACCACTTTAAACTCAGAGAGCCCAATTCACAAAACAATCTAAAAATAAACTCACTACTGGGAAATTAATACAAAAATGAATATCATATTTTTCATTAACATTGTCTAGAAAACAGCATTGTCATCTTTTCTGTAATAAATGTGAGGATTAGGAAAGTTATATCAGAATTGTTTTACTCAGGTATGAAAGGCAGGTTTTACTTTATAGTAAGGAGTAGTTTTTTCTAAGAGGCACAAATTCTGCTGTAACACCTAGCTTTTTGAAAATTATCAAAATTGACTTTCCCACATAAAATGTAATGTTTGGGGATGAGCAAAGAAAAATACATAAAAAGGGTTTACAGAAGTTATACAGCCAAGATCGCGATAGATAAGAAGCACCAGATGTACTCTCAAGACAGCCCAGCCTGCTTTCTTCCATCTGCTGATAACAAGGCAGAGGAAAAACAATCCCTCTAATGATCTGCATATACAATCCTCTTAACTTTTAAAAAATCAAACCAACCTGATACTAAAATGGGTCCATTCTGTCAGGGCTGAAAACTCCCAGACAGATTTCTAAGATTCAGCTTAGAGACATCACAATATAATGTTCTTCAGAATATGCCTCCAAAATTACAGATACTGTGATTTCTCCCGAGAAGTAGAAATCAAAAGAATGACATGTTAACTCCTTCTCAGTCAGTGACAACCTCTTTATACTTGGAAAATATATTTTATTTCTGGCTTAGTTCATTCCGAATTTACCATACCTATATTAAGTGCATTCGTACCTAAAGCTCAAATGTTAAAGAGGAAATGGATCTTTTAATGCCAGATGATAAAGGGTTCAACAAGCCTTCAATGCTTTTTGATCAAATAGACTTGACAACAGATAATAAAGGGGGCCTAAAATCATCATGGCACTTGAATCTTTTTAAAGAAACATACATAAATGAAATTTATAATCTACCTGGGATTTCTTCATTTACAACATTTTAATTAACATACTTATTCCCTTCTGTCCCAACCTTTTGTAGTTTCTGTGGCTTTTGTGGTTCCCATGTTTTTTCCCCTTCTTTTTTTCCCCTCAACTGGATTGGATGCTTCTTGACTTCCATTTGTGAAATGCAACATCTAACTGTCTATACTCCCAATAAATTACCCAAACCCCCAAATCAGGAATGACAAACACCAAGCCAGTGTACTGCATTCCATTTCCAACTCTATCCCCATTGCTGATACAGGATGAAAAGTGAAAGAAAGTGAAAGTGAAGTGGCTCAGTCGTGTCCGACTCTTTGTGACCCCATGGACTGTAGCCTACCAGGCTCCTCTGTCCATGGGATTTTTCAGATACAGGATGAAAACTAGCACTCAAAATGAAACCCAGCTGTTCTCCCCACCCTGAATCCTACTTGCTCCTTCTCAACTCTGACTGCACAGTGGACTCACCAGGGGAACGTTACAACACAGATTGCTGGGCGCCACCCCAGAGTTTCTGACTCAGGAGGTCTTGGGGTGGGGCCTGAGAACGTGCATCTCTAACAGGTTCAGAGGAGATACTACGGCTGCTGCTGGTCTCAGGACCACACTGCAAGAACCACCAGTGGTACAGAATGGGCTTCAGGATTCCAATGTGTGACTACAATTGAGATCCACTGTCTGAGTGATTCTCATTCTCTCTTGTACAAAGCAAACT
>SJYV01024802.1:320586-351424 GCA_006410875.1 Neotragus pygmaeus | reverse complement strand
GGGTGGGGGTGGGGGAAGCATAATCAGGGACTAGGGGCTAAGCTGAGGGGGTGAAAGCTTTGCCCTGTCTCACTAGTCTCTGCACATCCCTAGAATCAGTCGATCTGCACCACAGGCTATGCCCACTGCTCCCCAACCCCCTCAGACACACGTGCCCACACACTCTCACATGAGTAGTCTAAAGCACACAAACCAACTGAGATTGCAAAACATTTTATTTAAGTAAAGTTTCGGTTTTCTGTTGGGTTTTCCCAAGTGGATATTATGAATACTTCCTCAGAGCCTAGGTTAGTATTGTCTTCTTCAACATAAGCCCGCAAGGGATTAAACTAATTGTCTTAAAAATTCTTGATGCCTAGGAGGATTCACCATCTTTTTCTTCCCTTAGGGATAAAAAATGAAATCAACACTTAGAGACAAGAAAAATGTTGAGAACATTTTTAAGGAAAGTCCAGTAGATAAAAATTCCCCAACTTATAAAAAATAAATCTGGGTTGATTATTCAAAGAAGCAAAAATATTTTTAGATTTACAATGTGCCTTTAAATTGCAATGTGCAAGGGACTTCCCTGGTAGTCCAGTGGTTGAGAATCTGCCTTCCAGTGTGGAGGACTCAGGTTCAATCCCTTGTGGAGGAACTAAGATCGCACATGCCACAGGGCAACTAAGCTTGCCACCACAACTACTGAGCCCACATGCCTCAGTGGAGACTAGATGCAGCCAAAAAATAAATAAAAGAAAAAGAAAAAGAAATTAAATCACCAGCCATTAAGAAAAATAAAATTTTACGCAGGAAGCAAAGAAACTCTGAGCTACTGTGTTAGCCTCCCCATCCCACAGAAGTCTTTAATATTCATCAAACAATGGGTATGTGCTAAGCAGCTTCAGTCGTGTGTGACTCTTTGGAACCCCAGAGATCGAACTCGCATCTCTTAAGTCTCCTGCATTGGCAAGCAGGTTCTTTACCGCTGGCACCAGCTGTTTAAAAACATAATGAATGTCCTCAGAACTGAGAACACTACATTTAATAACACTTGGCTTACAAGGAGTAATTCCCTTATAGACAAAAGGTGTGTATCATTGCAAATTTCAAGTCACTGATATGCCTCCTTTCCTCTAAAATGTCTTCAAACTCATCCCACTTTTTGAGCTCCTTTGAGTAGAGGAGCACAACAGTGCCAAAACTGGTGGAGCTGAGAGAGAAACAGGAGGTGAATGAACTGGAAGAATGTGGGGTGTAAGTAAATAAGATTAGTCAAAGATGAAGATGAAACATCTCTGAAGTGATCACTTAAGTTTACGAAAACTCTTCTGATTTACAAATAACTTCTCAGAAATACATGTACACAAGTGAACCTACACAAAATCAGTTCCTTGGACAAAACTGACTGAATGCAGGAAGACTGACACCCCTGGTGTTGCAGTCCCAAAACTGCTGCTGTGACCAAGCTGCAGGTTCTCCCTCTGTACCCAGTACCTGCTCTCCCTCCTCCTACAGTAAGAGATGTTTAGCAGGACACACAGTCACCCAGCTAAAGACTACATTTCCCAACTTCCTTTGCAGCTAGTGTCTAGGTGACAAGATTCTGGCAATAGAATGTGAGTACAACTGATGCATGTAACATCCAAGTAAAAAACGAGTATTCTCCCTACACCAACCCCCATTCCCATGGGCGGGAATATGAAACTGATGGTGATTCAAGAGCAATATACTGGGGATAATAGAGTCAACAGACAGAGGAGCCTGGGTCTCTGACACTGTGTTGATGTTATACCAGGCCTGCTTACCTGCTCAGATTTTTACAAGAGAGAAAAAAACTACCTTCAGAGTCATCGTATTAGAGATGTTCTGGCTTCGTCTCCTTTCTACCATGTAGTAGGTTTGAGCTCTACCAGTGGTACCAGTGAAGCACGACTGTAAATGACATGTACCACTTCTAGATTCCCTGGTGGCCCAGACAGTAAAGAATCTGCCTGAAATGCAGGAAACCTAGGTTCGATCCCTGGGTCGGGAAGATCCCTTGGAGAAGGGACTGGCTACCCACTCTACTACTCTTGCCTGGAGAATTCCATGGACAGAGGAGCCTGGCAAAGACTGCAGCCCTACAGTCCACAGGGTTGCAAAGAGTCAGACATGACTGAGCAACTAACACTTCACTTCTAGATGGAAACTTTGTAAGCCCATGCAGTCTTCCTCGTGTTCTTTCCCTCTTCACGGCAGTGTTTGGGAAGACTGCTCTATCAGCCTAGACCCCTGGTAACACCCACAGCAGAACCCATGCTGACCCTTGGCAGATAGGCAATGTGAGCAAAAAAATAAACCCTTGTTGTTTCAACCCACTGCATTACCACTGCAGGGAAAAAGATGCTACCCCTAACTTAGGGGCTTAAAGAAATGATTTCTTGTTTCTCGTGATTCTGCTGGTTGGCCACGTGGTTCTGGCCTGGGCTCACCTTCACAACTGCAGTCAGCTGAGGGCTGAGTTCAGTGGGTAACAGCAGGACCCGTGGTCTATCACCCATAGGCCCTCATAGCATGGGAGTCTCAGAACAGCATTACAAGAGATCCAGAGCACACATTGCTAGGTCTCTTGAGACCTATCCTTAGAAGTCACGTGACATCACTTCCACCCATCCCATTGGTCACAGCAGATCACGAGGTTACCCAGGTTTACAAGTGGGGGAAACTTCACCTCTTGATACGAGGAGTGGCAAAGTCACCTTGCAAAGAGGCATGCACTCTGGAATAAGAGAGATTTGCGGCCATATTTTGTAAACCACTGTGGCAATGAAGGTTAGGGGGTTGTTTATTATCAGGACATCACGAATCCTCACTCTGAATACTTAAACCACTGAGTTATGGGTGCCTCTTAAAGCTGCTGCTATGGACTGAATTAGAGCCCCTCCCCCCAAAAATGTGTATGTTTAACATCTTACCCCCAATGTAACTATATTTGGAGATGACATGGCCTGTAAAGAGGTTATTTGTGTTAAATGAGGTCATAAGGATGGGACCCTGATCCAATAGGCTTAAGTCCTTGACGAGACACCAGAGAGTTTTTTCTCCCTCCCTCCTTCTGCTCTCCCTTCCTCCTTTTCTTCTCTCTCTCTCTCCACACATGTATATCCCTCCTGCCCTCATGCAAAGGACTGCCTGCACACGAGGAAGAAAGCTCTTACCAGAAACTGACCCTAGTGGCACCTTGATCTCTGGAACTATGAGAAGATAAATTTTTGTTTAAGCCACCCAGTCTGTGAGGGTTTTTGTTTGTTTGTTTGTTTATTTTATGGCAGCCCAAGCAAAAAATATTGATACATCTGCCTGCTGCTGCTGCTAAGTCGCTTCAGTCGTGTCCGACTCTGTGCGACCCCATATACCATAGACGGCAGCCCACAAGGCTCCCCCATCCCTGGGATTCTCCAGGCAAGAACACTGGAGTGGGTTGCCATTTCCTTCTCCAATGCATGAAAGTGAAAAGTGAAAGTGAAGTCACTCAGTCCTGTCCGACTCTTAGCAACCCCATGGACTGCAGCCTACCAGGCTCCTCCATCCATGAGATTTTCCAGGCAAGAGTACTGGAGTGGGGTGCCATCCCCTTCTCCGATACATCTGCCTAGCTCATATGTAATAGCTGTCTTGAAAAGAAAGGGCCTTTCTTTCATGAGTTTCTCTCAGAATTTGTTGAGTTAAATAAACTCTGCAAAGTGTATCAGAATCCACTCTCTCTTCTTTAAGTCATAAAACTCACAAGTTTTTCGCTGGACCCATGGAATATGCTTTTGAGAAAGGAGTGTGTTCCTCAATTTTTCTCTTCCACTTCCCACCCGCTGGAATACGGGCAGACTAGTGGAAATCTGAACAGCCACCCTAGACCACAAGGTGGAAGTCATGTTGATAATGAGGAAGGAACAAAGCTCCAGAAATCTTGCTCCCTGGTCCTCTAGGGCTCTCATAACTTCCCCAGAACTCATGCTCAGACCATTTAAGCCAGTTTTATTCTAGCTTTTATTTCTCCAGCAAAACCTTTACCTAACCATTATTCTTAGCCAGAAATCAAGATGGGAGCCAAAGGCAACAACTTTGACATGTGTTTATCAGGGCATAATCTAAACTGTTGTAATAAAGACGATCCAAAATATAGTGACTTAAATAAGATAGAAGTTTACTTCTCTCTCAAATTAGAGCCTCAGTGTAAGCAGACGAGGTGATATGGAAAGGGTAGCCCTGGCTGGCAGGACAGGATTGCTCATCAGGATCATTCAGGACCCCAGGCTTCTTCCATCTCATGGCTCTGCCGCAACCACTGATAACTGTTCTTATCTGTGTGCTTGAAACAGATTTCCATCAAGTCTGCATTCCAGGTCTAAAGAAGTGCATGAAACAAGTAGGGGGCAAGTAACAACATGGAAATTCACCCAACTCTTCCACTGGTCCAAATGGCATCCCATTCCAGTATTCTTGCCTGGAAAATCCCATGGACGGAGGAGCCTGGTAGGCTGCAGTCCATGGGCTCGCTAAGAGTCGGACACGACTGAGTGTCTGCACTTTTACTTTTCACTTTCATGCGTTGGAGAAGGAAATGGCAACCCACTCCTGTATTCTTGCCTGGAGAATCCCAGGGACGGGGTAGCCAGGTGGGCTGCCGTCTATCGGGTGGCACAGAGTCGGACACGACTGAAATGACTTAGCAGTAGCAGCCACTGGACCATTGGCCAAAACTCAGTTAAATGGGAGGCTGGGAAATGTGGCCTCTGGTTTGTCTATCATGAGCTCAGCTAGAACTCTGATACTATATAAGCTGAGAATGGACTTGGGAAGACAACAAGCAATATGCAAAAGGAGGTCAACTTTGATGGGAAACTGCGGGAGCATCACACTGCAAGGTGACAGATCAAGGTGAACAAAGGAAAAGTGGCCACCAGAGCTGATTTGTTAGTCCGGTTCTCTTTGGGCCTGAGCCCAGGGTGGAAGGGCCATGATCTGAGATACTCCGGGACTGAAGACACCAGATCTTTATTCCCCTTTCTAGGCTTCTAAGTAGCTTTTCAGGAGACCCCCTTAGATGAAACTGGCTTATCTATTAATTGCACCATTAAAAACCTGGCAAGAAACTTCTGTGGAAGTCCAGTGGTTAAGACTCCACGCTTCCACTGCAGGGGGTATGGTTTGATCTCTGGTTTGGGGAACAAAGATCCCATATGCTGCACACCATGGTCAAAAGATGATAAAAATTATTTTTAAAAAATGTACCGGCAGATCTTGTGTCTGGTGAAGTGCTTTAAAAAAAAAAAAAGATTTTAAAAAATGCTATGCAAATGCAACTTGTGTGTTCACTCCAAATGACAGAAAAGAGGTGCGTGCGTGCTAAATCGCTTCAGTCATGTCTAACTCTGTACGACTCTATGGACCACAGCCTGCCAGGCTCCTCTGTCCATAGGATTCTGCAGGCAAGAATATTGGAGTGGGTTGCCATGTCCTTCTTCAGGGGATCTTCCCAACCCAGGAATTGAACCCACATCTCTTATATCTCCTACATTTGCAGGTGAGTCCTTTTACCACTAGCACCACCTGGGAAGCCCAGAAAAGAGGTAAATGCCTAAAATGACAGACCTTCCATTCCTGTCAGCTTCTTGTCTTGTCCACATTTCTTCTCATCAGTCCAAGGCTTCTAATATCTATTTCCAGGAGACCAGTTCCAAAGACAAGAAAGCAACATCCATATTCTGCAACTCATTTGCAATTTACAGGTTAGAAAAAGGAAATGATGGTCTCTGAGGATGCCTTACTAGTCCCATAGGGAGCTCAGAACCTCACAACGGAAACTTTCCTAGAAAAACTGGCTGGTTGTTAAGACAGGCAGAACTACTGTAGTATCCTCTCTACTTGGCCACCATCTAATCCTTGTCCAGTCCTGATACTTAGACATGGACTTGAGATTCCAGGATCTGCTACCCTCAGACTTCCACGACAACTGCAGAGCTGAGTCCCACTTCCAGATCAACCCCTCATTTGGGAAAAGAGGCTGACCTATCCTGGTTCGAAGCCTGCTGTGTGATTTCAGCTGAGGATTCAGTATTACTCAACTTCCCTGGTGGTCTAGTAATTAAGACTCCTTACTTCCACTGCAGAGGGCATGTGGTTCAGTCCCTGGTCAGGGAACTAAGATCCCACATGCTTTGGGGAGCTGACAAAACAAAACAAGCAAACCCATGAGTCACTTTGTGTTTGTAACGGCTCCATCATTGACCCTCTCACATCCCTTGGGTCTCACTAGTAGGTCATGCCAATGACAGCAAGATGTCTGTCTCTTTGTCTGAGGGTTTCTCGGGTGTCCTGTCCCATCTGTGCACGGAAAACTGGAATTGCCAAAGAATTAAGGCCCCTTGAAAGCAGCCCCCAGACTGTGACTGCATGGGGTGGGAATGTACACATCCCAGCCTGCTCACGCCCCCCATGGGATAACAGAGTCAGCAACTCCAGGGTTCCTAACCACCACTTGCCAACAATTTGAGATCACTAGATAGATAACACATTCTGCCTTGGCTTCTTTCCTTCCCTTTCCTACCTCCCTACTCCCCGACCCATGTTTCCTGGAACCATCTCCCTAATGTACTCTCTACACTTGAATCCTTGTCTGGGGGTGCTTCTAAGAGAAGAAGATAAATTAACGGGAAACTGCTATGTGCCACATACTATTCTAAATCCTTTGCAAGTAGGAGCTCACTTGATCTTCACAATAAACCTATGTCACAGGTTTTGTCATTATCCTCTTTACCACTTTACAGATGAGACTGAGGCACAGAAATGTTAAATGAGGGACTTCACTCTCAACCTAGTTGTTAAGACACGGAGCTTCCACTTCAGGGAGCACAGGTTCAATCCCTGGTTGGGGAACTAAGATCCCACATGCCATGTGGTGCAGCCAAAAAAATAGGAAAAAAAAAAAAGAGTTAAATGATCTGCCCCAGATTTGCTGGGGTACTAGTGGTGTAGCTTCCCTGATGGCTTAGACAGTAAAGAATCTGCCTGCAATGTGGGAGACCCAGGTTCGATCCCTGGGTTGGGAAGATCCCGTGGAGAAGGGAATGGCTAACCATTCCAGCATTCTTGCCTGGAGAATCCCATGAACAGAGGAGGCTGGTGGGCTACAGTTTGTGGGGTTGCAAGAGCCAGATACAACTGAGCAACTAACACTTTCACTAAGTGGTAGAGCTGGATTCAAAACAAGACGGTGCTTTAGTGCTTCTTCCTAACATCTTCTGAGCTGCCCAAACCTCCCTCAAGTCCCAGTCCCATCCCCACCCCCTTGCCCTATATCTTCCCCAGCCCTCTCTCCCCTAAGCGCTTGCCTCTTGCTACCCTCTCTCTTGAAACGCCTCCATCCTTCTCAAACCCCATATCTTCCAGGGAGCTCTCTCAGTCTTCCAAATTCCTACGAGACCCGTCCACAGGCTGTACTGCCTTCTAGTTACGTGCATGATTGTCTCATGCTTCCCAGAGGAAGCGTCCTAGGAGCTATTGAAACAATGAGCACCACGAGTGAGGTCAAGACTAATGGTTACACCCCAGACTCCAAATTACACTCAGCAGAACCTTCTCCCTTGGAGAAGGCAATGGCACCCCACTCCAGTGCTCTTGCCTGGAAAACCACCGGATGGAGGAGCCTGGAAGGTTGCAGTCCATGGGGTCGCTGAGGGTCAGACATGACTGAGCGACTTCACTTTCACTTTTCACTTTTATGCATTGGAGAAGGAAATGGCAACCCACTCCAGTGTTCTTGCCTGGAGAATCCCAGGGACGGGGGAGCCTGGTGGGCTGCCGTCTATGGGGTCACACAGAGTCGAACACGACTGAAGTGACTTAGCAGCAGCAGAACCTTCTCCCTAGCCATAACCTCACTCCAAATTTTTTTTTTTAATATTTATTTATTTGGCCACAACAGGTTGGCTCTCAGGATAAGGAACCCAGTTTCCTGACTAGGGATTGAACCCAAGTCCCCTGCATTGGGAACATGAGTCTTAGCCACTGGACCACCAGGGAAGTCCCTCCAGGTTCCTTTAGATTGGCAACAAAATTGTTTTTGGTTTCTATTCCTTCCATTGCTTGGTTTTTATATATACATTTATTTATTATTTTTCTGCAGGTGGTCTTAATTCCTGCCTGCTTTCTCTAATTGCAGCGAGTTGGGCTATTCTTTGTTGGGCTCCCAGGCTCAGTAGTTCCGGTGAAAGGGCTTAGTTGCCCCAGGGCATGTGCAATCTTCCCAGACCAGGGATCAAACCCGGTTTCCCTGCATTGGCCGACAGATTCTTAACTACTGAACCACCAGGGAAGTCCTTTTCCATTTCTTGTTTAGTAAAAATATTTACTTTGGGTCAGACCCCACCCCCTTCCTCTAGCACACACTAGTGTTAGAGCACTAGAAACACAACCACCCCCGACCGAGCAGGCACCAACCTACTCACTTTGAACCAGTTGTCCAACTGTGACCTTGAGAATCCTTTTACATAAATTATCCTTAGAGCCTCGGAGAAGGGTAATGCCCAGTCCCTGGCCTCTTCCCCCATC
Source organism: Neotragus pygmaeus (assembly GCA_006410875.1). NCBI lineage: Eukaryota > Metazoa > Chordata > Mammalia > Artiodactyla > Bovidae > Neotragus > Neotragus pygmaeus. The sequence continues at coordinate 342,856 of SJYV01024802.1, read as the reverse complement.
CCCAGGATCCCCCAGATCCCTGCACCCAGAGGCTACCCTGCCAGTTCAGACTCTAGGTCGGGACACTGAACCTCCTCCCCTCACCCATTCATTGCACAAGCAATTCCTGAGAATTAAGCAAGGTGGAACCTCCCAAGAAACAAACAGCCTGTCCCTGAGCTCTCTAAGGGGCCACATCAGCCTCTGGGAACAGCCTGGCCTGGGCTCTGCAGTGTGCCTGTCTCCCACATTACATCCCCTACCTCACCCCGTCCTCCCACCCCTCTGAGGCCTCCCAGTCTTGGGGGAGGCGGTGTGCATGTCACTCTGCCTGCTTTTACTTCTTGCCACCTTTGAGGAGGCTGCCTGCATAGACCAGGTGAGAAGGTGATGATCACGGCCTGTGTACTCAGGGATCATCTAGAAAAATGCAAGGCAGGAGCGGGATGGCCTCTGCCTGCAACCTCCCTGGCTCCTCTCTCATCACCTCCACCTCCGGTCCCCTGTCTGGACTGAGCTTTGGTGGGAGGCGAGAACTAACTGTAGTTCTGCCAGTGTTGGTCGCTCAGTAGGGTGACTCTTTGCCACCCCATGACCTGTAGCCTGCCAGACTCTGCTGTCCATGGGCTCTCCAGGCCAAAGCACTGGAGTGGATAACCATTCCCTCTACCAGAGGATCTTCCCAACCCAGGATCAAACTCGGGTCTTTCTGCATTGTAGGTAGATTCTTTACCATTTGAGCCGCCAGGGAAGCCCAGTTCCTCTGCCCTTTCCTTCAAAATGCCTCTCTAATGTTTTCCTCTATTTCCCAGGGGTACAGGGAGGGTGATCCATCTATGCCCTGGATACCAGGTCCCTCCCACCAAAAGGGCAGCCTGGGGGTTCAAAAATGGTCAGCCTCCTGCCACCACCATTAGTGCTGCCAAAAGGACAGGCATTCATGCCTTGCTTTCCTGCCAGACACAGATGAAAGGTCATACCCCAGCAGAGCTTCTCACGCCCCCACCGTTGGCCCCTGTCCCAGGATGGGGGAAGGAAGTCAGTCTTTGCCTGAAGGCAGCTTGGAATCTCAGGTTCAGCTTGAAAAAATTATTAGCTGTTTCATAACCTTACTCACCGTATTTCATCACCTATTGCACCTTGCCCTTAAGGATACCTCTGAAAATTAAATTAGGACTGACAAAATGAGAGGATCCTTTCGCCTACAGGTGTGGAAGGGTAAGGTACAAAGGCATCCACTGCAGCATTCACTGTGACCAAGAGGAAAAGTCTGAGATTGACCCATGTCCCTAGACTGACACACAGTAGTCAGTGGTTTGGAAAATGAAACTCTGCTGCTTCTGAAAGCTTGAGGTTTGTCTGTACCTGCAAAGTGGGATGTCTCAAGATATTATATGTAATATAATACATACGTTTTAACTCAGTAGACATTCAAAACTGTGTGTCTGAGATGCCACCATTTCTGCAAAAAAGGAGGAAACAGAGAATGCAACCGTATTTGCATTTTATGCATGTGAAATTTGTCTGGAAATGTTGACAGGAAAATGGATAGGAAAGCTGCCTCTGAGGAGAACTGATGGGGGCTGGAAAATGGGGTGTGGGGAAAGCAAAGAGTTGTTTGGGGTTTTTTTTTTTTTGCTGCACCTGGCAGCTCGTGGGATCTTAGTTCCCCAACCAGGAATTGAACCCCAGGCCCCAGCAGTGAAAGCGCCAAGTCCTAACCACTGGACGGTCAGGGAATTTCCAGAGATCTACTCTTCATTAAAGCCCCTTTATTATTCTCTGAGCTTTTTATTGAGTATGAATGGGTCCTATTCAAATTGATGGAGGGAAACACAAAGAGCCCAAGAGAAAGCTCAGGAACTAGGCAGGAGGTCTCTGAGGGAGTTGGCACTTTCTTTGTGTCTCCAATCTGTCTCCAGCAGAAGCCCCATAAAAGCTTTTTACAGGAAAAAGCAGCTTGAATGTATGCCTACAGGGAACCATGCAGCAAAAGAAGCACCTGCTGGGCTACTAACAGGAGATCCGGATGCAATCTCTTTCTTTGGACATTCCGAGCTTTATTTTGTAAAAGTTCAAACATATGCAAAAGTGGAGAAATAATGAACCTCCATGTGCCTATCACCCAGCTTCTACAATCATCAGTCATAAGAGAATCCTGGTTCATCTCTGTATACACTCCCACTCCTTTCAGGACTTTTAAAATCTAACTTATTTCATGATTTATGTTTGGCTGCCCTGGGGTCTTCACTGCTTTGGATGGGCTTTCTCTAGGCGTGGCAGGCAGGAACTGCTCTTCGTTGCCCTGCGTTGTCTTCTCACTGTGCTGGCTTCTCTTATTGCAGAGCACGTGCTCCGTGCACCTGGGCTGCAGTAGCTGTGGTGCACAGGCTTAGTTGCTCTGCAGCATGTGGAATCTTCCCAGACCAGAGATCAAACCCAGGGCCCCTGCATTGACAGACAGACTCTTACCCATTGAGCCACCAGGGAAATCCTGGGATTATTTTTAAACAAATCCAAGCCATCGTATTACAGTTGATACAGGCCAACTGTATGCATCAGTATGTACCTATATAAGATAAGGACTCTTTATCATAACACGATTATGTATTGTATCATAATTGAATCATAATACAATTATGTATTATATTATGTATATTATATAATACAATTATATACATATTGTATACATTATTAGATATAATACAATACTTTTTGAATCATAATGCAATTCTCACATTTTTAATATCAACAATATCAAATCTATTTTTAAACTTTTTATTATGGTAAAATACACATAACATAAAATTTACCATCTTAACTAACTTTAAGTGTACAGCTCAGTTGTATTAGATATATTCATAAAGTTGTGGCATACACAATCAAAAGAAGTGGGGGCAGAGTTGGAAAGGAGCAGAGGTGTTATATATTACTGAAGGTAAGCTGGTATAAATTCAAGTTAGTGTATTATAACTTTAGGATATTAAAAGTAATCCCCATGGTAACCACAAAGAAAATAAAATATATCAATAGAATAGATACAAAAGGAAATGAGAATTTAAACATGTCACTCTGAAAAAACAACTAAATAAAAAGAAGACAGTAATGCAGGAAATAAGGGACACAAAGTCAGAAGGCCTATTGAAAAGAAATTTTAAATTTTGGACTTCCCTGGTAGTCCAGGGACTATGACTCTGTAGTCCCAATGCAAAGGGCCAGGTTCAATCCCTGGCCTGGAAACTAGATTCCAGGTGCAGTATCTAAAAAAAGAGCCTGCATGTTGCAACTAAAATCTGATGCAGCCTAAATAAATAAATATTTTCTAAATGGCCTTTACAAAGAAAACAAAAAAGCAAAAATAAATGTAAAAAAGAAGAAAGAGCAAAATGGTAGGAGTACCCCCTCGCAATATCATTGTGGGTTTTTTTTAACTGAAATATAGTTGACATACAATACTATGTTAGTTTCAGGTGCACCACATACAAATAATGATTAACATTTACATACATTATGAAATGATCACCACAATAAGTCTAGTAACCATCTGTCCCCAGGCAAAGTTATTAAATGCTATTAACCATATTCCTTATGCTATATATTATATCCGTATGGTGATATTGTTTTAAAATCCTTTTAATGTTAGGTGTGCAAACAGCAGTATTTACAGATGAATTGATATGATGTCTGGCATTTGCTTTAAAAATTGCTAGGGGGACAGGGAAGCCAGATAAAGCAAGGCTGGCAAGCTGTTGAAAACTGTTGAAGCCAAATGATCTGTCCATGGGAGTTCTGTATATTATTCTCCCGACTTTAGGTATGTTTGAAAATTTCCATAACAAAAAGTTAAAAATAAACTATTTTTGAACCCCCTTTGACTAATAAGTGACTATAATTAAACAAAGAAATTAGAAGACCAGACAAGACACCAAGACCCTGGTACTGAATAGGCATTGCCAAAAATATTTAATGAATGGCTGATAAACGTAACTCAGGGGACATACATACTGAATCATCTTGTGAATTACAACTACTGCTGAAACTAAGAAATGAGCCATGCACACACTAGTTTTTGGTGAGTTCTACTAGCATGAGTCTGTTCCCTGGGGACCATTCTGTAGGCATTATAAAATCTCGTTTCTGAGTTCATAACACCCTTTAGAAAATGACCATAGAAAAGTAAAATAAAATAAAAACAAGTAAACCCACCCTGTCAGAGCCGCCTCTTGTCCTTCCCCAGATGACATGCTCCTGTCTTTCTAAAAATTACCACAAACCCTACCTCATAAGGCTGCTGTACTACACAAGGGTAAAACGTGTTAAATTAGGACCTAGCACAGCAACTGGCAGGAAGCACTCATTCAAGCAACATCAGGCTCCTGTAACGGCCACTTCCGGAGCCTAGCCTCTCCTCACCCACCTGTTCTCTGTAGTGGCTGAGATGTGCAGTTCTTTGCAGCTCAGTTTCATCTTGTGCTCAGTCATCCCAATCTGGGCCTTCTCTGTAGCATCAATGCCCCAAAGGCAGGGAAGCTAAGTCCCAGAGTCAACCTGCAATCAGCTGAAGAATGGAAATTGGAGGACAGAAGTTCCAGCCTCCATGTCCTTCAGGTGGACAATTTCTGGAGACATTCTCTTTCTCTCCTCAGAATATTCCAGTGGAATCGAATCCTGTCACTCTCCTAAGTTGGTTTTTCCTCCTTCACAATCTCCCCCTTCCTCCCATCTACTTTCTGGAATCACCTAAATTGACTGCCTCTACCTCTGTCTCAGGCTGTGAATTCAGGAAACTCAAACCAGGACAGTCCCTTTCCCGTCCTCCTCTCCTACTTCCCTTTGTTCTTCCTTCATAGGCTCCCTACCAACACCCCAGTCACCCCTGGACTGTAACATTAGCACAGAGAATCCATCGATGTACTGGTCTCTCCACATTGCTACTCAACTGGTGGCTCAGAGGTTAAAGCATCTGCCTGCAATGCGAGAGACCTGGGTTCGATCCCTGGGTTGGAAAGGTCCCCTGGAGAAGGAAATGGCAACCCACTCCAGTATTCTTGCCTGGAGAATCCCATGAACAGAGAAGCCTGGTAGGCTACAGTCCACGGGGTCGCAAAGAGTCGGACACGACTGAGCGACTTCACTTTCACTTTCCACATTGCTGCAGCATAAACTGCTCAAGAGCAGGGGACCCTGGGACACGCTTGGGATCACTCGGTGTCCCTGGGGAGAGGGACATGTCCACCAGTCAGCACTGCGCTCAGCCATGGTAATCACTGAGGCTGTGCACCAATCTTGCCATTTTCTGCCTTCCAGGCACACAGGAGATGAAGCTCTCCGTGCTCTTGAAATTAGGCATAACCACAGAGCTTGCTTTCAACAGTGAGGCGTGAACACAAGCTCGTGCTTGTGTTTTCAACACAAGGCGTGAACAACACAATGTGTTGTTTCCTCAAGGCAGAAGCGTTCATTGCCAATTCAACCTACCTGACACCCTGCAGCACCCTCTTCTGACAGAGCCTCTTTTAATCTGGACGCTGAGCAGCTATGACAATCAGAGCCACCCACTACTCCACTGACCCAACTAGGTAGCTTTAGTGAGAAATACCGGAGGAGGCAATGGCACCCCACTCCAGTACTCTTGCCTGGAAAATCCCATGGACGGAGGAGCCTGGTAGGCTGCAGTCCATGGGGTCGCTAAGAGTCGGACACGACTGAGCGTCTTCACTTTCACTTTTCACTTTCATGCACTGGAGAAGGAAATGGCAAGCCACTCCAGTGTTCCTGCCTGGAGAATTCCAGGGATGGGGGAGCCTGGTGGGCTGCCGTCTCTGGGGTTGCACAGAGTCAGACATGACTGAAGCGACTTAGCAGCAGCAGCAGCAGTGAGAAATACAACTATGTTAAGCTACTAGGATTGCCAGATGGTTTTTCTCTCTGGTGTTACTTGGCCATTCTGATGGACACAGACTGAGACAGGAATGCATATAAAGTTCACAGAGACACTGAGGGAGGTATCAGATGTCTCCAGAGGTTCAGAAAAGCTTCATAGCAGAACTGGAGATAGGCCTCAAAACATAGGTGCTCTGACTCTGTATCATTTCGATGCCTTTAGACCATGACATTTTTGCAACTTGTTTTATGTCCCTGGATATGTTCCAGTGTCTCTTAGTTTATAGTCTATGGGAACTTGAATAGAATTTGTATCCTACTGTTTTATGAAAATTGGATAAACCTTGTTTTGAATTGGTTCACAGTGCTTTTCAGGTCTACTGTATCTTCTACTCTTCTGTATATTCATTCTATTAATTTTTGAGTGTTTAATGTTGAAACTGAAACTAAAAGTCTTAATTTACCTACTTAAAAATAATTGTAATATCAGTTCAGTCCAGTTCGGTCGCTCAGTCCTGTCCGACTCTTTACGACCCCATGAATCGCAGCACGCCAGGCCTCCCTGTTCATCACCATCTCCCGGAGTTCACTCAGACTCACGTCCATCGAGTCCGTGATGCCATCCAGTCATCTCATCCTCTGTCGTCCCCTTCTCCTCCTGCCCCCAATCCCTCCCAGCATCAGAGTCTTTTCCAATGAGTCAACTCTTCGCATGAAGTGGCCAAAGGACTGGAGTCTCAGCTTTAGCGTCATTTCTTCCAAAGAAATCTCAGTGTTGATCTCCTTCAGAATGGACTGGTTGGATCTCCTTGCAGTCCAAGGGACTCTCAAGAGTCTTCTCCAACACCACAGTTCAAAAGCTCCAATTCTTCGGTGCTCAGCCTTCTTCACAGTCCAACTCCCACATCCATACATGACCACAGGAAAANTGGAAAAGACTCTGATGCTGGGAGGGATTGGGGGCAGGAGGAGAAGGGGACGACCGAGGATGAGATGGCTGGATGGCATCACGGACTCGATGGACACGAGTCTGAGTGAACTCCAAGAGATGGTGATGAACAGGGAGGCCTGGCGTGCTGCAATTCATGGGATGGCAAAGAGTCGGACACGACTGAGCGACTGAACTGAACTGATCCCCACTTAACTGGAAGGGCTCAGGCACAGAGTTAAAAATAAAAACCATTTAAAAAAGCTTATCCTGGGAAATTCCCTGGCAGTCCAGTGGTTAAGACTCTGCACTTCCCCTGCAGAGGGCACAGGTTTGATCCCTGATCAGGGAACTAAGATCCCACATCCCACATAGTGTGGCTAAAAAAAAAAGAAAGAAAGAAAGATTTTTTTGAACACTGTGCTCAAGGTTGCCTAGAGCAGGAGGAGAGTAGGACTCCCGATTACATGGATGCCAATAGAAGACTTAACTCAGACATTCTACCAAGCAAAAAGAGTCTCTTCTGAATTAGTGATTGAAATCAGGTGGCAAAGAGAGCACCTTCTGTCTGCAATATCAAAAATCTATCCCAGAAGTTCTAGAGAGAACTCCCAGGCAGACTGATGGGACTGATGCTACCCACTGAAATTCTGAAAAGGATGACAGTATTATGGATACCATGAGTTTCTTGTCTATTACATTTCAGGAGTTTACAACAGGACTGGAAACAGGAAAAGTCTTCTAAAGGGAAAGGTAAATGATCTACAACTTCAATAATTCACTAAATATTGACTGACCAGCTGCTGTGTTCCAAGCATTGTGCTAAGCCCCAAGAATACATTAAGCGGTAATACAAACATGCATAGTTTATGAGGAAAGACAATTTCTTAATCATTNGAGTAAGCGTCTTCTAATTTCATGGCTGCAGTCACCATCTGCAGTGATTTTTGAGCCCCCCAAAAATAAATTGGTACTATTTCGGGAAGATTCTCTGGAAAAGGGTAAGGCTACCCACTCCAGTACTCTTGCCTGGCGAATCCCATGGACAGAGGAGCCCAGGTGGGTACAGTCCATGGGATAACAGAGAGTTGGATACTGCTGAGTGGCTAACACTAACTAACCTATGTGTAACTTTGTTTTGTATTTTCCAAGTCTCCTGTAAATGTGTTATTATACTTTTATCATTTAAAACATAAAAAAGAAAGAGGAAAAAAAAAAGATGAATGTTCTTAAAAGAGAGAGGCCCCTCCAGGCAAAGCAATCCATGGGAGCAGAGGCTTGGATTCTGGAGACCTAGAGTCCATGAAGGGAACTACATTACCCACAATTCCAAAAGTTTTAGGGTGGGAGGGGGAAGGGGAGGCTACAGTAGGAAGAGACCAGGGAGGAGGGTACATCTACTGGGGAGCCAGGGTTGGGAGCTTGTACAGCAATTAGGCATTTTAGATAAGGAAGGGATACAATTTCATTTGTGCTTCAAAAATATTATTGTGGAATCAGTGTGGAAAGAGAATTGAGAGAGATGGAAGACTGGTTGGGAGACATTTATAGTTCCAGCAAGAAACAGGGGCTGAGAGCAAAGAGAGGAATCGGGAAGGGGAGGCAGGAGGAATGTTGAGGAATGAATCCAAGGCCCTTCTGATGACTCCCTGGGCTCTCCAAACACCCTGGTTGCTTCAGTCTCAACACTTATCTCAGTGTGTTGTGATTTCCTGTTTTTTTGTCTACAGTCTTCTTAAGGATAGGAAATGTCTTTTTTTTTTTTTTAATAACATTTTATTATTTGATTTAAGGGCTTCCCAGATGGTGGCTCAGACAATAAAGAATCTGCCTGCAATGCAGGAGACCTGAGTTTGATCCCTGGGTCAGGAAGATCCCCTGGAGAAGGGAATGGCAACCCACTCCAGTAATCCTGCCTGGAGCATTCCATGGACAAAGGAGCCTGGTGGAATACAGTCNTGGCTCAGACAATAAAGAATCTGCCTGCAATGCAGGAGACCTGAGTTTGATCCCTGGGTCAGGAAGATCCCCTGGAGAAGGGAATGGCAACCCACTCCAGTAATCCTGCCTGGAGCATTCCATGGACAAAGGAGCCTGGTGGAATACAGTCCATGGGGTTGCAAAGAGTCACTAAGTACTTTATTTTACTTCTTCCCTGGTGGCTCAGACAACAAAGAATCTGTCTACAATGTGGGAGACCTGGGTTTGATCCCTAGTTTGGGAAGATCCCCTGGAGAAGGGCATGGCAACCCACCCCAGTATTCTTGCCTGGAGAATCACATGGACAGCGGAGCCTGGAGGGCTACAATCCATAGGGTCACAAAGAGTCGGACACGACTGAGCGATTAAGCATAGAACTTTACTTTTATTTTACTTACTTTAATTTTTACTTTACCTTAAATTGCCTTAATTTATTTTACTTTACTTTACTTTATAGGTGGTGCTAGTGGTAAAGAATCCACTTGCACGTGCAGGAGACACAAGAGATGAAGGTTCAATCCCTGGATCAGGAAGATCCCCTGGACTAGGAAATGCAACCCACTCCAGTATTCCTGCCTGGGAAATCCCATGGACAGAGGAGCCTGGTGGGCTACAGTCCATGNGAATCCACTTGCACGTGCAGGAGACACAAGAGATGAAGGTTCAATCCCTGGATCAGGAAGATCCCCTGGACTAGGAAATGCAACCCACTCCAGTATTCCTGCCTGGGAAATCCCATGGACAGAGGAGCCTGGTGGGCTACAGTCCATGGGATCACAAAAAGATAGATACAACTGAGCACACACTCACACACATTTGATTCACAAGGCAGTGAAATATGAGAGAGGTTTTAGCTACCTGGAAAACAAGCTTGAAAAGAGAAGCAAAATATGTCCAACAAATAGATAGGTTTTTTTAACTTCTAAAGAGACAGATTTCTTTGTCAAGAATTGTATTTGACAGGACAGGTTTTTTTGTATTAAAATGATGGTTCACTATTAAGTGAACTTATTTCTCATTTCTTTTTTTTTAAAGAATGTTTTATTGTGGTAAAATATTTGTAACATTAAACTTACCGTATCAGTCATTGTAAGTGTGCTGCTCAGAGGCATTACATGCCTTTATAATATCATGCAACCATCCCCACCAACCATCTCTAAGTCTTTTCATGTTGTAAGACTGAAACTCTTCATCCATTAAGCAAAAACTCCTCTCTCCCCGCTTCCTCCAGCCCTGGAAACCACCATTCTATTTTCTGTCCCTATGATTTTGACTACTCTAAATATTTCATGTAAATAGAATCATACAGCATTTGTCTTTTCTGTATGGTTTACTTCCCATAGCGTGGTGTCCTCAAGGTTCATCCATACTGAAGCATATGTCAGAATTTCCTTTTGAAGGCTGAATGATATCCTACTGTATCGTGTATCTACCTTTTGCTTCTCCATTTACCTGTTGATGGACACATTTGAGTTACAGTGAATAATGCTGCTATAAACGTAGGTGTACAAATATCCCTTTGAGGCCCTTTTCTCAATTCTTTTGGATATATATCCCAAAGTGACGATTCTGGGTCATCTGATAATTTCTTTTTTTTAAATTGAGGAACCGCGAGCTGTTTTCCATAGCAGCTGTGGAATACCAGTTTGTATTCTCACCACCAAAATAACAATGCCCAAAGGTTTCAGTATCTCCATACCCTCAGGAAATGTGTCTTACTTTCTCCTTTATGCCCAGCACTAGCCTGGTTTTGGCACACTGGAATAATTCACATATTTATTTAATATTTATTTGGCTGCCCTGGGTGTTAGTTGTGATTCATAGGATCATCGATCCTCATTGTAGCATGCAGGATCTCTAGTTGCGGCATGTGAATTCTAAGTTGTAGCAGGTAAGATCTAGTTCCCTGATTAAGGATGGAGCCCCAGTTCCCTGCATTGGTAGTGCAGAGTCTTAACCACTGAACCACCAGGGAAGTCCCAAATTCATATACTTATTAAGTGGATGGATAAAAGACTTGGTGGCTCAGCATATATGAAGGGTAAAAGGGAAAACAGAAGTCCATACTGAATTCTAAGTTTTCAGCTTAGGTTGGGGATGGCTGGTGGCAGCACAGTCTATACAGGAGGAGAAACAGGTTTAAGGAGAAAGAGAACAGATTGTGTCCAGGACATATTATGCATAGCACAGGCCGGTAGGCTGGAAAATCAGGTAAGAGTTGACGATGTAGCTTTGAGTTTGAATTTGTAGAGCAGCCTGACAGGCTGGAAATGGAGGCTGGATTTCTGTTTGAGTCTTGAGGCAAAATTCCTTCTATGGAAAACTTAGGTTTTGCTCTTAGGGCATTCAATTAATGGCATTAATGGTCATCCACCCACATTATCTAGGGCAGTCTCTTTTAATTAAAGTCAACTGAGTACAGATATTAGTCACATCTACAGAATACTTTCACAGAAACATCCAGACTCGTGTTTGACTAAAGAATTGGCCCGTGCAAGTTGACACATAAAATTAACCATGACAGGGTCATCAAGGTGGTAACCCACCTCTTAAGAGCACACCAGGGAGAACAAGATAAAGGCAAAGAAGGTGTATAACCCAGATAACCATGATGGTGTGATTACTCCTAGAGCCAGACATCCTGGAATGCGAAGTCAAGTGGGCCTTAGGAAGCATCACTATGAACAAAGCTCCTGGAGGTGACGGAATTCCAGTTGAGCTGTTTCAAATCCTGAAAGATGATGCTGTGAAAGTGCTGCACTCNATGTGAGTTTGAGTGAACTCCGGGAGTTGGTGATGGACAGGGAGGCTTGGCGTGCTGCAATTCATGGGGTGACAAAGAGTCGGACACGACTGAGTGACTGAACTGAAATGAACTGAACTGAGGAGTTCCCTGGTGGTCCAGTGGTTAAAACTCAGTGTTTTCAGTGCCATGTTGCCAGCTTCAATTCCTGATTGGAGAACAAAGTTCCCACAAGCAGTGTTGCACAGCCCCAAAAGAAATGTATCCACTTTCCTAGCCATATGTATATTACTGGGGACTCATAATAGAAGTAAGTCTCATTGGGAATCTGTGCAAGTCAACTTGTATATGGAATATAAACATCTGTCTAGTTGGCGTGAGAATGCACTCACTTCCCTATGCCCCTTATTAACTTTCTGCAATTGAGTTATTTTGTTGGAACCTGAGGTTAATGTGAATATTGTACATGATGATCTCATTTGTGCAGAACATAATATACCCACATAGAGGCTATCATATTGTGATTTCCAACCAGTGCATGAACATTTAATCCATATTTTTGGGGTGTATGGCCATGTGTTTGGTGGTCTAGGCAGGAAATACATGGGAATTTACACCTAGTATGTGCCAAGACTTTTACTCTCTTCAACTCATTTTGTAAATAGAAAATAATATAAGAATCTCATAATATGTTCGGAGTAGCTTACAAATACACCTGGGAAAAATAGCTCGCAGTATAATGCATTGAATGTTGTATATCATGACTGGTAAAAATAGCAACAATAAAAAGACCCTGTAGTAAGAAGGCATTACCTTAGGTAGGAGAGATCATAGAAGACTTCATGGAGGAGTAAAGCCTTGGAACTGCCTGGATGAAGGGATAGAAGCAACGCTGCAATTCATCATGCCATGGTTCTAGAAAGAACTAAAGGATATAATCTCTCTTCTCTTCTCCTCAGGATATCTTCGTCAAATTATTATATTGTTAGAAATAAACTCCTAGAACATCTAGTACCACCAACTATAATACAGAAAAATACAAGTTCTTGAGTAAACTTTATATATACATATACATGTACATGTATATATATATATATATATGCAGTACATGTATGTGTGTACCATATAGTGTGTGTGTTAGTCATTCAGTTGTGTCCAACTCTGCAACATGAACTACAGCCTGTCAGGTTCCTCTGTTCATGGATTACTCCAGGCAAGAATATGGAGTAGGTAGCCATTCTCTTCTCCAGGGGTTCTTCCCAACCCAGGGATCGACCATCTGAGCGACCAGAGAAGTCCATACAAGTCTAGATAATCTTCTACTTCATCCTCCTGGTAGAGTAGAAAAGAAGGAAACTAAAAATTCAAAGTGATAAAAATAATGTATAAGACTTTTGTGTTACATAAATAAACCTCTTCTCCCCTTGATTTGCACAGTGATTATTGGATCTCTTCTAAAATCTTGCCTGGGTCAGATTTATTAAGGTAGAGAACATTCACATTGTTTATTTAGTCACTTTGTTTTAGCCTTTATATTTCGTTATACTAAAGAGCCAACTGTCTTCAAAGTTGCATTTTAGGTAATAATAAACTATAGGGTTTATTTTTCTGCATTTAACAGGAACATCATAGAAATCTTCTTAAACTTGACAACCTCTGACAGCTAAGAACTGGTGGCTTACCACTGAGGGTTTGAGACTAGCACAGATAAAGATAGGAAGAAAGCAGTGTTTTAGGAACACACATTATGTTGTGTTACGCCAGACAGAAAATTTACAAGAAGAACAACTGAAGAAAACTTAAGAGAATATAGTATAGTAAATTCATATGTCATTAAACATAATTTTATGTTAAATTGAGGAAACCATTATTTAATTAAGACTTCTTTATGACAGGACGAGCACTGAATAATGGATACCAGTAGCAGTCAGCTTCCAAGATGGCCACCAACCAGCCTACCTTTTGATATTTACGCTCTTTTGTAGTTCCCTCCCATTCTGAATCACTATCTGGCTTGCGTGATCTAAAATACGAGAGCGAAGTGAAACTTCTGATGTGGGATAATCCCATGGACAGAGGAGCCTGAAAGCCTACAGTCCATGGGGTCGCAGAGTTCCGACACGACTGGAATGATTTAGCGCACACATATATGGGGTTACAGCTTCCTCCTGGCGTTGTGAAAGGCACCACAGGTTCTGTCTCTGTCTCTGGGATCCCCCGCTCAAGGGAAGTGAGCCGCCATGTGGTGTGGACTCTCACGTGGCCAGGTGCAGATACCCACATGGAAAGCAGTCTCCCACCAACAGCCAGTGCTTACTTGCCAACCGTGTGAGTGAGCTGTCCCGGAAGTAGATCCTCCAGCCTCTGTCAACGTTTCAGATCTCTATAATCCCAGCTGGTATCTTGACTGCTTTGGATGCACCGAGTCAGAACTGCCTAAGTTGCACTTGAATTCCCCTACTCTTTCTTTCAGAACTTGAGTGAGTCCCCAAAGTCATTGTACAGAAACCCCCCAAAACCTCAGGTAGGTGAGGAGGAAAAGGAGGATGGAGGAGCTGTTGAAATTCTTTCCAAATTCACAGTCTCATCTTTCCCAGACGTCTCTGAAATCATGCGAGTCATAGAAGGAGGCTTTGCCCCTTTCTCGCCTCTGTGTAAGTCTTCCTAGAGCCTGACAGTACAGGATATGGGCAACAGATGAGATTATTTCCAGGGAGTACTAGGTAATGATGCTGAGCATGAAAATAGTTAACCAGGACAAAAGAAATATCTCAGACAGATCAATTGGGCAGAGAGCTGATGTGCATATAAAAGAATTCCCATCTGGAAACCAGAGGGTTGAAGTTCTGAAGAAAACTTCAGGGCCCCAGTCAGACAGTGTCTGTCATGCAAAAGGCCTCGGTGATGGAAGGAACAGGAAATGTCATCAAAAAACTAATGAGACTGTCAAGTTTCAGCTAGAATTAGATGAAAGCCTGCTTCACTTGCAGGGGATAGTCCTAGTTAGAAGATGAGGAGCCAGAACAGAGCTTGAAGAATTGGATGTTTAAGATAGATTTTTAAATCTCTCCTTATTCGCCTACACCCTCTATACTACATTTAAGAATAAAAACTTCAAAGTATCTGACAACCCAGAATAGGTGTGATTTCCCTTTGGAGAACACACTGCTCAAAAAGGTACCTGGAATCTCCAGTTTTAAGGGAGAAAGTTTACCTGGATCGTGTACAACTTGAGAAACTGGGGCCTTTAGAGGGTCCAATTATGGAAGATAATTTCAAGGGTCTAATTATGGAAGATAATTTCAAAGAGAAACAAATTGAAATGTATGTGTGTGTATATATAAATTTGACCCAGTTGTCAGGTTTGCTTTGCATTCTAAACATGCTCGAAAAGGTTTGTGACTAAAGGGATTGGCACTGTTTTTTGTACATATTTTTCTTAAGATTTACGGTCAAAAGGCACATATATATTTAAACTGTGCACAGAAGAATTGATGCTTTAGAACTGTGTTATCGGAGAAGACTCTTGAGAGTCCCTTGGACTGCAAGGAGATCCAACCAGTCCATCCTAAAGGAAATCAATCTTGAATATTCATTGGAAGAACTGATGCTGAAGATGAAACTCCAATAATTTGGCCACCTGATTTGAACANGTTGAAGACTCTTGAGAGTCCCTTGGTCTGCAAGGAGATCCAACCAATACATCCTAAAGGAAATCAGTCCTGAATATTCATTGGAAGGACTGATGTTGAAGCTGAAACTCCAATACTTTGGCCACCTGATGTGAAGAGCTGACTCATTTGAAAAGACCCTGATGCTGGGAAAGATTGAAAGCAGGAGGAGAAGGGGACAACAGAGGATGAGATGGTTGGATGGCAGCGCCGACTTGATGGACAAATGAGTTTGAGTAAGCTCCAGGAGTTGGTGATGGACAGGGAAGCCTGGCGTACTTCAGTCCATGGGATTGCAAAGAGTTGGACACGACTGAGTGACTGAACTGAACTGAACTAAACTGAAAGGAGGTGTATGGTCAGGCCACTCAAGATGGCTGTTCTCACACTTTCCCTGGTGGTACAGTGGATAGGAATCCGCCTGCCAATGCAGGGGACACAGGTTTGATCACTGATGGGGGAAGATTCCACATGCTGTTGAGCAAATAAAGTCCGTATGCCCCAACTACTGAAAATTGCACATAAAGCTCATGCTCCACGACAGGAGGAGCCACTGCTATGAGAAGCCCATGCACTGCTGTGAAGAGTAGCCCGCAGTCACTGCAGCTTGACAAAGCCCACATGCAGCAATGAAGACCCAACACAACCGTAAACAAATAAACAGTTGGGGAGGGGGGAATGGCTGTTCTGTTGCTCTGTGTACATCCCCTGCCTGACCAGTGCCTGCTTCGCCTACACTCTATGCACATGATTGATCTTCCTACATACTTGCCCTGGCTCTACCTAGTGGTCCTACCTTCATCTTAAAGAGCAGCGGCCCCTCTGCTAGTTTCCCTAGTAACTAATGAGCCAAACTACTGTCACTTCCTCCTATAACAGGTAATCTTCCCTTTCCCCTCCACCCCCAAGAGCAAAGCCTGCCACCAAGTCCTGCTAGCCCACCAGCTGTGCATGGGGGGGGTGTCACTCCAGGATCTTGCTTGAGACACACAAGCTCCTCCATTCCATTGATGTCTCTCTTGCTGACACTGGGCTCTTTCTTCAGTCTTAAAGCTGGGCAAGTGCAGGCCTGGTAGACCTGGGGGTTCAGCCCAACAGAAGGTCAAGTACAACCAACAGTTAAATGATGGACCTGGAAGAGGGTGAAGGGTCACAGAAGAGACCGTGGTTGTAGAAGAAAGGAAACCCAAAGAAAACGGTGTCACAGAAACCAGGGGGAAGTAGTGTATCAAACAAGCATGGCCAAATGTGTCACAGAAAGTGTACGTGAGATGAGGACTGAAAATCGGGACACCTTTAGTGAACTGTTTTCAAGAAACAGCAGCATTCCCACAGCTAGTTCGAGTGTAGATTTGCAACATTTGGTGTCGTTTCAGAAGCTCCAAAGAGCTCTGGTATCATGATCCTTTATGCCTCAGCACAAAAAAGAATTCAGCAAGAGACAAGGTGATAGATAAGAAGTAGTTTATTAGAATAGGGCGTCTGTGAGGCTTACAAGTGGTGGGCAAGGCGTGCTGTGACTTCCTGGGCTACAATTTTATAATCAAAGGAAAAATGGACAGGGAAAGATCTTTGTCTTTCTTGAGTAGATGTCATATTTTCATCATTAGTTCCTCCTCCAGTTTGAGTGGGGGAGTTTTCTTGTTGCTGTGTGGTCAAGCTAGGTCTACAAAGCAGTGTTTTTTATGCGTGCAGAGAGCATGTCCTAGCAATCATCAATTTAGTAAACTCACTGGGCAGGATGTGGGTTTTATGCCACCACTGCTTTATTGTTTGGGGGTATATCTTATGCTACTGTTGCATGGTTTTGTTACTAAGCAAGCCTGCTTGGTTTTGTGGTTAAGCAAACCTGCTTTCTTCAGTAATCATAAACTTAAAGGGGTCTCTCATATTTTTTTCTACTTACAATCCCTTAGTGGGATTAACTATTTAATCACCCATTGTGTCCCTTTACGCTATTGCTATCAGATTTATACAAATGTTTCAGAAAATACTTTAACATCAGTTGGGAGTTGAGCATGTGCCATACCCATCACCCAGCAATTCCACTCTTGGGAATATACTAAGGCTTGCTCCTCAAAATGTGGTCCACAGACCAGCAGCATTGGCATCACCATAAGCTTGTAGAAATGTAAAATTCCAGGCCATCCAGAACTGCTGACTCAGAATCCACATTTGAAATGATTCATATGCATAATGAAGTTTGAGAAACACTCAAAACTTTGGCTCATCTTAAAAAGTTTTTCGAGTTGTACCTCTTGTACATTTTCCTGCTGTTATCTAGAATTTTCCTCAAGTTTTTAAATAGTTGTGAAAGGATGAAACTTCTAGCATGTTGTAAACATTGACCTTTAAAAAAAAAAGAACGTGTTATTTCACTTTTGATGATACTATGATTCTTTTAAAAGTACATGAACACAGCCTTCTTTAACAATCAGAAATTTCACATCTGAGACTTCCTTGGAGATCCAGTGGTTAGGACTCTGAGCTTTCACTGCTGAGAGACCAGGTTCAATGCCTGGTTGGGAGCTAAGATCCTGCCAACTTCATGGCCAAAAAAAAAAAAAAATTCATATCATTCCATTTCTTCTGAATTCATATTTCTGTTTCTACCTCCCCAAATAAGATCCTAATATATTTTATGCTTGAAAATCTTCTATTCTCTGCAATAAAAATAAGTATATAACTTAAAACTGAATTTAAAAAATTTTAAGGCTCTGAGTGTTAAACTTTTTTCTAGATTAAGTACTTATGATCATCATTAACAATCAGTTTGTCAAAAGAATATGAATATATTATAAATTTCACTACATAATGATGAAGCATAAAAACACTATTGAAAGCCCAATTCTAAATAAGACAATCAGGCCACTTCTCAATCAGTTCATGTATTTATGGATAAATATTATTTATTGCTAGAATTAGCAATAAAAATTCTTTAAAAATTAGGCTGTGTGAATTTTACCTCAATAGCATAAAGGATAGGAAAAAAACAAGCAATCAGCTGGCACTCGATAAATCTTCCTTCAATTTTGTTGAAAGGAAAGAAAAAGTATCTCACTTGAAAAATGATGTCACTAGGTCACGCACCTCAGTGAGATTTTGAAACTGTCGCCTGGCAGTTTTTACCCTTCTGGATTCCCTCTTGAGCTTGCTTTCTGTGGTAAGGAAGAGCTGGGCAAGGGGTGGGGAAAGGGGCCCTCACAGGCCCACCAGTGTCCCAACTCATATGGGAGTGTTGGATCTGAGGACAGTCCCGTACATCTCTCCAGGTCCACCTAAGCCCTGGACAGTCCTCTCACATCACAGAGATACATAGGCCCTCTTTTGAAGACTGTAGCCCTGGAGAAACTTACCGGAGAAGAGTAAGAGAACTCACAGCAGCGTTGTGGTGATAAGCACCAGTGTAAACAATGTAAATGTCCACTGACAGGACAAGGGATTGATAAACTGTGGTGTCATCATGCAACAGAAACTAAGCTAATGAATGACAGCTACACGGTCAATGGCAACATAATGCTCAGTCAAAAAGCCAGCCTCAGAAAAACAGAACATGATTCCTAAGATTCTATCCCTTTGGAGCTCAAACAGGCAAAACCAAAGAGTATGCATGTGTAGGAATGCCTACAAAATGCATAGAGAGTGGAACTATGAAGATTAACAAAGGAAGTGAACTAAGGAATTCAGCGTGGGGTCCATTCTCCCAAGAGGGAGGGGGATGCAGTCATTGTGAAGCATGTGGACATCTGAAATCCTGGAAATTTATTTCTTATGTGTTTGTGTTAGGATTTTTTTTAATTTTGCATTGTAGTGTCGTTAACTTACAGGCTTTCCTGGTGGCTCAGATGGTAAAGAATCTGCCTGCAATGCAAGAAACCTAGGTTCTGTCCCTAGGTCAGGAAGATCCCCTGAAGAAGAAAATGGCTACCCACTCCAGTATCCTTGCCTGGGAAATCCCATGAACAGAGGAGACTGGCAGGCTATATAGTCCATGGGGTCGAAAAGAGTCGGACACAACTGAACAACTGACACACACGCACACAGAGTTGATTTACAATGTTGTGTTAGTTTCAGATGCACAGCACCGTGATTCAGTTCTACAGGAACTGATTTCTTAACCTTTGATCAGGTACCCAGGGGTTCTGTTGCATTCATCTTTAACTATACATATCCAATATATACATACATACGCCTATCACTGAGTTGGTTGGTAGGGAATTCTAGAAGTTTGCTAGTCCCTTTGTGTGTGTATGTGTGCACACTCAGTTGTGTCTGACTCCTTGCAACCCCATGGCTCCTCTGTCCATGGGATTTCCCAGGCAAGAATACTGGAGCGGATTGCCATTTCCTTCTCCACGGGATCTTCCCAACCCAGAGATGGAGCACCTGTCTCTTGTCTCCTGCACAGGCAGGCAGATTTTTTTTACCAGCAGAGCAGCATACCCAGTATGCACATACCCAGTATGTATGAGGGCAGCCCCATACATACTTCTATGTATGGGGCTTCTATGTATAATATATTCACAATAAATATTGTTAGGAGAGAGGATGAATGTGAAGAGAGAGTGAAGAGGCTGAGTGAGGAACTCAGAATGCTGGCTATGCTGGAAGGAGGAGTAGCTGGAGAGGGTCCAGGTTGAAGAAGCTCAGTTAAGAGACAGGGCTGATTGCTGAGACAGGGATCTGGAGTTAGGGTGGGGGACTCAGGAGAATGGACAGGACTGGAAAGGAGCTGGGGGCTAGGGAGAGGTGGGAGAGGCTCTTCCAGTACCTAAAGGGGCACCCAGTGCCCAGCTAAAGGGAGCCTGCAGAGAAGAGCTGAGGGATGGACTGTGAGTGGTACTTTGGCTGGACAGGGAAGAAAGGGAGGGAGAAGGGCCTGACAGGAAAGGGAAGACCAGGTGGCTAGAGGTCCCCCTAGGGAAGCAGGGCAGGTATACTTGCTGCCCTCCAGAAGGGAGCAATCTGAGGGCTACTCAGAGAATGGTATGCGGCATTTTCAATTGCAGAGAGGATGTAGTTCCAAGTGCTGATAATCACCAGAGAATGATTCTGGGAAGAACACGGATGAGATAAGAGTCAAGATAAAAGTTGTTGGAAGGAGGTCAAGAAGCTTTAAAAAACCTGTAATATAGACTGTGGAAGGGAAGGGGTCAGGGTGGAGGTGGAAGGGAGAACTTTGACAATGTACCCTTTTACACTTTTTTGAATTTTGAGCCCTACAAAGAACTGTATGAAAACATAACCCAAAATAAATTTTAATTAGAGTATGGACTGGGTCATTTGCATGAACACTGGCAGGCCTGGAAATCAGTTTCTCATGGCAACAAGCAGCATTCTTGAGGCTGGGAGGAAAGGGTGTTTGGCATGAAGTGGAACAGTTCTGCTCCTGGGGTTGACAAGGAGCTAGGAGAATCCACCAACATCTCCCCAGACCTCGTGCTGAGCAAGGCAGGGGAGGTGACTTGGAGGAGGGGAAAGGTCATGGGCTGCAGGAAGAACTAAATTCCCTGTAAAGCAGGAAGGGGAGGGAAGAGTTTATCAGGAGGTTGTTATGAGAGGGTTTCAAAGAGCTGGAAGGAACAGGTTATTGGAGAAGAGGCCAGCAAAAGTCGAGGACAGGAATACATTTTAGGAGATGGATGGGAGTTTAGGAAAGGTGGCTTTACAAATAGAGGGGACTGGTGTGAGCCTTTTGTTTTTATAGCGCTTCTTTTCTCAAGCTGTGAGCCCCTGTTATCATTGCCTGAACAGGCTGCCCTTTTCACCAGGATTCCTACAGTGAGGGCAGCGCTGAGTGTGGGGCAAAGAAGAGCCGGGGGAGAAGCTGGAGATTTTGCTGTAAGACAGGAAAGTCTTATCAGCTGATGGATTAAAAACCCAGGCGGACTTCTTTCCTCCTTTCTCTTGGTTGCTCAAGAGAATTATTTCGGTCTGGGTGAAGCACAATTGCAAAAGTAAACCCACTGCCAAAAATACTTTGAATGCCACAGGGAAATGTCTCAGCTTTCCTACTGCTTACACATTTCCTACCAGGCCACTGCTCACCTCTATCAGTAACCAAGAGTGCTGCCCTAAGCCCCGAGCTCGCTAGTCCTTGATCACTTCCCCCAAACATACACACAAGCACACATACACACAAAGACACATACCCCTTTTCAGACAGAACTTTTGCGGACTGATGGGGCTGGAAGTGACCTCCGAAGACAATCTCTCCATTTCACTGACGAGAATACTGAAACTTCTGGAGCCTTGAAGACTTCAAAACTGGACCAGAACCTAGACTTTCTGTCTCCCAGTTTTTTTCTGAATCCTCATTCAGATTTTACTTCTCAGTGCCAATAAAAATCCTCATTTGGGGCTTCCCTGATGGTTCAGGGGTAAAGAATCTGCCTGTCAATGCAGGAGTCACAGGTTGGATCCCTAGTCAAAGAAGATACCACATGCCACGGAGCAACTAAGCCCTTGAGCAACAACTATGGAGCTTGTGCTCTAGAGCCCGGGAGACGCAACTGTTGACGCCAAGTGTCCTAGAACGCATGCTCCACAAGGGACGCCACTGCACTGAGAAGCACTCATACCGCAACTAGAGAGTAGTCCCTACTCATCGCGATTAGAGAAAAACCCAGGCAGAAAGAAGATCCAGTACGGCCAAAAATAAATAAATATTTTTTAATTAAAAAAAAAAGAATCCTGAATTTATGTGTTTGTGTTCTTGACAGTATGCCAAGGTGGTACTGCCACCCAAAGACAGGAGGGTCTCTCATTTTACAGTGGCAGAAGTTGGGGGCCAAGACATCCTTACACAGGGGTATGTGATAAAAACAGCCCTACCGCATTGCCCCACCAGAATGTAAAGGAGAAGACAAGCTTGTGCACTGCCTGTTTCCATATAAAACTATAACTGGGTGGGCTGGGTACTTAAGGATTCCCCAGGTCTTAACTCTACCTGCTACCTAGGACTATCTATATTAAACTCCAAACTGAGATTAGGCCCTCTGTCCCATTCATACTCCCAGAAAGGAGACGTAGCAAGAAGGAGACAAGGTACAAAACTTTACAAACTTAAATTCTTACCTTGACAAC
>SJYV01024802.1:296783-316173 GCA_006410875.1 Neotragus pygmaeus | reverse complement strand
GAATGGGGCAGCGGGTAAAAGGGGCGGGGTGAGAAGAGGCTGCAGCCCGGGCCACTCCAGAACCCCAGGCCTCAGCTCCCGCTTCTGCCGACCTTCCCCTGTGGGCGCGGGTTCGCCCCATCATCCCGGGTGGTAGGGCTGGGGGTGTGGACGCCGCTGCCCCGCCCCCGGGAACCACGCCTCCCTTCTCCCGAAGGGACAGCTCCTCCCCGGGGGCTGGGGAAACTGAGGAAGAGGCTTGAAGACTGAGTATCTGATGCTGGGGGCCCCTGCCAAGAATGGGAGTGCAAGGCCTGGAGCTTTGGCTTAGCAAAGCCAGAGACCTTTGTCTCTGACCGGTTTCCTTCCCAACCAGGGTTGCCCACCCCCTGCCACAATGGCCTCTGGGGTGGAAGTCCTGCGCTTCCAGCTGCCTGGCCACGAGGCCGCTACGCTGAGGAACATGAACCAGCTTCGCGCAGAGGAGCGGTTCTGCGACGTGACCATTGTGGCCGACAGCCTCAAGTTCCGCGGCCACAAGGTCATCCTGGCCGCCTGCTCGCCGTTCCTGCGGGACCAGTTCCTGCTGAATCCCAGCTCTGAGCTGCAGGTCTCGCTGATGCACAGCGCACGCATAGTGGCTGACCTACTCCTCTCTTGCTATACGGGCGCCCTGGAATTCGCCGTCAGGGATATCGTTAACTACCTGACGGCCGCGTCCTACCTGCAGATGGAGCACGTGGTGGAGAAATGCCGGAACGCCCTCAGTCAGTTTATTGAGCCCAAAATAGGCCTTAAAGAGGATGGGGTCAGCGATGCCAGCCTTGTGAGCAGTGTCAGTGCCACCAAATCTCTGCTCCCTCCTGCCAGGACCCCAAAGCCAGCCCCCAAACCCCCACNAAAATAAGATGGCAGGTAAGAGAATACGGGGGTGAGCAGCCTGGGTAGATACTGGGAAGTGGGGTACAAAAGCAAGAACCACAAATGGTGGGGGTAGGGGGTAGAGCACTTAGATGAGGGTACACAAGAAGGGCTGTTGGGGGGGGAGGGAGAGTAGTAGAGACTTATACAGTATTTTTTAAGAAAACGTATTTTTTAGGATTTTTTCTGGAGTTTGGGGTTTTAGTTTTTCGGCTTTTGTTTTCCACAAAATAAAAAAAAAAAACTTTTTTTCCTTTATACTCTGTCTGGCAAGTGCGTGTAAATGACTCTCCAACCTTAGACCATCTCACCCTCTGATGTCATTTGCTAAGTTCTCAAAGGTCACAACTCATGCAGGTTTCATGCCTAAAGGAGCCTCGATAGGGGAAGGGAAATGTGATAGGTGGGCTCCTCTAGCCAGAGACCCTCCCAGTTCTGCATCCTCAGCTTCTATCAGCTCATAGCACAAGTGTTCAGTGATTTTTTGGCAGAGGTGTTAACAGAGAACCTTCCGCCAGTTGAGGAGTTGGGTATGACGGCTAGGGATGAGCTATAGTTGTGATCATTGTGCCCATCAAAATTGTAAGCAGAAGCCTCTGTTTGGGCGTTTTTTCTGGGAAAAGGGCTCATGTCCTGGAGAAAGCTAAAAACCACTGTTTGGATTCTGGTATGGAGAAGACTACAATTCCCAGAAAGCTCTGAAACGGTTCTTAAAGAGAACTACAGTTCCCAGAAGGCCTTGAATTGGCCTCAGGTGCCCTATATCCTAACCACTTGCCTGTGTCGAATATTGCAAGTACAGATATTTTCCAAACTTTGACCAGATGCAATACCTAAAGAGATGGTACCCTAAGTACTGCTACCAAAGTTCTGTGTCCCGGTGTAATACCATTCGTACTTCCACTACTGGCTGGGCTATGACCCAGAGTGCCTGGTATACTTGTGAAGTGTTTGGCAAAAAAAGATTACTTACTAGTGTCCGCAGATAGTAATGACTCGGGCCTCTGGGGGCTNTGTCCCGGTGTAATACCATTCGTACTTCCACTACTGGCTGGGCTATGACCCAGAGTGCCTGGTATACTTGTGAAGTGTTTGGCAAAAAAAGATTACTTACTAGTGTCCGCAGATAGTAATGACTCGGGCCTCTGGGGGCTTACCTGGATCCCTAGTGCACGTGGTGGCTTAACATGTCTGGCATAAACTGGAGAGACATTCAGCCCCAGATTTTCAAAAGGGGTCGCCGCTCCAGGATACACCGAAGCCGCATGCTAGGACCAGCTAAGACTAAAGGTGTCCTCCGCGCGTCCCCATCGCCCCCTTCCTGCTCGTTAGAGAAGCGAAGTCAAGAGGCCCAGGCTTCAGTCCAGTGACCCAGAAAACTAGAAAGCAATCAGAAGCGGGAGAAGCACACGCGGGTAGAATTGGATATACAGACTGCCGAGAGCCGGAAGGTTCAGACGCTCCGCTAATTACCTAAAAGCCAGGTGGGAGATGAAGAAGCCACACCTGGACCCACGTGTGCCTCGCCTTCGGTTCCCAGCTGAGTGAGGCCAGGAAGGGCAGCAATTCTCCCCTGCCGCTTCCAGTTTAGGACAGGAACTGCCATCTCCGAGGCCGCTCTCGGGGGGAAAATGGCCAGAAAGCGCGTAGTGGCTCCTTTAAGGCTCCTCTCAGCCCTCCCTCCCANATGTCTCTGCTTTTGAATATGCTATCTAGGTTGGTCATAACTTTCTTCCAAGGAGTAAGCGTCTTTTAATTTCATGGCTGCAGTCACCATCTGCAGTGATTTTGGAGCCCCCCAAAATAAAGTCTGACACTGTTTCCACTGTTTCCCCATCTATTTCCCATGAAGTGATGGGACCAACTCTCAAGTTTTAAGAGAATATCCCTTGATTTAATCCTTTTCTATTCTATAATGGTCTTCTTCCTACCATTTCCTTTTTTGTACCTGTGATCTTTCATTCTCTACTCATTACTTTTCATAAAAAAGATTTTGTGCCTTTAACCCCTTGTGCAAACTAACGTTTAATGAATAGATGTTGAGCTGACCTCATGGAGCTCAGACTCTGAAAGGGGAGATGGGATGTGGATCAGTGTTGTGTGAACATGAGAAATGTGATCAGTGCAGTGAGAATTCAAGGAAGGAGAGAGTACTTATTATCAGAGAGGTGGTAAGGAAGTTTCATGTAGGATCTGGGCTAGAAGGCTAAGGCTGGGAAAACTTCTGCAGCAGAAACTGGAAAGGGACATCAAGCAGAGAGAACAGCGTAAGAAAAGGCACAGAGGCAGGAAAACCTAGATAGGATCTGGTAAAGAATATTTAGCCAGTTTGCATGGGCACAGAGAACATTGAGGGGAAGTAGAATTTAAGGCTGTGTTACAGAGAATATTCTACCAAGGATAATATGGCATCAGTAATGGGTAAGAAAGTGGCATTGTGAGAAAGTAAATTAGGGAGATTATTCTGGTGGCAAAGTTCAGGATGGACCAGGATGTGGTAACATGAAGTTGGGGAGACCAGTTGAGAAGCTATTGCAACAGTCCAGAAAAGAACTACTGGGCTCTTGTCCTGTCCTTGTTATCAGTAGAAGTGGAACAAAACAAATGTTTGAGAGGCATTTTGGAGGTGAAAGTCACTATTGTCTTGAGTAAAGGGGAAAGGAACATCAGAGATACCTTTGAACCCAAGCCCATGGAATGAGCATACAGCTCTAACAGAAAGTGGAGTCATGAAGAAGAAGAGGTTAAAAGGATGAGGGCATGAATTCAATTATGAACATGTTGAAGTTGAGGTGTCAGAGGGAGATTCATGAAAAGACTAAATCTAACAGATGTGTAGAAATCTGGCTATGGCTTTGAAAAGTTGGTGGGGTTAGAAATCTGCAGGTGAGAAAGTTTTGCATGTAGGTGAAAACTCTTAGAAAATGCAGAGCATTTAGTAAGGGTTCAATGTGTCAAGGATATGCTACTAACCAGAAACTGTGTTGTATGAAACTCTTTAACCTAAGCCCATTCTTGCTTGTACTGGGTATTCAAGATGTGTTGAACAAATGAATGAATTATAAGGTGCTCAATGTATGTTTCCTGAATTAAGAAGTAAAATGAAAAACTAAATAGATGTTGACTTTATGAAGTCCAAGACAGATGAATGAGAAGACTATTTGGAGTGTAACATGGAATGTATTTTTACAAAATTTCACCAAGAACCTGAAAAAACTTTGGAGAGAAAAACAGCTGGAGGCTGTACTGTGAGCGTGCTGGCTTACACAGAGTAGCCAGTGTACCTTCTCTGCCCATGGGGATTTCTGGGATGTTGCAGAGATTTTCTGGCAATTGAGCTTCCATTTCCTGGCTTCCATTGAGTTCTGGGCCATCTTTTGTTTCATTCAGGGTCAAATCAGAAGCTTGTCTTGGATGCTGGCTCTTGACTGGGAAATGGAAACTGTTTGTGCTGCCATGAAGGAAGCTTTCTGCATCTGGCAGGGTCTCTGAGCTGGAACAGGCATAAAAAGAAAATTAGGAAATAATCAAGCAGGCTGTGGTCTTGGTGTATTTCATTGTTAGTATTCCAGTTACTGGGAGGATGTCTAAAGCTCTTCCTGGTTTACCACCTTAAAGACAAAAGGGAAAAGAAACCTCCATATAGCTCAAATCCATCAGCATGCACACCCCCTGTAAGAAGCTCTACAGAGGAATCGGGAAGAATGCTGACGGCTGGGTGATAAACATGGTCTGTCAGGACATTTTTCCATTTGCTCACTGCTCTTCTGGCACAGACTGGCAGCCACAGAACAAAGCCTATCTTGTGCTTCTCCAAAGAGCCCCTGCTGTACTTTCGA
Organism: Neotragus pygmaeus; assembly: GCA_006410875.1. Lineage (NCBI taxonomy): Eukaryota > Metazoa > Chordata > Mammalia > Artiodactyla > Bovidae > Neotragus > Neotragus pygmaeus. The sequence continues at coordinate 311,434 of SJYV01024802.1, read as the reverse complement.
GGGTTTTTCTTTTCCCCAGAAGCCTGCTTGAGGGATTTTTGAGTCCTTTCCTTCAAACAAAGGACTAAATTAGGCCACTGTTTTGTTGGCATTTGGTGTAATGAGGAGCCATCTCTATCTCATAACTTTTGTAAATTCAGTGGAGGAGACAGAAAGCTATGTGGCGCATTTAAGGATACAGAGAAATCCCTCTATTACAAAATACATCCCCAATCCAAGCGCTAAAGTCTCAGAAGTAGTGTTGTGACTCTCATAAAGTAGAGGCCACGCCCACTGCTTCTTCCCTGCGGCCCTCTACAGGGAGCAGTGATGCAATCCTGCTTGGGAAGGTCCAGAGACAAGACATCACCTTGGTTGGGAGCCTGCTGCACATGCAAACAACATTCATTATTTTAGAAAGTTTCAGCTCGTGTTGCATTAAAACGCTCCTCTCTGGGTTACACTGAATACTTTCTGCACATAACAGCCCTTTCATTGTTTGAAGAGAATGAATGTGTCTCCATCTCCTAAATTTATATCATCAACTGATTCCTACTGGTCAAGATCACTAGCACAGACTAAAGCAGACTTCGTCCCACCCTCTCTTCCTTCCCCCTCCTTATTCCTATTTCTCTCCCAACAAATACTTCTGCATCTATAACCAGACAGCCCCACCCCAATACAACTCATACTCTTGTTATTTTAAAGGGCAATGCAGGACTATCACAGGCTAAGTGAGGTCAGGAAGCTCTGCAGTTATGTGGATCTGTATTCAAGTTCCTGTTCTGTCCTTCTACTTAACTGTGTGATTCCATCAAGTTTCTTAACCGTGATGAGCATCCATTTCCTTGTTTATAATCTGTAGACAAAAATCCCTATTTTGCAGGGCTAGAGACAACATGTGCAAACTCCCTGGCACATGGCTCAGCCTGAGTAGGAGAGCTGTTGTGCCATGCCTTTAGTTCAGAGAAGAGCATGGAATAGTCTTGATCATCAAAATGTGTCAGCTACAATTCAACCATCTGTGAGCATATTCAGCACACCATCTGTGCTTTCCTTCAAGTTCCTGATAAAAAATGTTGCCCAGGATGTGGCCTCAGAAAGATTCCTGTGATCCTTTATATGCATAGCACCCTCTTATGCCTTCTTTTCCTTTGTAAGCATTCTTTGATCAGGGATACTNAACAACCTGTTTTTTGGTTTATTTGTTGTTTGCTTGTTTATTCTTTTGCTTCTTGTTTGGTTTGTTTCACATGTGTGTTTGCCCATGCAACATAATGCTTAGTCTTGCCTTTTACTTTTTGTTTGTTTTATCATGGAATCTTTCAGATACACACACAAAAAAAAGGATAGTGAGCCCCCAGGTGGCCATCACCCAGCTTGAAGGATTCGCAATACACAGCGGATCTTGACTCATCTCTTCCTCCCCTAATACCCACACCGACTGGATTGATTCAAAGCAAATAGCCAGGCACCATTTCATTTTATCTAGAAACATTTCCATAAGTCTCTCTAATCATAAGACCTCTTTCTGTTTTCAAAAGATTTACGGATGTTTTTGGGTTTTTTTTGGCTGAATCATGTAGCTTACAGGGATCTTAGTTCTCTAGCCAGGGATAGAATTCATGCTTCCTGCAGGGGAAGCATGGAGACCTAACCACTGGACCTCCAGGGAAGTCCCTACAAATGATTCTTTAATCCCATCGCCTTGCTACCATCAATCTTTGCATTTTCTCAGTTGTTTCATAAGTGGGTTTTCGTTTGTCAAGTTTCAGAAGAGGTCCACACGTTGATCTGATTGTCTTAGGTTTCTCTTGGTATACAGGTTCCCTGCCTTCTAAAAAAAATAACCTTTTTTTTTTTTCCCATTCGTTTGTTAAAGGAACCAAGTCGGTTGTCCTGCAGAATTCTTCACACTTAGGAGTCAGCTGATTGGGTGGGGATTGACATGTAATTCTCTGTCCAGTGTTTCTTCCTGTAAACTCATAGATCTAGAAGTGTGATCAGCCTCAGAGGCCTGTTGTTTTTCTTTTTAGTTTGGTAAGACTTGATAGCAGGTGCTTCCTGTTGTATCATCAGGTGTTGGATATTTGGTCTTTTATTAGTGAAGTTAAGATCAGTGGATTTAGACGATATCATTCATTATAGCATTTCTGATGAGCTTTTTGTGTAGTGTTTTCAGTCTCACCTGTTTATGAACTTCATAGAGTCTCATACTATACCTTTGTTATCTGGAACAACTTCTTTTTTTTCCCCTGCTTACTATTATGTTGCGAGATCGTCACATTTTTGCATGTCACCATAGCACCGTGTTTTTCATTGCTGTATAACACGCCATAGCCCATCTTTGTACCCAGCCTTTCCATCCTCTCCTGTCCACAGTCATCTTCACCAGGGAACCATCCTTGGGGATTTATGGTTTTCCTGATCACACCTCCTTCTCTGAGTCCCAGGGGGTTGTCTCTCCCAAGTTCTCCCCAAGAGCGAGCTGTGGCCTGGGGGCGGCCACAGCTTTATCTCTCTTCCAGTCTGAGGTCGAAGCTCTGGCTGAACAACTGAGTGAGGAAGAGGAAGAAGAGGAGGAGGAAGAGGAGGAAGAAGAAGAGGAGGAGGAGGAGGAGGAAGAGGAGGAGGAAGATGAAGAGTCCGGCAATCAGTCTGACAGGGTAGGATGGGAGGCCAGCGGCCCTGGAGGAGTGGAGACTGCAGGACCGGAGGTCTGAGTCCTCCAAGGAGGGGGTTACGGGCTGGGGGCCACCCGCCACCCCAGTGCTCCTCCTCCTCCCCAGAGTGGTTCCAGCGGCCGCCGCAAAGCCAAGAAGAAATGGCGGAAGGACAGCCCGTGGGTGAAGCCATCACGGAAACGGCGGAAACGAGAACCTCCGAGGGCCAAGGAGCCACGAGGTGAGGAGGCTCCTCTGCTTTGGGGTCCCCTCCTCCAGCCCCCTCCCGGCCCCCGGAGAGCGTGCATGCACACCCACGCTCCGCATGCAGCCCCGCGTCCAGGCACCTGTGAGCTCGCACTCTCACTCTCTCTGTCTCTGTGTCAGGAGTGAATGGTGTGGGCTCCTCAGGCCCCAGTGAGTACATGGAGGTCCCTCTGGGGTCCCTGGAGCTGCCCAGCGAGGGGACCCTCTCTCCCAACCACGCTGGTAATTGCCAATTGCCGATTGCCGGGATAGGGAGCATCTAGGGGTGCCCCCAGGGCCAGAGGGAATGGGGAGGAGGGGGACCCTGCTGGAGCTGGGGTGTCCATGACCTGACTTTGGGGGTTCTGGAGCATGGAGGGAAAGTCAGGGTGGAGGTGAGAGGCCCCTGAGGGGTCCTGGCGGGTGAGGGGCGGGGCCTCCCTCAGCTCCCTGCTCCCTCTATCCAAGGGGTGTCCAATGACACATCTTCGCTGGAGACGGAGCGTGGGTTTGAGGAGCTGCCCCTCTGCAGCTGCCGCATGGAGGCCCCCAAGATAGACCGCATCAGCGAGAGAGCGGGGCACAAGTGCATGGCCACGGAGAGCGTGGATGGAGAGGTGGGCCCGGGGCGCGGGCCGGCAAGATACCAGGGCAGCCAGCCCCAGAGCCCAGCCTCACCTCTTGTCACCCGGCCTCGCCTCCCACAGCTGTCCGGCTGCAACGCTGCCATCCTCAAGCGGGAGACCATGAGACCGTCCAGCCGCGTGGCCCTGATGGTGCTCTGTGAGGCCCACCGCGCACGCATGGTCAAACATCACTGCTGCCCCGGCTGTGGCTACTTCTGTACGGCGGTGAGTGACCAGCAGGGCAGCCCGGCGGCATGCCCCACAGGGGCAGGGGCTCCCGGAGCCTGACTGCGTTGTTTCCCTGCCCCTAGGGCACCTTCTTGGAGTGTCACCCCGACTTCCGTGTGGCCCACCGCTTCCACAAGGCCTGTGTGTCCCAGCTAAACGGGATGGTCTTCTGTCCCCACTGTGGGGAGGACGCATCTGAGGCCCAGGAGGTGACCATCCCCCGGGGGGATGGGGTGACCCCACCAGCTGGCACTGCGGCCCCCGCTCCCCCACCCCTGGCCCAGGATGCCCCCGGGAGAGCGGACACTTCCCAGCCCAGGTACTGGCTTCGCCCTTGCCTTCTGTCTCTTCCCTGCGCCGTCCCCATCTGCCCTAGACATTCACACCTTCTCTCACAGTGCCCGGATGCGGGGGCAGGGGGAGCCTCGGCGTCCACCCTGCGACCCTCTGGCCGACACCATCGACAGCTCAGGGCCCTCCCTAACCCTGCCCAACGGGGGCTGCCTCTCAGCTGTAGGGCTGCCACCAGGGCCAGGCCGGGAGGCCCTGGAGAAGGCCCTGGTCATCCAGGAGTCAGAAAGGTGAGTAGGGGTTGCACGCGTGGGCACAGCCACTGGGACTGGGGCTGGGAGTGTGGATCTGTGGCTCTTGGGGCTGATCCTTGAATCTGAGGGGCCCTCACCCTGGCAGGCGGAAGAAGCTCCGGTTCCACCCCCGGCAGTTGTACCTGTCTGTAAAGCAAGGGGAGCTGCAGAAGGTGATCCTGATGCTGTGTGAGTGTCGCCCTCATTCACTCAGCAGACCCTGCCTGCGCTTTGCTTATGTGCGCATCCCTGGGCTCGGAGCCAGGAGGGCAGCCACAAGAGACACGGTCTTTGCCCTGAAGGACTTACGCTGGTAGGGGATGCAGACACACAGGTCGCCCGTGATGATGGGGACTGTGGTGGCGATAAGCACAGAGGCCCTGGGCCCTGTTCTGAGAGCTTACACACTTTCACTCACTTGTATCTTCCCAGCGGAGACTCTGAGCGGTGAACTGGCTTGTCCAGTCCACAGGGTACTGAGGGGCTGGTGCTATTTGAACTTGGGCGGAGCTGGTGCTCTTAACGTCTGCTCTCATGAGACTGTGCCACGGTGGGTGTGAGCCCAGGGGAGGCCCAGGAGGCGCCCCTGACCTGGCTTGGGGTCCTGAGAAGCCTTCCTGGACGAGATGCCACCCACCCCCTCGCTTGCTCACCACGTGTCCCTCCCTCTCCCGGTGTGGTGGGCTCTCCCCACAGTGGACAACCTGGACCCCAACTTCCAGAGTGACCAGCAGAGCAAGCGCACACCCCTGCACGCGGCTGCCCAGAAGGGCTCTGTGGAGATCTGCCATGTGCTGCTACAGGTCAGCGTGGGCCCACAGCACCCTCCCTCACCGCCCCCAGTCCCTCCCTGGTGCCAACAGCCCTTCCATGCAGGCTGGAGCCAACATCAATGCCGTGGACAAGCAGCAGCGGACGCCGCTGATGGAGGCCGTGGTGAACAACCATCTGGAGGTGGCTCGCTACATGGTGCAGCGTGGGGGCTGCGTCTACAGCAAGGTGCGTGGCCGGATGGGCCCGGGCCGGGCTCAGGGGCCAGGCCTCAGGTGCCAGCCTGAGGGCTCATCTGCCTGCGTCTCCCTCAGGAGGAAGACGGCTCCACCTGCCTCCACCACGCTGCCAAAATTGGGAACCTGGAGATGGTCAGCCTGCTGCTGAGCACGGGACAGGTGGACGTCAACGCCCAGGTCAGCAGCCTGGTCCCCTTTCTCTCTCGTCTGACCTCTGACCCTTTCCCTGCCCGTCACACTGTTCCAGCCTGTTCCTATCTCTTTTCCCTGCTTCATTTGTATTTCTCTTCACTCTTTTCTGTTTCTTTTTGTTTTTCTTTACCAGTTTTCAAAATGACTTGCTGCCTTAATGTCTGGAACTGGCCAGTGTTAACTCGGTTTTTCACCTGTTGGAGGTGTTTTAGTCTGTGTTCTCCTTGATCTTTGAGCCGTTCCATCCTTTGTCCAGAAGCCCCTTGCCAAAGGCTTCTGTGGCTTTGAACTGACCCAGTAGCCTTTGAGAGCATCCTTGTCAGCAGCTGTCTTGCGCCAGACTCAGACTCTACCACTTTCTAAGAAACTCTGGTCCCTTTAAGTGGGAAATATTTTTTTTTTGGAGACTACAACAATCTGTGTACCTGGAGGTGGTTATTGCTATTGGGGTCCCTGCTTCTCTTGCGAGTGGGTAGATCTAGGAAATATATTTTAGAAAGAGAAAAATTACTTTGCAGTCATGAGCAGTAGACACTATTAGTCCCAGTTTATAAAGAAACTGAGACCCACAGACCTTGAATACCTGCCCCGGGGCCCCACTGCCTGTGGGTGCTGGAGCCGCGTCTCCACCCTCCCCCTTCCCTCCCCGCCCCCAGGACAGCGGCGGGTGGACCCCCATCATCTGGGCTGCGGAGCACAAGCACATAGAAGTGATCCGCATGCTTCTGACACGGGGCGCGGATGTCACTCTCACCGACAACGTGAGTGAGGGGCTGCTGGAGATGCCGGAGGTGGGCTCAGTCCTACCCTGCGCCTGAGCTAGCTGCCACTGGGTTCAAGCTTCGCCCCCTTCCGCCTCCACAGGAAGAGAACATCTGCCTGCACTGGGCCTCCTTCACCGGCAGCGCTGCCATCGCCGAGGTCCTCCTGAACGCCCGCTGCGACCTCCATGCTGTCAATTACCACGGGGACACGCCCCTGCACATCGCAGCCCGGGAAAGCTACCACGACTGTGTGCTGTGAGTCCCCACCCCAGCACACACACCCCTCTACCAGCTCTCAGGGCCAGGCGCCCCACAGGCTCCCAACACATCGCGGCCCGGGAGAGCTACCACGACTGTGTGCTGTGAGCCCCAACCCCCGCACACACACCCCCTCTGCCAGCTCTCAGGGCCAGGCGCCCCACAGGCTCCCTGTCCCCTCCCAGGTTGTTCCTGTCACGTGGGGCGAACCCTGAGCTGCGGAACAAGGAGGGGGACACGGCGTGGGACCTGACACCCGAGCGCTCCGACGTGTGGTTTGCCCTCCAACTCAACCGCAAGCTCCGGCTCGGGGTGGGGAATCGGGCCATCCGCACGGAGAAGATCATTTGCCGGTGAGCCTGGGCTCTCTCCGCACACAGAGCCCCCTCCTCAGGCCCCTTGGAGCCTTGGAGTCCCCAGAACCACCTCCGTCCCCCCTGCAACATCTACAGCTAGGGTTGGCAGATACAGCAAATAAAAGTAGACATCTGGCTAAATTAGAATTTCAAGTGAACAACGCATACTTTTTTAATGTTTAAGAGTGTTCTGAGCAGTATATTTGGGACATGAAAGTGTTAGTCACTCAGTCCTGTCCAACTCTGTGACTTTGTGAACTATAGCCTGCCAGGCTCCTCTGTCCATGGTTAATCTCCAGGCAGGAATACTGGACTGGGTTGCCATGCCCTCCTCCAGGGGATCTTGCCAACCCAGGGTTCGAACCCAGGTCTCCCGCATTGCAGGTGGATTCTTTACTGTCTGAGTCACTAGGAAAGCCCTGTACTGAAAAAGTTATTTCCTGATTATCTGATCTGAAATTTAAATTTTTAACTCAGTGTCCTGCCTTTGACCTGGTACCCTCGGAACACCCTCTCCCCTCCCCCAGCCCTCTCCTTGCTCCTAGGGAAGCCCTCACCCCATGCTCTAGTCACCCAGCTCCATCTCCCCTCCTGCCAGGGACGTGGCTCGGGGCTATGAGAACGTCCCCATCCCCTGTGTCAATGGTGTGGACGGGGAGCCCTGCCCTGAGGATTACAAGTACATCTCGGAGAACTGCGAGACGTCCACCATGAACATTGACCGCAACATCACCCACCTACAGGTGAGTGTGGGGCCCCGGGACCTCCTCCCAAAGAGGCACCCAGAGCCACCAAGTGGAGCCGGGCAGGTTGTCGGCCAACAAGGGCATCTGGCCAAGGTGGTGGGGCTGAAAGGGACTTCTGGTGTGGGCTTGCATCCACCTGGGGAGGGGGACCTTTTTCTAGGACACGTGAAGGTGTCCCATGGGCTCATGGTGGCCCTAGAGATAGCCCTGTCAGCACCATCTTGATTCCCCTGCATCCTGGGACCACCACCACCACTACCTCACAGTGTAGACCCTAGAGAAAGGATAGCAGCTGGGGGGCTTGTGGGGGGAAGCCGAGGGGCCTGGGCCGATTCTGAGGGGTGAGCTGACCCTGGCTCCCTCCCCAGCACTGCACGTGTGTGGATGACTGCTCCAGCTCCAACTGCCTGTGTGGCCAGCTCAGCATCCGCTGTTGGTATGACAAGGTGCGTGCCCTGGTCACCTGCCCATCCACTCCTCTGGAGCTGGCCTCTGACGCCAACCCTCTGGGGCCTTGTCCCTTGCTTTCTGTCCTGTGGGGGAAGTAACGGAGAGGGCAGGGCGAGACTTGGGACTCCTAGGACGTTGCCAAGCCAGAGACGTGGTATATGCAGGTCAAGGGCGATGGTTCAGGGTTTCCTGTTGGGTGAACTCAGAGTATACGTGGCCTCCCTGAGACTGGGGTGAGGTCAGTGGTGGATTTTTCAGTGAAGTCTTGGGAGTCCTGGGCAGCCGAGGGGAGCATCACACAAAAACCACTGTCCTCCCCTCCCTCGACCCCAGGATGGGCGGCTGCTCCAGGAATTTAATAAGATCGAGCCCCCGCTGATTTTTGAGTGTAACCAGGCATGCTCCTGCTGGAGAAACTGCAAGAACAGAGTAGTGCAGAGCGGCATCAAGTGAGTCCCCGCCCCTCGCCCTCCTCACCCCCTTTCTCCCTTCTCTCCTTTGGGAAGCTTCCACGTCACCCCCCTCAATACCATCCTCTCTCCCACCTCCAGGGTGCGACTGCAGCTCTACCGAACAGCCAAGATGGGCTGGGGGGTCCGTGCCCTGCAGACCATTCCCCAGGGTACCTTCATTTGCGAGTGAGTGGTTGAGGGGGAGGGGTACTCTGCTCTTGGGGGCAAAGGGCTGGGTGTGGGGCCATGGCTGACTCCCAGGCATCCCTCTGCCCTCCTCCCTAATGAGTCCACCTGGCCAGCCTCCTTTGACTGCCTTCCCCGAGCCTCCACTCTGCCCAGGCCACAGGGCCTGCATCTTTCCCTCCCCATCGGTGTCTTTCTGAGCCTCACATTCCCTCTTCCCTGCCCTTCTCAACTGGGGAAAGCCCCAGTTTTAACAGACCAGGGTTTGAGCCCCATTCTGCCACTGGGAGTCCTCAGCCAAGTTCACAACCACTTTGAGCCTCCTCCTTCTTGTCTGCAAAATGGAGGTGATAATAACTACCCTTCCGTCCACCTCCTCAAGGGCCTCAGGCCTGTCCATCTGTCAGTTCTTTCTTTTCCCAGCATCTATAACTTCTCCATGTCGCCCAGCTTTTACCCCATGGTCTTCAAACTTAATCTTCTTTGGCTTTAAAAAAAAAAAAAAAGTCATTCAGCCCTATGTGGCTATTTAAGAAACCATTCATTTTTCCTCCATCATGTCATCTCTCAGTTTGACTCAGATAAGCGGCCTGTTCCCACTGGGTCTCAGTTTCATCCCTATCCAGTCCCTGCTCATCCCTGCCCAGATCTGCCTTTACCCTCTCCTTCTGCTTCCCTCTCGTCAGTCCCAACACCCCGACCCCTGTGTCTCAGTCTGCATTCTCCTGGCATCCGCCACCCCCTTAGCTCTGGCTCCCATGACACCATCCTTACCTGCAACTCATCCTTTCTTCCTCTTCACCAGCTCCTCTCCCTCTGTTATCCAAACGTGGGTGCTTCCTCCCCAGTTTCTTCACAGCTCCTGGGGCTGCATCCCTTCCTGCAGTTCTCACCTCTCGCCTGTCCTCAGCCCGACCTCGCCCCACCTGCTGGGTGATTCCTTATCCTCTCCACGTCCACACCTGAACAGATTCCCCACCCCGGCCCACTGCCAAGATCCTCATCCCTTCACCCCCGAGGTTTGGCATTTCCTTGCTCCCTCAAATCATCCTCTGGTGCAGCTTGAACCTTCCCGTTAGCTTCCCCACCGCTGCTGCTCCAGTGGCCCCACAGTTCTCACCCCTGCCCCACACTGTCGGTCCTGCCTGTTGATCTAGCTGTCCCAGGGGGACCCCAACTGCCCAGAGTTTGTCCTGTGTGTACTCTCACATGCCTGTGTCCCCAGGCTCCTCTTCCTGATCCCCCTTCTGGATGGGGACCTCCCACCCCCTCCCTCCCAGATCATGTCTGCTATCCTTGGGTCACCCACCCCAGCCATGTGGATCTGTGAGATTCACAGACGGTGACTGGGACAGCTGACAAACGGTGGAAGAGGAATCCCAGGCTGTGGGGAGAGAAAGGGCCTGGAGCCTACTTGTAGTAACTCCCTGCTCACCTCCAGAACCACCACTTCCTGCCCAACAGGTATGTCGGAGAACTGATCTCTGATGCCGAGGCTGATGTGAGAGAAGACGATTCTTATCTCTTCGACTTGGACAACAAGGTGGGCAGGAGACCCCCTTGCCNTTGTAGTAACTCCCTGCTCACCTCCAGAACCACCACTTCCTGCCCAACAGGTATGTCGGAGAACTGATCTCTGATGCCGAGGCTGATGTGAGAGAAGACGATTCTTATCTCTTCGACTTGGACAACAAGGTGGGCAGGAGACCCCCTTGCCTTCCTCCTCTCAAGCAGCAGATGGAAACCTGGGGAGGAGGGACGGGATGATCAGTGAGGCAAGGAGGTTGGCCAGCCAGCAGGGTGGTGGTAGATGTGATGAGTGATGCTCCCCCCTCAGGATGGAGAGGTGTACTGCATCGATGCCCGTTACTATGGCAACATCAGCCGCTTCATCAACCACTTGTGTGACCCCAACATCATCCCCGTCCGGGTCTTCATGCTGCACCAAGACCTGAGATTTCCGCGCATCGCCTTCTTCAGTTCCCGAGACATCCGGGCCGGGGAGGAGCTGGGGTGAGGCCTCCTGAGGCTCAGCCATGGGTGTGGGAGATGTAGCAAGCCCCAGACCAAAAGCAGAAGGCTGGCAAGTGGCTGGTTTTCAGGCATAGATTAGAGCAGAGCCTCTCTGAAGTCACTGTAGACAGAGTCCTGGACCTCACGGATTTTGAGTTAGTAGGTTTGGGGTGGGTCGTGAGAGCCTTCACTTCTAACAAGCTCCCGGGCAATGCTGGTGCTGCCAGGGCATTTGAACCTAGGAGGGCTTAGAGCCCCTCTGAAGATGGGAGTGGGTGCTCAGGAGTAAGTCTGGGCTTCACAAATCTCTTGTGCTCCTCTGACAGGTTTGACTATGGTGACCGCTTCTGGGACATCAAAAGCAAGTACTTCACCTGCCAGTGTGGCTCTGAGAAGTGCAAGCACTCAGCCGAGGCCATTGCCCTGGAGCAGAGCCGCCTGGCCCGCCTGGACCCACACCCTGAGCTGCTGCCTGAGCTCAGCTCCCTGCCCCCCGTCAACCCCTGAGATCGGACCACAGCCGCTGTCCCACCCCTGGACGGCCACTTCTGCCGCTTGCCCGCAGCCCACGCCTGGGGGCTTTTACCGTCTCTTTTCTCCCTTACCCCTTCACACATTCACAGCCAGCTCCCAGCCAGGCCCTGGAGGTCTGACAGCCCCTGTCTCCCAGAGCTGGTTCTTTCCTGGGAGGGTGACTNCTGGAGTGGGGTGCCATTTCCTTCTCCAATGCATGAAAGTGAAAAGTGAAAGTGAAGTTGCTCAGCCGTGTCTGACTCTTCGCGACCCCATGGACTGCAGCCCACCAGGCTCCTCCATCCATGAGATTTTCCAGGCAAGAGTACTGGAGTAGGGTGCCATTGCCTTCTCTGGGTTTTATGGAAGATTGAAATATGGAAAGCCTCACACACTGGGACAAAGCTGTGCTAGGTCTTAGCCAGCTCACTGCTAGCTAACCATGGATAAGTCTCATTGGATAATTCTGACTCATCTTTACGTAGTCTCAGTTAAGTGTCACTTGCTTAGAGAGGCCTTCTGAGAGCACCCTTTGTGACTTCATACACCCTCTGGGCCTACTGTATTTTTCCTCATTACACTATCTTCATTTGAATGCTTACTGTTATATGTCTGTTGTATGTCTTCTGCCACTAGAATTTTAGGTACTCTGCTGGGTCCCCAAGGCTTGGCACTTAGCAGGTACTCAATATTTGTTAACTGAAAAGGTGCTGATTCCATACATGCATTAATTTCTAAAACTATTAACACTTTAAAAAATGTCAAGAAATTAAAAAATATTGGCCTCCCTGGTGATCCAGTGGTTAGGAATCTATCTGCCAATTTAGGGGTCACAGGTTAGAGCCCTGGTCCTGGAAGATTCCATATGACCTGGGCCAACTGAACCCATGTGCCACAACTACCAAAGGCCGCACACCCCAGAGCATGCGCTCTTCGACACAAGAAGTCACTGCAATGAGACACCCATGCATGACAGCTAGGGAATAGCTCCCACTCACCTCAACTAGAAAGCTCATGCACAGCAGCAAAGAGCAGCCAAAAAAAAAAAAAAGGTTATAAAATTAAACCTACCCACGCCTACTTTCTAGCATCCCCCCAATTCTCCAAAGCATGACTCCTCCAGACCATGCTCCCACTACCGCAGCACCCCCTCTCCAGGTGTCTTCCTCATTTCTCTCCCAGGAGCTGCACAGATATCATCTGCTGCGTGCTCTTCTTCCTTTTTGTTCTGGGTTATATCGCCGTGGGGATCTTGGGTGAGTTTCTGGCTGGGCAGAGCTGGGGCAGTGGCTGGGGAACATTACTGCCCCAGGGAGGGGCCATTCCATAGCTGTTCCCTCTTAAGACCCTGTGCCCCGCTCCTGATGATTTATCTGCATGTCTCTATCTCCAGCCTGGGTGTACGGAGACCCCAAACAAGTCCTCTACCCCAGGAACTCCACGGGGGCCTATTGCGGGATCGGGGAAAACAAGTGAGTATGAAGACAGGAAAGGGGGCAGGAGGGAGGTGCAACAGGGCATGGACTCCACCTCAGCTTCCCTGAATCTCACCGTGTACAACAGCCCCCACTGCTGGCCAGTGGCTTCCCAGACACCCAGAATTGGGAGGCAGCAGAGTCATGGTTGAGAGCGTGGGTTCTGGAGTTCAGAGATGGGCATTTTCATCTCCAACTGCACTAAGCAAGTTCTGGTCTGTGATCTCTGGCAAGAGACGCAACCTCTCTGAACTTGGAGTTCCTCTTCTGAAACACAAGGATGATTCCAGAAGCAACACTATCAGTTGCAGCATGCAGAAAACGCTTGATACATAATAAAGCTGCTGGGACTTCCCTTGTGGTCCAGTGGCTAAGACTTCATGCTCTCAATGCAAGGGGCTGAGTTTTGATCCCTGGTCAGGAAACCAGATCCTACATGCCATAGCTAAGAGTTCACATGCCACAACCACAGATCCTATATAACTGCAACGAAGATTCAGCACAGCCAAATAAAAAAGTAAATATATAAATATTTTTTAAAAAATACAGTAACATTCATATGGCAGGAACATTCACATGTTCCAGGCAGGCAGCATACTTTACAGTCACAAACTCATTTCAACCTCGTGAGGCAGGTACTATCATTTTACATCTGATGGAACTGAGGTGGTGAGTGGTTAGGGTCATAAAGTTGGGTGATGATCTGGCTCCAGAGTTCAAGCTGTTAACCATTTGTTAGCAGTGGCAATGCTGAGTTCCTCTGGGAAACTCTCGGCTGTCTCCCACACCTCCCCAGCTGGGCTGAGCTTCGTGCCGTCAGGAGCTGGGTGGTGCGTGTCTGGGTCACACTGGCCACATCTAGAGGTACAGCCTCGGCAGTCCTCTCTCCCTGAGCTTGACCAAACGCTGATGCATATGTTTCCTTCTCTCCTACAGAGAGAAACCCTATCTCCTATACTTCAACATCTTCAGCTGCATCCTAAACGCTAACATCATCGCGATCGCCCAGAATGGCCTGACGTGCCCCACGCCCCAGGTCAGAGTCTGGGGCCTGCATCTGTCCCCTGATCTCACCCCAGTGTCTGGGTACCAGCCGCTCAGCATGCTCTCTGCCCCCAGGTGTGTGTATCCTCCTGCCCAGAGGCCCCATGGACTGTGGAACCAACACAGTTCTCACAGACAGTCGAACAGGTCTTCTACGCAGCAGATAGGAAATTCTGTCTGCCAGGGGTGCCTGGGAACATGGTGAGCGCTGCCCCCAACATCACTGCTGTCACCAGGGAGCATCCATAATAAGGGAAGATGGGAGGGGGAGGGGAGATTATCATGGTGGAAGAAAGAGGATGGCTCCTGCCTTCATCCTGCTCTGTGTCTGTGTGTCTGTCTTCCCCCACCCTCCAGAAAGTACTCCAAAGCCTACAACAGGAGCTCTGCCCCAGTTTTCTCCTGCCTTCCACTCCAGGTGAGAAGCCACATTCCCCTCTCAGACTCATCCAGTCTAGGTTTTTGAGGAAACCAGGCTGAGAGAGAGTCAAGTCACACAGCTACTCCGTGACAAAATAGGAACAGGCATCAGGTCTTTGCCTTTTTCCTCTGCTGATCATCCTGGAGTCAGATCACCAGTGCTTATTATGCACCTGCTGCATGCCAGGTTCCAGGGACAGGTGAAGTGAAGATGAAAACTGCTTCCTAGGTGCTGAGATCAGAGGTGTTCACAAAGCAATTGCATGAGATTCCCACAAGAACTTACATGGGTGAATGTACACACGTGCATTTATGTGCAGGCACAGGAACAGACTGGAAGGACGTTCACCCAAATGTTAAAGGGACTGTGTCTAGTGATGGGATCACAGTTGATTCCCCCCCCCCCCCCCCCCCCCCCCCCGCCCCCTTTTTCCCTTCCTGCACGG
>SJYV01024802.1:215029-250236 GCA_006410875.1 Neotragus pygmaeus | reverse complement strand
CCCATCCGAACCGTATCAAACTGGACCGAAGGCGGCGGGACACTAGGTGAGTCACAAGTGCTGTGACTGGAGTGGGCTGGGAATAGACAGGACTAGTAGGTCCTGGTTTGAGGCGGTATTGGAAACTTCTCCAGTTTGTTTAAATATAGGGAAGGGGGCATCCTTTAAGGGCCGCAAACGTGGCTGGAATTGTTTAGAGCTACCAAAAAAAAAAAGAAAAAAAGTGAAGGAGCTGGTAGGTTATTGTCTCCAGATAACAGGAGTTCTGTTTTTGAGAATATTAGAGAAATTCTTAAGAGAACACCATTTTACCTGAGAAAACTCATGAGGGCTTGATTGGGTTCTTAGCAGCGTTCTTCAAACCGGCGGAAATCTCAACAATCCCTGCTGCTGCTGCTGCTGCTAAGTCGCTTCAGTCGTGTCCGATTCTTTGCGACCCCGCAGACGGCAGCCCACCAGGCTCTGCGGTCCCTGGGATTCTCCAGGCAAGAGTACTGGAGTGGGGTGCCATTGCTTTCTCCGCAACAATCCCTAATAGAGGGTAAAAGACGACCGGCAGGGTTGCTAAACCTACCTGTGGAGAGTGATGTCTCCTGAGGAGACTAGAACTTCAAATAATGAGTTCAGCAGGAGACTTGTACCATATTGGAATAAACTATATCACAGACACAGGACAGTGGAGTCAGGCCCTGTGAGGAATTAAAATCAATATGCCACTGCCCTCCCTCTTCATTCCTATTAGCTAGGAGTTTTTCTATCATGTCCAAAAGCTTTGGAAGAGATGTTTGTACAGGGATTATATGGCAGGATTATTCATAATAGCCATAAAATGGAAACCACTTAAGTACCACAGAAAGAATGAATAAACAAATGTGGTATATACATACAGAAAAAGTTATTCAGCCTTAAAGATGCAAGAAATTATGACATGCTGTAAAATAGATGAACTAAGATATTATGGTAAGTCAGTCACAAAAAGTGTGTAATTTCACTCATGTGAGGTACTTAGAAGAGTTAACTTCTGAGAGACAAAAAGTAGGCAAAAAAAAAAAAATGTAGGTTAGTGGTGGTCCAAGGGTTGGGAGGAGAGGGGAAATAGGGAGTTGTTTAATGCGTATAAAATTTGTATTGCAAGATAAAAAATTCTGGAGATTTGTTGACCAAAAATGTGAGTGGACTTACTTCTGAATTGTAGGCCAAAAATTGGCTAAGAGGGTAAATTTTATGTTGTATGTGTTTTACCACAGTTAAAAATAAATAAAAATTGAAAGAAAATTAAAAGAAAAAATAAAATTTTCTCACTGAAAAGCTTTTTATCTCATTATTTTCCCGCAGGCCTAGGAAAACCATGGCTGCGGCTAAGGGAACAGCCATCGGCATCGACCTGGGCACCACCTACTCCTGTGTGGGGGTGTTCCAGCACGGCAAGGTGGAGATCATCGCCAACGACCAGGGCAACCGCACCACCCCCAGCTACGTGGCCTTCACCGATACCGAGCGGCTCATCGGCGATGCGGCCAAGAACCAGGTGGCCATGAATCCCCAGAACACTGTCTTCGATGCCAAACGTCTGATTGGCAGAAAATTTAATGATCCTGTCGTGCAATCAGATATGAAACTTTGGCCTTTCCAAGTAATCAATGAAGGAGGCAAGCCCAAGGTAATGGTGTCCTACAAAGGGGAAAAGAAAGCTTTTTATCCTGAGGAAATCTCTTCTATGGTACTGACTAAGATGAAGGAGACTGCTGAGGCTTTTTTGGGCTACACTGTCACTAATGCTGTGATCACTGTGCCAGCCTACTTCAATGACTCTCAGCGCCAGGCCACCAAGGATGCAGGTGTTATTGCAGGTCTCAATGTGCTAAGAATTATCAATGAACCCACTGCTGCTGCCATTGCCTATGGCTTAGATAAAGCAGGCCAGGGAGAGCGACATGTCTTGATCTTTGATCTGGGTGGAGGCACATTTGATGTGTCCGTCCTGACCATAGATGATGGGATTTTTGAGGTTAAGGCCACAGCTGGGGACACCCACTTGGGTGGAGAGGATTTTGACAACAGGCTTGTGAGCCACTTTGTGGAAGAGTTCAAGAGGAAACATAAGAAGGACATCAGCCAGAACAAGCGGGCTGTGAGGCGGTTGCGCACTGCCTGCGAAAGGGCCAAGAGGACCCTGTCATCTAGCACCCAGGCGAACTTGGAAATTGACTCACTTTATGAAGGTGTTGACTTCTACACATCCATCACCAGAGCCCGGTTTGAAGAGTTGTGTGCAGACCTGTTTAGGGGCACCCTGGAGCCTGTGGAGAAGGCTCTTCGGGATGCCAAGATGGATAAAGCTAAAATCCATGACATTGTCTTAGTAGGAGGCTCTACTCGAATCCCTAAGGTTCAGAGGCTGTTGCAGGACTACTTTAATGGTCGTGATCTCAACAAGAGCATCAACCCCGATGAGGCAGTTGCCTATGGGGCTGCAGTTCAGGCAGCCATTTTGATGGGGGATAAGTCTGAAAAGGTACAGGACCTGCTTTTGTTGGACGTGGCTCCCCTGTCTTTAGGGTTGGAGACTGCAGGGGGAGTCATGACTGTACTAATCAAGCGCAACTCCACCATCCCCACGAAGCAGACACAGATTTTCACCACCTACTCAGACAATCAGCCGGGCGTGCTGATCCAGGTGTATGAGGGCGAGAGGGCCATGACTCGGGACAACAACCTGCTGGGGCGCTTTGATCTGACTGGAATCCCTCCTGCACCCAGGGGAGTGCCCCAGATTGAGGTGACCTTTGACATCGATGCCAATGGTATTCTCAATGTAACAGCTATGGACAAAAGCACGGGCAAGGCCAACAAGATCACCATTACCAATGACAAGGGCCGGCTGAGCAAGGAGGAGATCGAGCGCATGGTTCTGGATGCTGAAAAATACAAAGCTGAGGATGAGGTCCAGAGAGAAAAAATTGCTGCAAAAAATGCCTTAGAATCCTATGCTTTTAACATGAAGAGTGCTGTGAGTGATGAAGGCCTACAGGGCAAGATTAGTGAGTCTGATAAAAAGAAAATACTAAGTAAATGCAATGAGGTCCTTTCATGGCTGGAGGCCAATCAACTGGCTGAGAAAGATGAGTTTGATCATAAGAGAAAGGAATTAGAGCAAGTATGTAACCCAATCATCACAAAACTCTACCAGGGAGGATGCACTGGGCCTTCCTGTGGAACAGGGTATACACCTGGAAGGGCTGCAACAGGCCCCACAATTGAAGAAGTAGATTAATCTTATGTGGAGCTGGACGGTTCTAGAGTGCCTTAAGATGAATTTTGTTGCTGTCATCTTCAAAAATGGTTATGATTCCTGAATTGACTGGACCTGAATGTAAGTGATCATCCCTTTTGGATTCTGATGGAGGAGTCTCATATACCATCTTCTCACACTCCAATAATTTTCTGACACATTCCAACAAATTTCTGACTCTGGAATGAGACTCTTAGGAAAACTAGGCACCTCTCTGAACCATTTGAAGAATTTGTCTGTTATTTATTTCCAGCCTTCCCAACTTCCTTTTTCCTGTGTGGATGGTTATTTGTCCCTCAGTAAATTTGTTCCTAAAGCAAATAACTTGTGGTATTTTTAGACTATGAGTGTATCTTATAAAGTAAGGAAAGGGAGAGTGTGTGGAGCGACCAGGTGTGGTCTGTTTGTGAGATAACTGTGAATGATTAAGGCTGGTGAGGGCAAAGTATTTGAATTTTCATGAGCTTATTGAAGAAGGAAAAAAATTTTTTATTATCAGGCACCTTTAGCCTTTAGCCCAGTTAGAGTATCTGCTAATTTAGAGAGTGCTTTTAAGTGATTGACTGATTTAGGTGTTTAAGGTTGAGCTGGGGAGTTGGGGCAAAGACGAACTTCTGCTTGAGGTTCTGATGTCACTCATAGGTGGGGCCTAGGAGATCCAGCCCCTAGCCACTCTGTATTACAGTCCTTTACTTGCTGAATATATTTCTTAAAAAACCTCCTAACAAATGTGTACTTTTATGCAAGAAGAGAAATAAAAAACTTATGATGAGCTGATTCCTTAAAAAGTATCTTCACCTATTGTCATAATCTCGCATACTTATACAGCCTGGGGGAACATGCTGTAAGTATGTGTAACTGCATTTACTGCATTTGTGTCCCTTTGTGTTTGAGAGGGAAATACTTAGAAGTGAAATATTAGAATGGGTATTTTTATCCCCGATCCAGTGTGTTCTGTTTTACTCGGTCCTTTACAGGACAGCTATAGGCAAAGTATGAAAGAAATGTGGACTGAGAGTTATGTGTTTATTGGGAACCTTTGATAAAATCAAGATTTGCTGGCCTACAGGCTCTTGATCTCGGGCACTTCCCAATTTGTTGTTGTTACCCAAGTGTACAATACAGAGAAAAGTGTACAAATCATCATGGATTTTCACAAGCTCCCCGGCAGTCAGTATGCAATAGGAAGTGTCTTTAGGGTAAGAGCAAATCGGGCTGGAAGCGAATTTATTGTCGTAGAAAGGAACAAAAACCTGAGAGGCGGTGAGCCAGCCTTTTCAACCCTCCGGGCGCAGTTGGGGCCTGCGCCTGCGCGGTGGAAGCTCGCCCCTCCGGGAGGAAGTCGGAAGGCGGGAAGCCCCGCCCCTCTCCCGGCTTTGGCTTTCTCCTCAGTTTTACCCGGCCGGCTCCCCCAGAGCCGCAAGCCAGCCGTTTTCTGTCCTCCATCACTTGGAGCACTCCGCTGTGCCACCCCGCTGCGCCTGCGCGACCCCACCCCGCCCCACGCGCGGACTCGCGATCCAATTCCCGCCAGGCCTCCGGCCCACAGCACCCGGCCCGCGCCTTCCCGGTCTGGCGGAGAGCAAGCACCATGGTAGGTACCGTGACGTCACAAGGGGGCGCCCTTGGGGAGCGCGGACGGTTGGGACGGTTGGGGGCGGGGTGGGCGTCCCTTTGGAGGCTTTGTTCCTCTGGGCTGGTGTTGGACCCTAGATTTTTCCCACCGTTATTGGTTCCTGCACCTCAAGTTCTTTGAGAAGAGACCTGGAAGCAAATGGAATTTTTTTTACCCCCTATGAGAGAGTCAGCAGGGATAGTAGACCTCAAGGAGCATTTCCCTGACGGAGACCAGGCTCCGAGAAGGAGCGGGTGGAATACTTTCTACAGTTTTCTAGGAGACGTGGGCAGGACCCCAGGAGAGAGAGTCCACTGAGGCAGACCCGACGTGTGCAGGGCAGATGACTCGGGCTTTATGTCAGGGGCTCGTAGTGTTCATCATCGTCAGGGCTGCAGCTGTTCATTCGAGCATTCCCTCCTGTGTGTTCCTGTGAAGTATTCCTGTGAAGTTTAGAGAACTGCCAGAGATGTGGCGGGATCCCAATACCAATGTTTGGTAATACTGGCTAGTATTCACACCTCTTTACTATGTCCCTTCCCATATGATGATTTCCCCCCTCTCGCCCAATAGCTCTTCTATTCCTTTTTCAAGTCCCTTGTCGGCAAGGATGTGGTCGTGGAACTCAAGAATGACCTGAGGTAGGTACTTGTTCCCACAAGTTTGTAGGGGGTGGATGTGCCAAGCGCCCTGGAACTCAAATTTGACGAGTATGTGAGCACTAGGCAAGGTGGGAGAGATACAAAAGGAAGAAATGACTTGTGCCTTAAACTTGCAGATTAGCTGGGGAGTTGTATCATGTATTGGAAAACAATATAAAGAAATATATAAGTAGTAAGAACCAGAGAGAAGACAGGGCAGACCCAGCTTCTAGAATTAGAAGTATCAGTTCCACAAGTCACGATGTATGTAGAAAGATGTTGGTAGATTTGTGTGTGTGTGTAATAGTCACAAGTTGGGAGGATAGTAGCCATAAATAGGGAATGGGTTCGATTGTGGTATTTCCATATAGTATAGCTGTCACATAGAAATGAGATGCCAATAGGGAAAAGCTATTGCAGTACTGTATGTGTGGCATAATCTCCCTTTTGTTGAAGAAAATATAAAAGATACACAAGAGACCAGTGCAAGCTCCTTCTGTCTGTATTGCTTTTACATCTCCGGTCCCCTTGTATCATTAGCTTCTAATCATCTCTCAGCACTTGTGAAAGTTATTTCACACTATATCCCTGGACTTTCCTGGTTCTAGCCAAGTACACTGTTCTGTTACAAAGTCTTTTTCCTTGCTAGTAGGTGCTTCTCAAATTGTGATTTCATAGAAATGTATTAACTGTTTAGGAACCGTCTTTCCTACAGGGCCAAGACCATGTTTAAGCTTACCACTGTGTACCTAATGTCTAACACAGGCCTGACTAAATTGTTTAACTCATTTTATTTTCAGAACATCTCTACATGACATACACTATTGTTGCTGTTTTACACTTGAGGAAACTGAAGGTTGGATAGATTAAGAAACTTGGTTAGGTCTACACAACTAGTAAAAGACAAAACCAGAACTTAAATTCCATTATCTGCGTTTCTAATGGGCTTCCCTGATAGCTCAGTTGGTAAAGAATCCACCTGGAATCCAGGAGACCCTGGTTCAACTCCTGGGTCAGGAAGATCGACTGGAACAGGGATAGCCTACCCACTCTAGTATTCTTGGGCTTCCCTTGTGGCTCAGCTGGTAAAGAATCCGCCTGCAATGCAGGAAACCTGGGTTTGATCCCTGGGTTGGGAAGATCCCCTGGAGAAGGGAAAGGCTATCCACTCCGGTATTCTGGCCTGGAGAATTCCACGGACTTTATAGTCCATGAGGTCTCAGAGAGACGTAACTGAGAAACTTTCACTTCACCCCTTTTTAAATTAAAAACAGGGTCGTAGTCTCTATGCAGTTGTGAAACTTGCTTTTCACTTAACAGTATGTTGTGGGTATTTTCCATGTCAATAAAGTTGATGTTTAACATTATTAATGTCTGAATGGCATTTTTCTAAGCTGGCTAGAACTGATGTAAGCAAAACCTTGTGCTGGACACTTCGGCTGTTCCCAATTCTTCGTTTTTACAAGTGATTTTGCCCTGAACATCCTCAAGTGTATACATCTCATTTCATTAGAAGAAAAAAAGAATCCTTTGAATGAAATGTACATTTTAAATATCAAAACATACTACCTGACTGTCCTTTAGAAAGTTTGAGTCAGTGTATTCTCTCCCCAGCAGTTTCTTCTACATCTCTATGTGAGATAATTTCTTAGTGGGGGAAACATTGACATGGCGGAATGGTGAAGCAAGGGATTTATTTGCCTTTTAGGTCAGAAATTTCTGATCTATGGTACCCACAATGCATGTGATATTGATTGCATATAAATCGGGTCCATATAGAGAGACAAGTGTGGAAACCACAACTACTTTCATCACTTCTGTAAGATGACTTGTTTTTTATTTTCCTCTTTGTTTGTTTGTTTCCCTGATAGCTCAGTTGGTAAAGAATCCGCCTGCAATGCGGGAGACCTGGGTTTGATCCCTGGGTTGGGAAGATCCCCTGGAGAAGGGCAAGGCTACCCACTCCAGTATTCTGGCCTGGAGAATTCCATGGACTATACAGTCCATGGAGTTGCAGAGTCAGACACGACTGAGCAACTTTGACTTCACTTTTTTCTTCCTGGGTTTTCCAAATGGCAAGAATAACTGTTGTTATAGCCTCAGACCCTAAAGCAAGGACTTAAAGATTCGAAGGTAATCATTGGATTGGGAGAAGTGCTTTTTCTCTCATGCTGGGTGTCAGACCACTTTTGTGCCAAGTATCTCATTCTAAAGGGATTGAAGAAAAGTTACCACTTTATGTAATTCTTGAAAGTTATTTCACAGCTGCAGTAGGTGATAGGGCACCAAGGTTTTTTGTTTTGTTTTGTTTTTAGCATCCAGGAATATAGTGAAATCACCACTGAGGCAGTTGGTCTGACACTGGATTTCAAATACTTAGAATTTTACAAAAACTAGGGCCCGACAGAGAACCAACAACTTGAATTTTGGCAAGATAAGGATGTTTTAAAAACTGCTATTTATTAACAATTTTTAAATACAAAAAAGCAATTAAAGAGCAGGTATTCTTACAAAGAACACTATTGACAACATTTACCACACTATACACATACTACACTAGCTTATGTTTCCTGGAATCTTTGAGCGCATATTAGTGTTTGAGAACCTGTTTCTCAAATCTGGTGGTGACATGCAGGATGGTTAGGATGAAGGCAGCCAGACGAGGCTAGTGTGGATTGAGCTGTAAAGTCATTAGACCTTGGTTTGTCAAAGAGAATTATAGAAATTGCAGAAATGTTAGACATTAGCAAACAATGAGGATTTGTAGGACATGAAGGGTCCTCGATTTACAGGGTTTGAAGTTGTGAGAGTGTTGAAACCATTGGCAGAAATTAAAGGATTGGGAGAGAATCTGGCTTGAAGCACTGGTACTTAGATAGCATTCCTCTTTTAACATTGCAGGGGGCTCATGGATTCAGGGAGAGGACATCCCTTGTGCCTATATCATCAAGAACACTGCTAGTTTGTTAATTTATATACATTACATATGGGGCTCTGGTTCCAAAGCAGTAGTATTTGAAAAGAACTGATGATTTGAGGGGTCAGACAGGCCTGGATCAAAGTCCTTGTTCTAAACTTGGCCAAGTTACAAAATGTTTCTGGGCCCCTGCATGTTTCATAATAGCTACCCAATAAAATGGCTGTAAAGA
Organism: Neotragus pygmaeus; assembly: GCA_006410875.1. Classification (NCBI taxonomy): domain Eukaryota; kingdom Metazoa; phylum Chordata; class Mammalia; order Artiodactyla; family Bovidae; genus Neotragus; species Neotragus pygmaeus. Next base: position 241,539 of record SJYV01024802.1, on the reverse strand, counting down.
TTACAAATACTATGGAGAACACAGGTCTGGCACAGTTGTTTGATGGCAGCTACAAGAGTGAGTTGGTTTAGGGAGAAGAGATGTGGGGTCTAAAATAACACACTGCTCTGGAAGCACTTTCTTTCCTACTTTCGCTTAGTCATGCCCCTTTCTGGTTGTACCTTTTCTGGTTTCTTGAAGTCCTTTACTTCCCCCAACCATGTTCTTATCCCCTGCTCTGAAGTCACCTCTGTGTTGACTTTGGTATAAATTAATTTGGTTTTACCCTCTCTCTGCCCATAACAGCATCTGTGGAACCCTCCATTCTGTGGATCAGGTGAGATTATAAGGGCCCTGAATGGGGTCTTGGGGAAGGAAATGGGAGAGCTTGAGAGCTGGGTACTTTCATCTTGTCTCTAATTTTAATGATGGTGTTCATCTTTTCTTAGTATCTCAACATCAAACTAACTGACATCAGTGTCACAGACCCTGAGAAATACCCTCATATGGTGAGTTGTGGATAGTAGAGAAGAGGACCACCTCTCAAAGAAAGCAGGGGGTCCCTGGCTGGATAGAGGACATTTTTTAAGGGTGTTTTCACATTTGCCTATCTTTGTCTAGTTATCAGTGAAGAACTGCTTCATCCGGGGCTCAGTGGTTCGCTATGTGCAGTTGCCAGCAGATGAAGTCGACACACAGTTGCTCCAAGATGCAGCAAGGAAGGAGGCCCTGCAGCAGAAGCAGTGATAGTTCCTCCTCCCTCCCCCTCCTTCCATTGGTGACCCTTAACATCATTTCCCAGCCCCGGAGGCCTCCCTCCCATACTTCTTGAGGTGTTCTTTGTTTTTTGATAGCAAAAGCTTTTTTTTTAAGAATGTGGCTGAGAGGGCTAATAATGGGGAGCGGCTGTCCTCTGTTGAGTAGGCTGAGGAACTGAGAAGCCTTCCCTGTTTGCAGCACCTGCCTTTCTCACTTTTTCCCTGGAGGTGGTGGGAGAATCTATCAGATCTCTCCAGGGTGGCACGTGATTTATTGTGGGGAGGGAAGGAATCTGTCCCGCATCGGGAATAAAATTTATGAAGCAAATTCGAGTTCTGGTCCTGTGTGCGCTTTGGGAAGAGGGCTGGAGAGTGGGTGGGAAAGGCGCGCTTTATTCGTCCAAGCCCTGTTACTCTCAATTACCCCAGCATTATCCGCTACTACTCTCCTGGTATAAACCACAGCATTACCCCAACCGGACTACACCGTGTCTTCTGAACATTCGCCTACCCAACATAGCCTTATAGCGTATCTACAGTGCTTGCTGTCCTTCCATTAATATGAAAGTTAATGAGACACCAAAAGTGAGTTTGATGCTGCTGGATTTTTTTCCTAAAGCCCCCCAAATCAGTACTCTTTTCCCCGATATCTATTGTAGATAAATGCAAACAAGTGACAATTTTTGCTGTGGAGAGTTGCTGGCATTGAACACACGCAGTTAGCAAATAAAGAGTTCAGCTACAGATAAGAGTTCTCAGCATGAAGGGACCTTAGAGGCCCTCCAGCGTGACTCCACAGAGGAGGAAATGAGGCCCGGGAGGTTAGTAGCGGGGGAACCTGCACGCCGGGCCCTTTGGTCGAATGGACCCGGGTTCCGGGCGCCGTCCCCAGCAACTAGCGCTCTCCCAGCCGCTTCCCCGCCTGCCCACTCGGCACCGCCCTCCCTCTCGGCCGAGGACCCGCGCGGGGTGTCCGCGGCGGCGCCTGACGGGGTCGCGGTTCCCGGGGGCGTCCTCCTCCCGCCACTCCTGTATCCGCGCCCCGCGCCATTCCTCAGGAGCGCCATCTGTAGCGGGCGGCGTGACCGCCCCCAGCCCAGGGTCCAGCAGGACCGCGCCCGCACACGCAGGCGGGACACAGTCGCCCGCGCCAGGACCCGCGGGCCCGGAAACGCTCTCAGTCACAAAGGGGGGGACACGTGGGCGCCGTCGGCCCGGGCGGCTGTCTCAGGGAGTTGGGTCGCCCAGAGAACCGCCCGCCGTCCCTGCCCGCCGGATTCCTCGGCCGCAGCCGCCAGGCCAGTCCCGCTTCGGCCGGCGCCCGGCTATGAGGTGGATGCCCGGCTCAGTGTGACCACCTCCCTCCAGTACGTACATGCAGCCCGAACCCGCGTCCCACGGCCGCCAAGGGGCTCCTCCGAGCTTCCCACACTCCCCGAGGGCCCGCGGTCACGGGAAATTAGTTCCCCACTGTCACTGCCACTCCGCGAGCTGGGTCCTCTGGTCTTGAGGCCCAGTCATACTTAGTCCTAAATGCCTCGGTCTTACCCTGTCTCTCTTTCTCCTTAGGGTTTTTCCACCGTGTTCGGACCTCCCGCGTAACCATGTCCATTCTGTACGTCTCCCCTCACCCCGATGCCTTCCCCAGCCTCCGAGCCCTCATAGCTGCTCGCTACGGGGAAGCTGGGGAGGGTCCGGGATGGGGAGGAGCCCACCCCCGCGTCAGTCTCCAGCCGCCCCCCGCCAGCCGGACTCCTTTTCCTCCACCCCGTCTGCCAGCCCTGGAACAGGGTCCCGGTGGGCTCTGGGTGTGGGGGGCGACGGCTGTGTCCCAGCTGCTGTGGCCAGCAGGCCTGGGGGGTCCCGGGGGTAGTCGGGCAGCCGTCCTGGTCCAACAGTGGGTCAGTTACGCTGACACCGAGCTAATACCAGCTGCCTGTGGGGCTACGCTGCCGGCCTTGGGACTCCGAAGCTCGGCCCAAGACCCCCAGGTGAGAAGAAGCGCGAAGTGGGAGGGGGAAATTTAGAAGAAGAAAGCAAAACTCGGAATGGATGGTGAGCCAGGAAGATAGCGTATCAGACGTTGAAAAAGACTGATCATATCGCGGGTTGCCACCTGGTATGCCANGGTTGATGTGGCCCACCACGAAGAGCGAGGCGGGCAGCCGGATGGACGGGCTGGCCAGGACACTCCCCCAGAGGGCGGCGTAGAAGACCTCCCTGCCGACCACCAAGGACAGCCTCAGGAGCAGCGCGTCTGTCCTAGCACGGGAGAGCACGGCGTCAGGGCGCTCCCCGTGGGCCAGGGAACGCCACCTTCCGCATTCTGAGCCGCCGCCGTCTGCCCCGTCTGCCCCTTCGGTGTCTATCTGTCTGCCCGCCAGCTGTCACTGAAAACTGAATTTGCTAGGACAAACGTGTCACTGAGACAGCCGCGTCTTGGCCGAGGGGCAGCGTCTGACCGGTCGTGCCCCGCTCGGGGCACAGAGATCCGCCTCCACCTCTGGCCTCACCACAGATGTCACTGTGCTTGTGGGAGGCGGGCCCGCTGCCCCAGGGAGATGAGCAGACTGGCCTCCCTGTACAAAAGCTCAAGGAGTCATTAACGTGCGGAAAAAATAAAGCAAAAGGCTGATACGACCGATTAAAGATCTAAGTAATGATAAAGACTTCCGTAGGGGCTCAGATGGTAAAGAATCCGGCTGCAATGCAGGAGACTTGTGTTCAATCCCTGGGTGGGGAAGATCCCCTGGAGAAGGAAATGGGAACCCACTCCAGTATTCCTGCCTGAAGAATCCCATGGACACAGGAGCCTGGTGGGCTACAGTCCATGGGGTCACAAAAAGTCGGACACCACTTAGCGACTCACTCATCACTTATCACTCACTCACTCAGTGATAAAGACATCCCTGACCTAAGNACCCACTCCAGTATTCCTGCCTGAAGAATCCCATGGACACAGGAGCCTGGTGGGCTACAGTCCATGGGGTCACAAAAAGTCGGACACCACTTAGCGACTCACTCATCACTTATCACTCACTCACTCAGTGATAAAGACATCCCTGACCTAAGCACCTGACACTGGGCTTCAGAAATACTGGGGACAGGTGTTGCCTGGGCCTCCCACCCCATGGCACAGTCTGGAAGGTCTGGGGCTGTTTTCCCGACACTCTGCCCCCAGCACCTCCACACCTCGGCTCCCACTGCGGGAAGCCCTCCTGTGGACCACCCGCCTGGATTCAGGTCTTATCTTTACCCGGGATGCCGTGACACCACATCAGCACTTGGATGGACCTCCTCGGAGAGAAGCAGCATTGAGGGGTGTGAGCTTGTTTTTCCACCGACACGGACAGAGGCGGGCCCCNACTCCAACAGGTCATGGATTCCATCTGTTCAAACTGCCTCCTTGTTTATTAGATAACTGCCTCGCATGCAGGAGGTACTTAATACATATTTGCTGAAGCAATTACCGTGTTACCTCATGTAATATTTAGCCTCTTGTGCTTAGTATATTGCAGCTGACATATAAGTGTTCAGTAGGGGGACTTCCCTGGCAGTCCAGTGATTAACATACTCTGTGCTTCCCCTGCAGGGGGCATGGTTGGATCCCTGGTCAAGGAATCCCACATGCCCTGTGACCCAGCCCCCCCAAAAAAGTTTTTGGTAGGCATTTATTGAATGAGTAGGAAGAATTTTTATTATGATCTTTTCAGTGAAGAAGAAACTGGTGACCTGTGGGGATGGAAGGAGGCCCAAATGGATTGCATGGGGGTGGGGACTGAGGTGGGCCAAGCGTTATCTCATACCCCGTTGCCTTCCCACTAGGCTGCACTGGCAGCCCTGGGCAGAGCCCTGAGCCCCTTGGAAGAGTGGCTTCGACTGCACACCTACCTGGCCGGGGAGGCCCCGACTCTGGCTGACCTGGCAGCTGTCACAGCCTTGCTGCTGCCTTTCCGTTATGTGAGTCACTGGGACCTGGGGAAGAATGAGGACAGGTTCCGTCGGACCTCACTACAGGGTGACTAAGGATAGTTCATTTCTTTCCCCCACCCCAGGTTCTGGACCCCTCTGCCCGCCAGATCTGGGGTAATGTGACTCGCTGGTTTATCACATGTGTTCAGCAGCCAGAATTCCGGGCCGTACTGGGAGAGGTGGTTCTGTATTCAGGGGCCAGGTCTCTCTCCCAACAGCCAGGTGAGGAAGGATGGAGAGTGGGTGGGGAGGAGGTTCCTCTGGGCCCTTGCTCATTTTCTTTTCTCTCAGGAATAGCAGAATCAAAGGGACAGGAGCTGGGGGATGGTTGGTGGGAGGTCAACATGGGGGAGCCTTTGGGGAGTCAAACAGGCCATCTGAGACGTGGTAGCCCTGTGAACAGCGCTGTTCACAGACTTGCAGGGACAGGTCTGCATTTCTGTGCCTCTTTACAGGCTCTGAGGTTCCTGCACCCCCAAAGACGGCTGCTCAACTCAAGAAAGAGGCAAAGAAACGGGAGAAACTAGAAAAATTCCAGCAGAAGCAGAAGGTCCAACAGCAGCAGCCGCCCCCTGGGGAGGTGAGAGGCTGAGGTTGGAGCAGGATGGAGGGTTGGTGCCATGGTGAGTGGCTGGTATCTAGACCTATATCCTTCCCCTCCCAAGCAGAAGAAACCAAAACCAGAGAAGAGGGAGAAACGGGATCCTGGGGTCATTACCTACGATCTCCCGACCCCACCTGGGGAGAAGAAAGGTACTAAAAGAAAGGAGGGGGAAGGGAGACCCCTCCCCACTCTTCACTCCCCCCTCCTTTTTTCTTTGTATCCTGTTTCCTCTGTCCTTGCTCCCACTACTTTGCTTAGTGAGGCCCATGTCCTGCTCTTCCGGCCCCTCGTCCCTTTCCCAGCTGCACCCAGCCTCAGCTCTGACCCTGCCCTTCTCCCCCAGATGTCAGTGGCACCATGCCTGACTCCTACAGCCCTCAGTACGTGGAGGCTGCCTGGTACCCTTGGTGGGAGCAGCAGGGCTTCTTCAGGCCTGAGTATGGGGTGAGTGGACACTGCCGCCCAGGCCTGGAGGGGATGGGGGTGGGGAGGATCAAGGGGCCAGGCTGTGGAAGAGATGACATGTGGCCTAAGCAAGCACCCATCTTCCTCCCCGCCAGCGTTCCAGCGTGTCAGCACCAAACCCCCGGGGCATCTTCATGATGTGCATCCCACCCCCCAACGTGACAGGCTCCCTGCACCTGGGCCATGCGCTCACCAACGCGATCCAGGACTCCCTGACCCGCTGGTGAGCTCCTGTCCTCTCCTCCAGGCTTCCCTCTGCCTTCTGGCTCCTGCTCCTTGGCTCCCTTCTCTTTGCTGACTGGTGCTCTCACCTCTGCCCCCTGATGGTGCTACGTTTGCTTCTAGGTCATTCCCATCTGATGACTTAGCATCCTCCTCTGGTCAAGTAACCAACACTTCCACTTGCAAACTCTCTTCTCATGCCACTAAAAATAACATTGTTTTGAATTTAGAAAGAAATAATGTGAATATTTTCTTGTAAGAAATTTAAAGCTTCAAGTTTCCTTGACCACCTTCCTCCAGATTCACTCCCTCCTAAGAATTAGCCGCTATTATCATTTTGATATGTGTCTTTCAAGACCTTTCCTATTTATTTATGTATTCATGTACCCATGGGATTCCCAGGTAGCTCAGTGATAATGAATCCACCTGGCAATGCAAGAGACACAGATTCGATCCCTGGGTCAGGAAGATCCTTGGAGAAGGAAATGGCAAAACACTCCAGTATTTTTGCCTGGGAAATCCCGTGGACAGAGGAGCCTGGTGGGCTATAGTCCATGGGGTCACAAAGAATTAGACATGACTTAGCAACTAAACAACAATATCTTGAAAATGTCAGGAAGTGTCCATGTCCATTACAGCATATAAGAAATACCTGTTGTCTGTATGAGAAAGGAGTTGCTACAGTCCTGTCCCCAAGGAACTCTAAACCTAGTGGGGGTAAACAGATCAATACAGTAACGAATATAATGTAGTTAGATGAGTCATTGAAAACAATGTACAAATACAGTGAACCTAATTAAGTTCACCAATGTTCTTTGATTTAGTCTTCACTATCTTGTTAAAGAAAGCCTCCTCTGCCTCACAGTTATAAACATGATCACGTGTTATTTTCTTCTTTTTTTATTTTTGGAAATGATACCATTTTCTAATGCTTTTTCTCATAGTTTTGTTTTCTTAAGTTGAAGGGCTTTTAAAAAAAATTAAAATTAAATTTAGACTTTAAAATAAAATTATTTTTGTGACTATGGGGAAGTAGTGCAATTTTCCAATCAAATTAGCTACAGTCTCCAACAAATTTATTGAACAGTTTGTCCTTTCTCCACTGACATGAAATGCCACCCTTAACAAATACTAAATATGTTTAGATCTGTTTCCAGTCACTGTTTTGTTTCCTTAATCGGTAACTTTGTTCCTGGTTCCTGTGAAAACTTGTTTTAGTGATGATAGCTCTCTGATATGTTTTGCTATCTAGTTGGGCAGGAGCCTCCCCTTAGTTGTTTTTGCCAAATTGCCTGGGCTGTCCTCACACCTGTCTCCCTGATGATTTTAGCAAGGGGAGAGTTCTGATCCACTGCCCCTTCCTTTCCTGAGTCCATCGACCACCTGTCTGGAGTACCTGCTTCCCTCGGGGCAGCTCCACCACCTGCTCACCTCTGCTTCTCCATGCTCCCTGCAGGCACCGCATGCGTGGAGAGACCACCCTGTGGAATCCTGGCTGTGACCACGCGGGCATTGCCACCCAGGTGGTGGTGGAGAAGAAACTCTGGCGCGAGCAGGGGCTGAGTCGGCACCAGCTGGGGCGAGAGGCTTTTCTGCAGGAGGTCTGGAAGTGGAAGGAGGAGTAAGTGCCAAGTCCCTGCTGGCATCGCAGCCCCGCGACCCTGGCTGCAGGGTCAGACCCGCTCACAGAGGCTGAGGGTCATGGGGGCCCAGGGCCAGGTCCATCTCAGAGCAATGAGTGACCCCCACCTTCTGCCCCCTTAGCTGCCTGATGTCACCCGGCAGCCCAGACCCCGTTGCTGATCCCGGTCTGTCTGTCCACTCCCAGGAAAGGTGACCGGATTTACCACCAGCTGAAGAAACTTGGCAGCTCCNAATGAGTGACCCCCACCTTCTGCCCCCTTAGCTGCCTGATGTCACCCGGCAGCCCAGACCCCGTTGCTGATCCCGGTCTGTCTGTCCACTCCCAGGAAAGGTGACCGGATTTACCACCAGCTGAAGAAACTTGGCAGCTCCTTGGATTGGAATCGAGCCTGTTTCACCATGGATCCTGTGAGTAGAAGTAGGAGGGGTCTCAGGGCTGGGGTGGGAGGGGGGAGCTCCCCACAGAAGAGAGCACACGCTGGGGGCCCTCCCCCAGGAGGTGGTCCACTCGTAGGAAACCACTAGGGCTTGGCTGCAAAGGCCATTTTCTGCCCCATGTCACAGCCCTTTGTGTTTCCTATTGCTCCCTATAGGAGCTCAAACTCCTTCAGGTGGCACCTGAGGGGCCTCCCCCTCCCCCAAGCTCGCACCCCTGGGACTCTGCACTAGCCCCTGTTCCTGAGTGACTTCCCTGCCATATCAGCATCACCATGCCGTTTCCTATCTGTGGGTTCCCATAGTCTCCTCTCCCTGCTCAAGAAAAGCACTTCTCCCCTCCAGCCCTTAAAGGGGCCTGTGTGCTGGCAGGGGGCTCTGTGCTACCAGGTCCCCCGGCCTCTGCTGCCTCAGCACCCAGACCCAACTCTGGCTTCCCCTATTCCCACTAGAAACTGTCAACAGCCGTGACGGAGGCCTTTGTACGGCTCCACGAGGAGGGAGTCGTTTACCGCAGCACCCGCCTTGTCAACTGGTCCTGCACCCTCAACTCTGCCATCTCTGACATCGAGGTGTGCCCCTTTCCTCCCCCTAGCTCTCCACATCTCCACCACACACCCCCAGCCCAGCCCTTGGGCCTCTTTTCTTAAGCTCTGTCTCATAGGTGGATAAGAAGGAGCTGACAGGTCGTACCCTGCTCTCCGTGCCTGGCTACAAAGAGAAGGTGGAGTTTGGGGTCCTCGTCTCCTTTGCTTACAAGGTCCAAGGCTCAGGTAGGAGCCAGGGGCACCAGGATCCTGGGCTGGGTTGGGCGAGGGGCAGGAAGGGCTCACTGCTGAGACCACAAGGCCTTCTGTCACCCCAGACAGCGACGACGAGGTGGTAGTGGCAACCACTCGGATCGAGACGATGCTGGGAGATGTGGCCGTAGCTGTGCACCCCAAAGACCCCAGATACCAGGTGTGGTGGGGGTGCTGCCCGCAGCTGGGGGGAAGAATGCTGGGTGAGGAGGGCTTCCACACTATGTGTAGGGATGGGATAGGCACTGAGAAAATTGGATTTGAAACACATGGCTCTGGCTGCTTTCTGGCCCTGTGGATGGAGTTTGGGTGTCAAGATCAGGACCCTCGTAGGAGAGAGTCGGGCCCAGCCCATTGTGCGTTTCTGGTGTCTCCCTCCGTCCCCAGCACCTGAAGGGCAAGAGCGTGATCCACCCATTTGTGTCTCGGAGCCTCCCCATCGTCTTTGATGACTTTGTGGACATGGAGTTCGGCACAGGTAAGCACCGAGCTGTCCTGTGGGGACAGGAAGGAACCATGAGGTGCACCTGAACTTGCAGGACTTGGGCCAGTTTTCAGGGGACTGTGTCAGGGATGGGGTGGTCTGAGAGTACATCCATTGGCAAAAGGCGGGATGCACGTGAGCAGAGACTGCACTGAGTCCTGCTTGACCCTGCACCCCTACGTACACCCCAGGCGCAGTGAAGATCACCCCCGCCCACGACCAGAATGACTATGAGGTTGGGCAGCGGCACGGGCTGGAGGCTGTCAGCATCATGGACGCCCGCGGGGCCCTCGTCAACGTACCCCCACCTTTCCTGGTGAGACAGCCTCGGCGAGGTGGCCCTGTCAGGAGATAGCGAGGCTCCTGGCACAGCCGTGACGGAGCCTGTCTCCCCTGCAGGGCCTGCCCAGGTTTGAGGCCAGGAAGGCGGTGCTGGCAGCGCTCAAGGAGCAGGGGCTGTTCCGCGGCATTGAGGACAACCCCATGGTGGTGCCACTTTGCAAGTGAGGGCAGAGGCCAGGACAGGGGGTGGGCGCCTCGGGGTGCTCCCCACTCAGCCTCCTCACCCGTGTGTACCTGCAGCCGCTCCAAGGACGTGGTGGAGCCTCTGCTGCGGCCGCAGTGGTACGTGCGCTGTGGGGAGATGGCTCAGGCCGCCAGTGCTGCCGTGACACGGGGCGACCTCCGCATCCTGCCGGAGGCCCATCAGCGGACGTGGCATGCCTGGATGGACAACATCCGGTGCGTCAGGCCTCTTGATGTGGGGAGGGCGACCGGGCGAGGGGCCGAGCCGGGCACAGCCTGGCACCCTGCCCGCCCCTCCTTCATGCCCTCTCTTCCCCCTGCCACTTTCAGGGACTGGTGTATCTCCCGGCAGCTGTGGTGGGGTCATCGCATCCCAGCCTACTTCATCACTGTCAACGACCCTGCTGTGCCCCCAGGGGAGGTGAGAACCAGGCCAGGGCTGGAGACTGGCACATCTGGGGTGGGGGAGGGCTTTCAGTGCACTGGGTCTTGGTGGGGGGACAGGCAGAGGCGCCCTCTTGGATACTCACTCCACCTGGGCATGGCAGGACCCTGACGGGCGGTACTGGGTGAGCGGGCGCACTGAGGCCGAGGCCCGGGAGAAGGCAGCCAAGGAGTTCGGCGTGTCCCCTGACAAGATCAGTCTCCAGCAAGGCAAGGCGGGGCCTTGCGGTGGGGGGTAGTGGGGGGCCAATCCTCACCTCTACCCCTCTGACCTCTGACCTCTGGCCCCCCTCAGATGAAGATGTACTGGACACCTGGTTCTCCTCTGGCCTCTTCCCCTTCTCCATCCTAGGCTGGCCCAACCAGGTACATTCCTGGGGCCAGCCCAGAGCTGGGTGGGACTCTTGGGTGTGGGTGCGTGGCTCCCCATCACTCACGCCCTGCTCTGACCCCAGTCAGAAGATCTGAGTGTGTTCTACCCGGGGACGCTGCTGGAGACAGGCCATGACATCCTCTTCTTCTGGGTGGCCAGGATGGTCATGCTCGGCCTCAAGCTCACTGGCAAGCTGCCCTTCAAAGAGGTGTGGAGACTGCCGCTACCCCCACAGTCCCCTCCCTCACCTGGACAGCTGTGGGTGGGCTCGGCCAAGGGGGCTGGTGGGGCTGCAAACCAGCCTGTACTCTGCTAAGCGATTCTGTACCTCGCTTCCTAGAAGAGGGAGCACTTCTGATTCATGAGAAGGGGCTGGCGGGGCCGCTGAGGGGCCTGAGGTTCAGAGAGGAGCAGACCAGGTGTAGGGGTGAGGGGAGAGGCATTGGGGTCTAGGTGGGGAGACATCCTCACAGGCCTTCCCTGCCCTGACCTCGCAGGTCTACCTCCATGCCATCGTGCGGGACGCCCACGGCCGGAAGATGAGCAAGTCTCTAGGCAACGTCATTGACCCCCTGGACGTTATCCATGGGGTCTCCCTGCAGGTGGGGCTGGGTGCTGGGTCAGGCCGGGAAAGGCTGTGGGGTGGTGGTCACGGGCCCCTGACTGCTCCCACATCACCTTCAGGGCCTCCACGACCAGTTACTGAACAGCAACCTGGATCCCAGCGAGATGGAGAAGGCAAAAGAGGGGCAGGTACAGGGGGCAGATACAGGGGTGGGCCAGTGGCTGGCATGTGGGCAGAAGGCGGGTGAGCCTGACTTAGGACACTCCCCTCCCTGACTCCTCCTCTGTTGATTCCTCCCCCTCCATTGACTCTTCCTTCCCCAACAGAAGGCGGATTTCCCAACGGGGATCCCCGAGTGTGGCACCGATGCGCTCCGGTTTGGACTGTGTGCCTACACATCCCAGGGTATGGCTCCCCACGGGAGGCTCAGCTGCATCCTTCTTCCTCCCCAGAGGTACCCCGCTTTCCGCTGCCCAGGGCCTAGGCCTGGGAGGGAGAGCAGTGTAGACTCAAGTTTCACCTCTGCCTAGGCCGTGACATCAACCTGGATGTGAACCGGATATTGGGGTACCGCCATTTCTGCAACAAGCTCTGGAACGCCACCAAGTTTGCCCTCCGTGGCCTTGGGAAGGGTTTTGTGCCCTCACCCACGTCCAAGGTGAGAGCCTGATGGGCGGTGAGGTGGGCAGCACCCACGTGGGTCACACCCTTGCCATCCCAACATCAAGTCCAGCCCCTGCCTCTAAGGAGCCTGCGTGTAGCTGGGGGGACAGGACACAGGGGAAGCCTCAGGCACTGCGGTCCTCCCGCACAGTGGCGGGGCCGGCCCTTTCTGGCCTGGGCCACCACCCTGGGCACGTGGTGGTTGCTTTGGACCCGTCTCCTCCTGGAATGCAGATTCCCCGTGGTTCCCGTTCCCATGGGGTTGTGGCCCCTCCTCCTGGGCACATGGTGCCCCCTGGCTGACAGGCTCCTTCCCCCACCGCAAGCCTGGAGGCCACGAGAGCCTGGTGGACCGCTGGATCCGCAGCCGGCTGACCGAAGCTGTGAGGCTCAGCAACCAGGGTTTCCAGGCCTACGACTTCCCGGCTGTCACCACCGCCCAGTACAGCTTCTGGCTCTACGAGCTCTGCGATGTCTACCTGGTGAGGAGGAGCCACCTGCCCCCTTCCTGGTCCTTGGCCTTCTCCAGCCCTGAACCCTGTGCCCCCATGTCCCCAGGAGTGCCTGAAGCCTGTGCTGAATGGGGTAGACCAAGTGGCAGCCGAATGTGCCCGCCAGACCCTCTACACCTGCCTGGACGTGGGCCTGCGGCTACTCTCACCCTTCATGCCCTTCGTGACAGAGGAGCTGTTCCAGCGGCTGCCCCGGCGGACACCACAAGCTCCCCCTAGCCTATGCGTCACCGCCTACCCAGAGCCCTCAGAAGTATGGGGTACAGCCTAGATAGGGGGCTCTGGGGAGCTCCTCAGAGTTGCCCCAGCTTCCTCACCCCCTTCTCCTCCCCTCAGTGCTCCTGGAAGGACCCTGAGGCAGAAGCTGCCTTCGAGCTGGCCCTGAGCATCACTCGAGCCGTGCGCTCCCTGCGTGCCGACTACAACCTCACCCGGATCCGGCCCGACTGTGAGCCTTGGGCCCGCATGTTCCCCTGTTCCCTCCCTCCCCAGGACCAGTGTCTAGCATGACAGCTTCATCTCTGTCTCCTCACCTGTCCTTCCCCCGGCAGGTTTCCTGGAAGTGGCTGATGAGGCCACAGGCGCCCTGGCATCGGCGGTGTCGGGCTACGTGCAGACACTGGCCAGCGCGGGGATCGTGGCTGTCCTGGCGCTGGGGGCTTCTGCACCCCAGGGCTGCGCTGTGGCCCTGGCCTCTGACCGTTGCTCCATCCACCTGCAGCTGCAGGGGCTAGTAGACCCAGCCCGGGAGCTGGGCAAACTGCAGGCCAAGCTTGATGAGGCGCAGCGGCAGGCCCAGCGTCTGCGGGAGCGTCGCGCCGCCTCAGGCTACACTGTCAAGGTGCCACTCAAAGTCCAGGAGGCAGATGAAGCCAAGGTATGTGGCATGTGGGGCATCTCCTTCCCCATTTCCCACCTCTTGCTCCCTCCACCATCAAACCCCCTCCTGCAGCTGCTCTGCCCGGCCCAGGCAGGAGAGCAGGTGGGACCATGGCGTCCCTCCTTTTACATGTGAAGGACAGCCAGGCAGGGGCACAGCCCTGGGTCACACAGCAGTTTGAAGTTGGAGGCAGACCAGCCGGCCAGCCAGACCCCTCACACGCCACCCAGTGCCCAGAATGTGGCGTCCACATGCCGGGACCTGGGCTCAGGATGGAGCCAATGTAGTCAGGGAATTCAGCAGATCACCTGGGGCCCCTCCAGCGAGGAACCACGGGGTAAACCAGGGGAACAGAGGAACAAGCGTGGAGGCTGAGAACCCGGATGGCTGAGCAGGGTTCTCTCACTCCTGTCTACCCAGAAGCCCTCTCACGGCAGGGCAGTATTACCATCACCATTTCCCAAGCAAAGGCTAAGGGCCTGTGTTCCTAACCACTGTGCCTACCTCCCGGTCAGGGCCTGGGGCTGGGCCACTGGGTGGCGCATATGAGCGCTGAGGCCCCTTTGTCCTTGGGAACTGAACACTCTGGGAAAAGGCAGGACCCAGGAGACCAGCGATGATGGAAGAGAACAAGGTGCGGCTAGAAGTGAATGAGGATTCTAGTCAGAGAGGAGAGGCTGCTGCTGGGAGGCGGGTGAGAATCAGCGGGAAGACAGGCCAGCCAAACACACAGGGCCCCCAGCTACTCCCTGCCCATGCTCCTCACCCATCTGTCCAGCTCTAATCCGTCTGCTCTTATGTGTGTTCGGGGTTCTCCTCTCCTGGGCCTGGGCCTCCTCACCCACCACCCCCTCTTCTGTCCTCAGCTCCAGCAGACAGAAGCAGAGCTCAGGAAGGTTGATGAGGCCATTGCCCTATTTCAGAAGATGCTGTGAAACACCCAACTCCAACCCTCATAACCCCCAGTGGTCCACCATGGGGATGGCAGCAATAAAATATTTTGCCACAAAACCTGGACTGTGTGTGTGGGGGAGCTGGGGGGCTGGGTTCCTGGATCCTTGGGTGCCAGTGTGAACAACAGGAGGGCAGCAGGCTGGATACGAGGCCCTGGGTCCTGGTGGGTAGAGGTGTGTCTGTCTGGGCCTGGCCCTGGCCCTGGCCCTGAGCCAGGCCTGAGTCATGGCGCTCGCTCCCTCCTCCTCCCGCCTCTTCATTCACCGCACTGCGGCCAAGGCTGGCCCGCCCTGGTGCTGGCTGCTGCTTGTGGCCCTGGGCAGGCGTGAGAAGAGGGGCTAGGGGCTGCCTGTCTTGCCCCCACCCTGCCGGGGCCTCCCTCCCCCTCCACTGAGTCAGGCCTTAGGTTAATTATAACTCTGACCTAAGTGCCCTGTGACACCCCGGCCCAGCGGTCCTGCCCGGAGACTCAGCAACCAGGTAGGGGAGAGGCCTAGAGAGGGGACTTCCAATNGGCAGGGAGAGGGACAGTGGGTGTGTGTCTGTTCATGGCACGTGGGGTCAGAGCACAGTGGGGAAGAGCGGTGGGGGCCTGGGGGCCTGGGAGGCGGGGGGTGGGGATGGAGGAGGCAGTGCAGGGGCTCGTCTACCTGTTTGAGGTAGATGCTCTTCCCTGAGGAGTTGGGTCCGGTGATGACTTTGACCCTCCCTATGTCCCCCCCACACTCTGCAGAGTTGGGGACGAAGGTTCGGGCACAGAGTTCCATCAGCGGATGCCTGCAGCCAGTGCAAAGTTACCTTGCATGTGGCCTGTGGATCCAGAACATGGGGCCTTTGGGCTCCCCCATGTCTATTCCTCCACCCATTTCTGTCCTCACCTGCCATTCTGGATTCGTACCCCGAGGAGCTGTGGGGAGTAACGGGGCCTTGAGTAGCCGTAGTCTCGGGCGGCACTGGCAAGAGCCAACAGGACATCCAGGCGGGAGGCAAGGTCCAACACCCGGGTCAATACGGCTGCCCGCGCCAGCACCTGGCATTGCAGCTGGTGCATCAGCAGAGTCTCCTGGTCTGGGGGCAGGGGAGGGAAGGAGCTGGTGTCAGCTCCAGGGAAGAGCAAAGGAGAGACAAAGAAGCCAGCAGACAAACCTAGAAACCATCTGAAATCCCAGAGATACTCAGAAAAGGCAGAGTTAGAGAGAGAGAGGGAATAGCAGGAAGGAAAGGAGCCTATTGGAATCACCCACGCTGCCCGGTCCGCTCCAGCCACTCGCTTCTCCTCACCCCGGATGTCACAGTGCAGGTCCCCCAGCAGTGCGTCCAGCTCCTTGGTTTGAGCACTTCTATAGTGCAGCTTCTCCTCTGAGAGGAACTGGGTACAAGGGTTCAAAGCTATGGGCTTTGCATCTCTCCATCCTCATCCTCTCTCACCCCACCCCAGCCCTGGCCGTGATTTCTTTCTCCATTGTCAGAGCTGGTAAAGATACAACAATGAAAGAGGGATCCCACACTGGGCAGAGATGATGGGGAAAGGCCCTCCCTCAGCTGCTGACTGCCTTTTCTTATCGCCCCCTACAGAGGTCAAGGGACTCACCATGAAGTCCAGACCTTCAATCTCAAAGTCACTGGTCTCCACCATGGAAGGCAGGCGGGGAATAGAAAGAAGGAAGCCGATCTGGGGAGAGTAAAGAAGACATAAAGCAAAGAGTGATGCTCTGGGCACTTTCTTTAGAAGTAGCCAGAGTCCCCCAGATGCTTCCCTCAGGGGCCTAAGCACCAAAGAGTGTCCATGTTCTTCTGATTTCTCCAGGAGTTTTTTTATCTACCAATGTGTCCTTCCTAAGCCTGTCTCCCTAACGCCCTCAGGGAGTGCACCGCCCCCCGCCTCCTGCCCTCACCAGAGGAATGTAGATGACACTGCATGAAGGAATCCGGGAATCCAGATTCTCCAGCTCCTTCCGAGCCACCTCAGTGAGGAAACTGGGAAGTCCCATCAGTCTTCGTTTTTCTAAGAACATGTAAGACACGTGGATATCAAAAGTAAGGCTTCACCCTGGTTGCGATGATCATCCCCACTTGCAGGGGTCACCTGCGGAGGACGGTACCCCATCGCAGGGCAGGTTCATGTTTCAGAGCTCAGGGACCCATCCGTACACCTAACACTCACTCTGATCAATTTCAGGATCTATGTTGGGGAGGACCGTGAAGCGATTTTCAGCAAGGCTACCCTCGAAGTCCACCTGAGGAGACAAGAAATCCAGGTTCTTTCCATCCAGCACAATCTCGTCCTATTCCTCAACTCTACCCGGGCCCCAACTCGCCCTTCAGTCCTGGCTTTAACCCTGACGCTCTAGGCCTCAAGGCACACCCCTGATGTCTGCCATCCCATCTCCTGGCCATCCAGCTGACCTCAGTGTCTCCCATGCATCCTCATTTTCCACACCATATTCCCCAGAGCTCCCACCCGTTGTTCTCCATTACTTAGATCTATCTCTCTCCCCTAGTTTCCCAGGAGATCTGCCTCTTTCGTTCCACTCACCACTTTCCCAATGAGGCTGGCAATGTGATGCAGGTCATCTGAGAACTCTTGGGCAATGTCCCGGAAGAGCTGAATGGACTGGGGCAGGGAGCAGCAGGCGTCCCTCAGGCCAAGGGCACTGTACACTGTCTGTGGGAGAAATGAACAGAGGAGGGTGCCCCATACCCAGGCTGGGCTGAGGCGAGGGCACAGGGCTGGATGGAGAAGAACAAAGACCAATAGGGGAAAACATAATAACAGAGACGGAGGAGTTCTCAAAGGCAAAAAAGAAGCCAAGAGAAAATAGCATCTGCAAATCTCCTCACGAGGCATCACACTAAGCACTGAGACTCTGAAGACAACAAAGACAGGAGGGTCCCTTGTCCCATAAGTGCTCTCGGTCTAATGAGGAAGACAGAAATACACCCAGAAGATTTAAAAATAAAGTGGTAGGTGCTTTGATAGAGATTTGTACAATGTCCCAAGAGAGAAGTTTGTACAGAGGAAGGAGAAAGAGAAATAGGGATATGAAAGGCAGAGAAGAAGTAAATAGGCAGTAGGGGCAATGCCAGCATTTGGGTGAGAGAGCACGAAGACCGGACGGGTGAGAGTCACTGATAGTTAATTCCCAGTGTGAAGGTCAGTGACCTGGGGTGGCTTCTCTAACCAGGGATTAGATTTGAGTGCACAGACCCAATCCAAAGGACATTTACTGAACTTTACTCTGTGTCAAAGGACATATAGAGTATATAAATCAAAGGGCTTATAATCTAGTCATGATGGAAACAAACAAATAGCAAAAACAATGGCTACTCACAAAAAAGCCTGATCAAATTGTGGAACTAACTAAAATTACTAAGGAAGTTCACAGAATAAGACTTACATGGGGCTTCCCTGGTGGCTTCGTGGTAAAGAATCCTCCTGCCAAGGCAGTAGACACAGGTTTGATCCCTCATCTAGGAAGATCTCACATGCCTTGGAGCAACTAAGCCCAAGTCACTGAGCCTGTGCCAGTGCCCAACTATTGAGGCTGTGCTCTAAAACCTGGGAGAGGCTTCCCAGGTGGCAGAGTGGTAAAGAATCCACCTGCAGTGCAGGAGATGTGGGAGATGTGGTTTTGATCCCTGAGTCGGGAAGATCCCCTGGAAGAAGAAATGGCAACCCATTCCAGTATTCTTGCCTGGAGAATCCCATAAGCAGAGGAACCTGGTGGGCTACAGTTCATGAGTGTGCAAAGAGTTGCACACGACTGAGCATGCATGCATGCACTAGAGATTGGGAACCGCAACTACTGATGCCTGCGCATCCTAGAGCCCGTGCTCACCAACAGAAGCCTCTGCAACGAGAAGCCTGCGCACCGCAACTGGAGAGTAGCCCCCACTCACTATAGCTAGAGAAAAGCCTGTACAGCAAAGAAGACCCAGTACAGCCACAAATAAATAATTTTAAAAACTATTACATTTAAGAGATGAATAGAAACCTAAATGAGATAATTGACAATAAAAAAATATTCATTTTTAGGTAAGACAGTGGTATTATTCTCTTTAAAAAATAATTTTCTTTTAGAAATCATATTGAAATATTTATGGATGAAGTGATGTGATGGCCGGGAATTGCTTCAAAATAATCCAAGAAAAGGAAAGTAAAAGAAGAGAGGTGTGAAACAAGATTTGCATAAGTCAAAGTATTAAAGCTACATGGTGGGTACATGAGGGTTCATTATATCATTCTCTTGAAAATTTTTTTGACAATTTCCACGCTACAAAGTTGGTTTTTTTGTTTTTTTTTTAAGGTGTTGGGATAAAGTTGGACATAGGGACAAGAGTAAAGAGGGTTTGGGACACATGCTGGGGGCTTAACCTGGATTTCTAGGTTCAAGAAGGGAGGTCTTACCTTGTAAAGAACCTGCCAGTCACTGACCTTGGTGTGAGACAACTTCATGCGTTTAAGAATCTGCTACAGTCAGACAAGGAAACAGTTGCTGGTTTCCTTCTCCNGCTGGGGGCTTAACCTGGATTTCTAGGTTCAAGAAGGGAGGTCTTACCTTGTAAAGAACCTGCCAGTCACTGACCTTGGTGTGAGACAACTTCATGCGTTTAAGAATCTGCTACAGTCAGACAAGGAAACAGTTGCTGGTTTCCTTCTCCCACTCTAATGGCCCTCAAGATGCCCACCACTCCTCGGCCTCCTTCCCCACCTCCCTGCCCCCCAACCCGGGCTCACAGGCACGTTCTTGATGTGACCCAGCAATCGGTGCAGCATCTGAGCCATGTCCAGATTCTGGGGTAATAGGAAAAACTGAATGACATCCAGACGGGAATTTAGTTCCCCCAGGTCCTGGGTTGGACGTGTGAACCATAGCCTGGAAATGAGGGTTGGAGTGGGAAGACCAGGAATTACAGCTGTTCTTACCAGTGTCTTGATCTCAACTTGGGAAAATGTGCCCTTTGAGGGCCCTGGGGGATGGTGGCAATGTGTATTGGTACACATTGTAAGTACAGTGTCCTATCTATGCAGGTGTGTTTATTCACACCTACTGAAAATCTCTGGATGTGAGCACGACCGTGACTGTGTATCTCAGTTGTGATGGATATGATCATGTGTCATTCCCTGTGGATACGTGATGGAGCTTTTCAATATTTTTAGAGGGAGAGCAGCGTGTTGAGGCATTTGAATTCCAACACTCTAGCTCTCTCTGCAGCTGAGTAGGAGTGAGTCAGAAAGAGTTTGCCTATCTGTATTTAGCTGTCAAATAGCAACAGACATTCGTCTTTTCATGTCCTTCCTATGAAAGTATGTAACTGTTCCATGTAGATAAGTCCTCAATTCATAAGTCCTCAAGGTCATGCCTGCAGGGAAGAAAGTATTGGGTAGAGGTACTTAAAGAGCTTCACAACATTGTCTTGTTTTTAAACTGGCTAGTGGAAACACAGAAGTTTATATTATTATTACTAGCTTTTATGTGGCTGAGGTATTTCCTGACAAATTAAATTGTATACAGAAATAAATATCTCATCTGTGTTTCTCTAATTCAGGGAGGGTATCTCTATCTATGGCCAGGAAGAGTAGTGAGACGCTATCATGACCTGGGAGGCCACGGCCTCCTTCCTGCATTAAAGCAAGCCATTAGGTATACCATTTTGTATAAGAGCCAACCTGTGGAGACAATGGGGCCTAAGGATGTGTATCTCACACTGAGCCTATGGCCACTTATTCTTAGTCAGAACACCCTAGGTTAGAATGAAATGGAGGACTCATTTGGATTCAGGGTGGGTTTCAGGCACCTCTGGTTCCTGGGCACAGGGGAGTAGAGGTGCCTGGGGCAGTGTAGGCCAGTCTGAATACCCTCCCCACACAGAATCACTAGACAGGCTTCCTTATAAAACACCTGAGTGTCTCTGACTTAGGTACTTCAAGTGCCTGGAGGTCTTGGTTAAGTCAGGCTCAAGTCAGTTGAGATGAGGCCCTTAGAAGATAAGCAAATTGTCCAAAGTCATGCCCCTAGTAAGGACAGCTGGATTTCAAAATTAGATCTCCAGACTGCTTGGACATCACTCTTTAGAGCATACTGTGACAGTCACCTTCCAGGTTCCTTGTCTGGCTTTAGATCAGCTGGGCTCTTAGCTGATCATCAGGTTGGGATTCTATGCCCTGTGGGGGTCCTATCTAGGGAATCTGCACTCTCCCTCACTTTTGATTCAGTTCTCTTCTCCTCTGAGAATTCCTTTCCTTTCATCCCTCATTGAAATTAGAGATCTGTACCTGAAGAACTAGAGAATGTAGGGGTAATTAAATTACCTCACCAATTATCTGGAGATGACTTCATAGATAATCCTAAATTAAGATATAGGTTGCAGGGCAGGTGGCATGGGAAAAGGATTGTGTACCTGCAGGCTAGCAAAGGTTTCCTAACTTTTTAGAGATGATGTAACCAGTGTGCTTGCATTCTACTTCATAGAGGGTTATGTGCTGAGGTAACAGGAATGTGCCATGGCACAGCATTCACTCACTTGCATAGAGGGCAAGTAGATTCACTAAGTGCTAATTCCAACCTGATGTGATAGTGCAATTAAAAAACATAAATAAGCACTATGTGACCACACAGCAAGATGCATGCCAACACACTCAGAGGTGCCTGTGAAAGCTTCACCAAAAAGGTGATAGTTGGGTTGCACCTTGAAGAGAAAAAATAACCATACACTTGAAGAGATAAACCTTGAAATTAAAATTGAGGGACCCTAAGCATTGTACTCTTCATCCTGTAGGTAATGAGGGAGCCTCCTAAGATTTGTCTTTTGTTTTTACGTAAAGTTTAAAAAATAGGGGAGTGATGTGTTCAGATCTCTGTTTTGGAATGGCAGTTATTTTAGAATGAAGAATAGATTGAGGAAAAGAAGAGTTTAGAGGCAGAGATACCAATTTGAAGGTGAATGCAATGCTCCAGGTTAAAGAAGAAGATAGCCAGAACTAGAACAGAGGAAAGAGGGAGAAGGGGATGGCTGGGAGAGGCATTTCAGGATAGAATCAATAGGTCTTAGTGAATAAATGAATATAGAGGGTGAGCGAGAAGCATCAATCCAAGGTTCAGAGCTTGAAAAGCTATATTGCCAGCAACTCCACTAAGCATAAAAGGGAATGCAGAAAGTAAGAATAGGGCCAGTGGGCATAGGTTTTGATGCTCTGAGTTTGAGCTTCCTGTGGAAATCGCAGTTAATGATAGGCAAAAGAGTGTTCCAATGTGGATCTCAGAACTAGACACTAATTCGAAAGTCATCAGAGAAGCTCACATCTGAAGTGTTTATAATCATTAAAGATATTACCATGTGTACACTGCTGTCTTGTGATTCTGTTTCTGCTGCGAGTATGTGTGAAAGTCCATTTGTCATCAATGGGTTTGTATGTATCTGTGCTGACAATGTAAAATGAGAGTAACACAACACATGGGGTCGTTGTAAGGACTAAAGGCATTTAGACAGCATTTGGGAAAGGGCAGCTGTCTTCATTACTGTTAAGGGTGGTGTGTTTGAGGCTATAGGCAGCACGTGTGACTCTCACTCACCTGAGCAGCTTTTCTCCCCACTTACAGCGGCATCTATTGAGGATTCCTGTTGGGGTAGGGAGTGAGCCTGTTACAAGCAGGGGCAGAGAAAGGAATGTATGGGTGTGTCTAAGCTGAGGCATCAAGGTCAGAGGTTTGGGTGCTGGGCTGGCTGGCTTGGGGGTTAGTCCCCAGATACAGGACACAAAGGCAGCCAAAGCCAGTGTCTGGCCACAAGTCTGAGCCGGGATTACCTTACATGGGCCTGGGGGAGGGAATGAGCACTCATAGGAACACTCAGCCAGAAAAATATTCAGAGTAGGCACAGTTAGACTCACAAAAAGCCCAACACATATACATAAACATTAGACCCAACCCACTGAGATGCACAGTGAAACCACGTGGATACTTGGGTGATGTCCCCAACACAGCCTAAAGCCTGAGACACTATAAAAGATAAGACTCTATGCAAAACAAACACAAGAGTTATGCAACTACATAACTCTCCTCTATAAATAGGGTTTCCCAAAGTCCCTAGACAGGTACATCACTAGTACCAACATTCATACAAACCCAAGGAATAAAGACGGAGTTGGTAAAGTAGGGAATGCTATGCAAATGACATGGGACAACTATACTGGACAAGGCTTCGGGGAGATGCCCAAGCTCAAGAAGGGTACAAAGAAGATAATAAAGCTGGACTAGAGCAGAAGTGACAGATGGAAGTGGGATAAAGTGGGAAGAGAGGGGCTGGGATCCATCTCTGGAGGCAGCTGCTTTTCTGGCACGCCTGTGCAGTGTGAGATGGACAGGCACACCTACCAAAGAGGCTGAGTCCCTCCTTGAGTCCGCTGGCCACTTTGTACACCGAGGGGTGAGACTCACTCTTAAATATCTGCAGAACACTATCAGGGAGAAATTAGGGTCATTTGGATTTTTAAAGGTGATTGATAAAGTGGAATGGGGATTGGGAATCTCTCCTGAAATCAAGTCTTGATGTAAAGTTTGTCCCTCACTGCTCTCTGCCTCAGTTTCTCCATTTAGAAAAGGACGGTAACACCTTTGTGTTTTTCTTCTTCTCTCTTCTCACCCCCCACTTCTCTTTCCTTCAGGGAGAGAAATCTTAATAGCCCCAGGATTAAAGAAACTGAAGCCCCATTAGGATTATTACAGCATTAAGCTTAATCCTCCTCCCTCCCCAAAGATGACAGCCTGCCTCCATCTCCTTACCTGTAAGTGTCTTGATCTATGCTCACCAGATTGGTTCTGAGAACAGAAAACAAGCAGAAAAGAAGGTCGCTGGGGTATGAGAGGTCTGAGTTCATTCCTGTCCCACCTGCTTAGCCCTCCTTCAAGAGGACTGTCTCAGTTTTCTCCCCAGAGTTCCAACCCTCTCAGGAACCCTGTGTGTCCTGGAGCACTTTACCAGATGGGTCACTGCCACCACTCCCCAACCTGCCTTATTTTCCCAGGCTTCCCAATCCCACCTTGCTTTGGTTGAGGTTAAGGCAAGTCACCTACAACACAAATTTCTTAAAGCCTAGGATGGGGACGCTGACGTTATATTCTTCTAGTTCAACCCCGATTCTTCTTTGACCCAGGAACTTGAGCAGTCCTCCAAGTGCTCGAACCTAGGAGGAGATCAGTAGTGGGCTAAATCCCAGTGGCTTGGTGGCTGGACAACACCAGGAAGAACTATTATTTTCCAGGACTGGGCTAGTACCTCCAGGACTCAACCCTAGTGTCGAGATGCTTGTGCCTTTTTCTAATCTGCTACATCCCAGCCCTTATCTCGCAAGACCCATCTCACCATGAGGAGGCAGTCAAAGGGGATGATGGAGGAGAGGAAGAGGATTTTCTCAGTGGTGGTCATGGAGTCTGGGATGAAGGAGTAGTTTCCAGAAAGGAGGCGCTGTTTGCTGATCTCCAGGCCTATTTTGAGGGGCGAATGGGAGGGAAAGATCTTGTAGCCCCAATCTTCATCTTATTTTAAGAATGAGAAAACAGAGAGATGATGTGGCTTGCCAAATTCACACAGGCAATTAGTGGAAAGCTGAAACAAGAACCAAATTTTAGACTCTCTCTTTAGTCTACATATAATATAAAGACGTTTGGCTGGGAACATAAGCTGAGAAAGATAAATGGCTCAGGCGAGTAAGATATCTATCTGGAACTGGGAATTTTTGGTCAAAAAATCATAACAGAGGAATTTAGGATAGAACATTCCCTGTCCTTTTTACAAACCTGGAAAGATAATGGAAGTGCTTTCTAGATCAATAAGGTAACTGAGGTAGTGCCTTTTTTTTTTTTTTTTTAACTAAGAGGCAAATGGCTTTGGCTTAAAGGGGGAAATGCCAACAATCAAAATTGACCAAAAAAATACTACCACACCCTCTTTCAGGGAGGGCCCTCATCCCTAAACAAGCCTAAACCGCAGGTTATTAAAGGGAGGGATTAGGAGAGATCGTGAGGAGACTGGTCATGGGGCCTGAAGAACATACAGATTTAGAATGAGACAGGGCTGAGAGGAGACCTCTGATGCTGAAACTGGAATTAGGAGAAAGGGTCACATGACTGGGATGGGGGTGTGGGTAAAGCAAAAAGGTGGAGATACCAAAATCCACACTTGGCAAAAATATGATTTCAGGTCTCTTAGGCTCCCTGTGCTCTTGGGAGGCTGTAAAGGAAACAAAGAAAGGGCCATCAGTCTATACATCATAGTCCTTTTGCCTCTTTCCCATCTTCCCTCTCACCCAATTCTGATCTCCTGGCTGTAGCTCCGCACAAGACCCTTTAATCTCTGGAACATTCCGTAATTTTGTCCTTCCCCATTTTTCCTCTTTCCCTTTTTCAGTTCTTACCAAGCTTCCCCAGAAACCGAGTCATATTCTCATCCTGTTTGGCACTTGTAACAACAGATCGGGGATCGATTTCATCCAGAACTTGGAAGGAGAATGGAGAGCAAATGAGTTTGAGGATCTTTATCTCTTGACTAAAAGGGAACCTGTAACCCTCCCTTTGTTATCTCCCTTCACCCCTCAAAAACTTATTTCCTCCAAAAGCAGGGAGGGGCCCCCACATTGGGAGAAGTAGGAGTCACATATGAAATTAGAAAAAGAAAGAGCAGTAAGACTGATGGGTAATGGGAGGGAAGAGGAGTGCCCATGAAATTATCACCGGACCATAAACCCCTAAAGGACAGACATGACTGATTTGCTCAGGACTATATCTTCAGCACCTGATATGTTTGTGAATAATGAGATGAATTCCTGAAAACAATAAAGGGAGCCTCTAGGAGTCAACTAATAAAATAGATTGAGTCAGGTAAGGCCATATGAATGAAATACACTTCCAGTGCCAGCATAGGGGAATTCCTAGTTCTGTCCTTACCTCTTTGGAGCAGCTTGAGGCTCTCGTGGTCTGGGGCATCTGGCATAAAGTGGATGGTGGAGTCACTAGTATCATAGTAGGCAATGCCCAGGTATCCTGAATTCCACAGGACACACAGATGAATCTGTCGGCAAGGAGGAAAGAAAACTAATATTTGAACCACTTATTAGCACAGGGTTGGGCCATGTCTTATTTAATTTTAATTATTTTATCCACTCTCAAGAGATAGGTATCACCCCCATTCAGTAAATGTGAAATAGACACTCAGTGGAGGGAAGTGACTAGCCCAGGTCTTCCCAGCCCCTTTATATTCTAACAATCAGGCATTCCAATCAATTTCCGGCTTTGTCGAGCTCCTGCTCCAACAGCGCCTCTCCCCAACAAGACCTCAGCAGGCTCCTCCTCTCCCTCCTCCTCGGGCTCCCGGGGGCCCGGCACTGAAGCCACGGTGGGGAAGCTGGCCGAGGCCTCCCCGGGTCCTGGTCCGTTCGGCGTCCTGGCTGGGGTCGCTGCTACCGAGGCCATGGCTTTGGAGGCTCTATGGATGCAGAAAATGAAGACAGTTCTGGAGCGAGAGCTCATTTGATAGGAGACGGGGATAGCGGGGCGCGAAGCAAATCCACCGAGAACTACTAGGAGAGGGCTGAGGGCAAAGCTGCGTGGGCCTTGGAGAACTGTGGTTACAGATGTAGGACATTTGGAGGGGCCAGTTTTCCGATACTCCACTGAAGTACAGACTGTGGAAAACACCACTCGCCCCACCCTCATTCCTGTCACGCGGAGGTTGTGTTTTGGAGACGGTCTTGAGGGTCCTTTGAGGGGCGAGTTTTACACACCTCCTCTCTCCCCTCCTGCCAACCAAGGCCCCAAGATCACAGTCTCACGATCTAGGCTCCCCGACCTGGTTGCGGGAAACTCGCGGTGTTTTCCCGCCTTTTCAGTCACCTGGGTCGCGACGTGCGCGACACCTCGTCACTAACAGCCGCGGACCAGCGGGACTGGTGCGCCAACACGAAGATGGGGTGCGCGCGCACACGCCCCGCCCCCTTAGCCGCTATTGGTCGAAGAAACCCGGATCCTACCTAGAGATCCAACAGAGTGAAAGGGAAAAAAGGACCACAGAGAAGACTGGATGATGATTGGCCTATTCGCATACGGGGCGTTGCCAGAAGGTTCAAACTTCCCGCCCTCCGCCGTTGCCTAGCACCCGGGCCTCAGGCCCTCAGGCTTTCTGGGCTTTGATTGAGAGCCGGTGAGAAACGTTCTTAGAAGAGCAGGAGCCCGAGCC
>SJYV01024802.1:194967-205537 GCA_006410875.1 Neotragus pygmaeus | reverse complement strand
ATTGCCCTTTACAGCATCGGATCTTGCTTCTATCACCAGTCACATGCACAACTGGGTATTGTTTTTACTTTGGCTCCATCCCTTCATTCTTTCTGGTGTTATTTCTCCACTGATCTCCAGTAGCGTATTGGCCACCTAATGACCTGGGGAGTTCCTCTTTTGGTATCCTATCATTTTGCCTTTTCATACCGTTCATGGGGTTCTCTAGGCAAGAACACTGAAGTGGCTTGCCATTCCCTTCTCCCGTGGACCACGTTCTGTCAGCCCTTTCCTCCATGATCCGCCCTTCTTGGGTTGCCCCACAGGCATGGCTTGGTTTCATTAAGTTAGACAAGCCTGTGGTCCTAGTGTGATTAGATTGACTACTTTTCTGTGAGTATGGTTTCAGTGTGTCTGCCCTCTGATGCCCTCTTGCAACATCTACCATCTTACTTGGATTTCTCTTACCTTGGGTGTGGGGTATCTCTTCATGGCTGGCTCTTGGTGAGTGACAATTTTGTGATTATCCAGGTCCTTAAAGGACTTCCCTCATAGCTCACTTTGTATAGAATCTTCCTTCACTGCACAAGATCCTGGTTCAATTTCTGGGTCAGGAAGATTCACTGGAAAAGAGATAGGCTACCCACTCCAGGATTCATGGGTTTCCCNTCCAGGTCCTTAAAGGACTTCCCTCATAGCTCACTTTGTATAGAATCTTCCTTCACTGCACAAGATCCTGGTTCAATTTCTGGGTCAGGAAGATCCACTGGAAAAGAGATAGGCTACCCACTCCAGGATTCATGGGTTTCCCTTGTGGCTCAGCTGGTAAAGAATCTACTTGCAATGCAGGAGACCTGGGTTCAATCCCTGGGTTGGGAAGATCCCCTGGAGAAGGGAAAGGCTACCCACTCCAGTACTAGTCTGGAGAATTCCATGGACTGCATAGTCCATGGGGTTGCAAAGAGTCAGACATGACTGAATGACTTTCATTTTCAAGATTTTCTTGTATAGATCTAAACCTCTTCTCTTCTATTAGGTGATAATAATTTCTGTCCTTAATCGTTCCCATACTTTCATGAAATGTTCCCTTGATATCTCCAATTTTCTTAAAGAAATCTCTAGTCTTTCCCATTCTACTGTTTTTCTCTATTTCTTTTCATTGTTCATTTAAGAAAGCCTTCTTATCTCTCTTCGCTATTTTCTGGAACTCTTAATTTACTTGGGTATATCTTTCCCTCTCTCCCTTGTCTTTTTCATCTTGTCTTTCTTTCCTCAGCTATTTGTAAAGCCTTCTCAGACTTTGCCTTCTTGCACTACTTTTAATTTGGGATGGTTTTGGTCACTGTGTCTTGTACAATGTTACAAACCTCTCTCCACAGTTCTTCAGGCACTCTATCAGATTTAATCCCTTGACTCTATACATCATCTAGACTGTATAGTATAAGGGATTTGACTTAGGTCATACCTGAATCTTCTATTTGATTTCCCTTCTTCCTTCAATTTAAGCCTGAATTTTTCATTAAGGAGCTCATGATCTGAGCCAGAGTCAGCTTCAGGTCTGCTTATATATTTATAAGTAATAATATTTTATGTTACTATGGTGCAGCCACAATAGTTAAATGTCTTTTTTTAAACTATTTTAAAAAATTATTTTATATTGAAGTTGTTAATTAACAATATTGTGTTAGTTTTAGTGTACAGCAAAATTAGTCAGTTATGCATTTCATATATCTCTTCTTTTTCAAGTTATTTTCCTATTTAGGTTATTATAGAGTAGTGAACAGAGAATTCCATGTGCTACATAGTAGGTCCTTGGTGGTTATCTACTTTAAATAGAGTAGTGTGTGCATTTCAGTCCCAAACTCCAACCCTTGTTTTTTCCCCCAACCCTTTGCCCCTTGTCATTCTCTAGGACTGTGAGTCTGCATCTCTTTTGTAAATAAGTGTCTTGGATCATTTTCTTAGATTCCACATATGAGCAATATTACATTATATTGTCTTTTCTGATTTACTTCACTTAATACGAAAATCTCTCAGTCCATCCATGTTGCTACAAATGGCAGTATTTCATATTTTTTTAATGGCTGAGCACTTTATCATTGCATAAATAAACCACATCATCTTTATCTAATCATCTGTCAGTAGATATTTAAGTAACTTCCATCTCAGTTGTTGTAAATAATGCTGAATTAACATAGGGTTCATGTATCTTTTCAAATTATGGTTTTCGTCTGAGTAAATATCCAGAAGTAGGATTGCAGAACTGTATGGTAGCTCTATTTTCAGTTTTTAAGAACCTGCATGCTGTTTTCCATAGTAGCTGTACCAGTTTACATTCTCATCAACACATAGGATAACTTCTTTTCTCCACATCCTACACAGCATTTATTATTTGTGGACTATTGAATGATGGTCATTCTGACTGGTGAGGTGATACATACCTCACTGTATTTATTTGAATTTCTCTAGCAATTCAAATAATTTCCCATTATTAGTAATGCTCAGTGTCTTTTCGTGTGTCCTTTGTCCATTTCATACACTGTATGCCTTTTTTGGAGAAATGTCTATTTAGACCTTCTGTCCATTTTTCACATGGGTTGTTTGTTTCTTTGGTATTAAGCTATATGAGTTATTTGCATAGTTTGGAGGTTAAACCCTGTGGGTTACATGATTTGCAAATATTTTCTCCTATTCTGTAGGCTGTCTTTTCATTTTGTTTATGGGTTTTGTTTTGTTTTGTTTTGCTGTGCAAAAGTTTTAAGTTTAATTAAGTCCTTTTTGTTTATTTTGTCTTTATGTACATGTCTCTAGGAAACAGATCCAAGAAGAGACTGCTGAAATTTACAGCAACGTGTTCTGCCTATATTGTCATTTATGAGTTTTAGATTATCTAGTCTTATGTTCAGTTTTTTAATACATTTTGAGTTTATTTTTTGTGAGTGTTACAGAATGCTCTAATTTCATTTTTTAACAGGTAGCTGCCAAGTTTTCCCCACAAAACTTATTAAAGAGACCGTCTTTTCTCCATTATATGTCTTTCCTCCTTCATTGCAGATTAGTTGACCATGGATACATGGGTTCATTTCTGGACTTTCCACCTTGTTTAATTGACTTATATGATTTTGTGCCAGTACCATATTGTTTTGATGACTGTAGCCTTGTAGTATAGTCTGAAGTCAGGGCAGCTGATTCCTCCAGCTCCCTTTTTATTTCTTAAGATTGTTTTGACTAATCAAGGTCTTTTGTGTTTCCCTACAAACATAATATTTTTTGTTTTGGAATAATCCAGTGGCAATTTGATAGGGATTGCATTGAATCTGTAGATTGCCTTGTATAGTATAGTTATTTCAACAATATTTATTATTCAAATCTAAGTATATCTTTATATATACTGTATCTTTCTATCTGTTCATGTCATCTTTGATTTCTTTCGTCAGCATTGCATAGTTCTTGGAGTACAGGTCTTTTGTCACCTTAGGTAGGTTTAAGGTTCCTAAGTATTTTATTCTTTTTGATATGATGGTAAATGGGATTCATTAATTTCTCTTTCTCATCTTTCATTGTCAGCATATAGGGATGCTAGAAATTTCTTTGCATTAATTTTGTATCCTGCAATCTCACCAAGTTTTTTGATGAGCTCTACTACTTTTCTGGAGAAAGAAATGGCACCCCACTCCAGTTTTGCCTAGAAAATCCCATGGATGGAGGAGCCTGGTGGGCTGCCGTCCATGGGGTGGTGAAGAGTCGGAAACGACTGAGTGACTTCACTTTCACTTTTAACTTTCATGCATTGAAGAAGGAAATGGCAACCCACTCCAGTGTTCTTGCCTGGAGAATCCCAGGGACGGGGGAGCCTGGTGGGCTACCGTCTATGGGGTCGCACAGAGTTGGGCATGACTGAAGCGACTTAGCAGCAGCAGTACTTTTCTGGTAGTGTTTTTAGAATTTTCTATTTATAGTATGTCATCTGCAAAGTGACAGATTTGCTTCTTCTTTTCACTTTGGATTCCCTTCAGATCTTTTTCTTCACTGCTTGCTATGACTAGGAGTTCAACAACTATATTGAATAAAAGTTGTGAGAATGGAATTCCTTACCTTGTTCCTGATCATAGAGGAAATGCTTTCAGCTTGTCACTGTTGAGTATGATGTTAGCTATATGCTTGTCATATCTGGCCTTTACTATACTGAGGTATGTTTCCTCTATGCCCACTTCCTGAAATAGCTTTTTTTTTTTTAATCATAAATAGGTGTTGAATTTTGACAAAGCTTTTTCTGCATCTATTGAGATGCCATGATTTATTTTTAATTTAAATGCTAATTATTTATTTTTTGCAGCACTGGGTCATCATTGCTGCATGAGGGCTTTCTTTAGTTATGATGAGTGAAGGCTACTTTCCAGTTGCAGTGTGTGGGCTTCTCACTGCAGTGGCTTCTGCTGTTGCAGAGCATGGAGTCTAGGCGTGTGGGCTCAGTTGTAGTGCATGGGCGCAGTAGTTGTAGTTAGCGGGCTCTAGAGCAAGGCCTCAGTATTTGTGGCACATGGGTTTAGTTGCATGTGGAATCTTCCTGGAACAGGAATTGAACCCGTGTTCCCTGCATTGTCAGGACGATTCTTAACTGCTAGACCACCAGGGAAGTACAATCATATAATTTTTACTCCTCAGTTTGTTAATGTGGGGACTTCCCTTGTGGCTCAGCTGGTAAAGAATCCACCTGCAGTGTGGGAGACCTGGGTTCAACCCCTGGGTTGGGATCGTGCAGACAAGGGAACAGCTACCCACTCCAGTATCCTGACATGAAGAATTCCATGGACTGTATAGTCCATTGGGTTGCAAAGAGTTGGACATGACTGAATGACTTTCACTTCACTTTTGCTAATATGGTGTATCACACTGATTTAGAGTTACTGAAGAATATTGCATCACTTGGACGATTCCTATTTGATCATAGTGTCTGATTCTTTTAATATATTGTAAAATTTGGCTTGCTAGTATATTGTGGAGAAGTTTTGCATCTGTGGTTATTAATGATGATGGTGGTTGTTTAGTCACTAAGTCATGTCGGACTCTTACGACCCTATGGACCATAGCCTGCCAGACTTCTCTGTCCATGGGATTTTCCAGGCAAGACTACTGGAGTAGATTGTCATTTCCTTCGCCAGGGTTATTATTAATGATATTGGCCTATGATTCCCTCCCCCCTTTTTTTTTGTGGTATATGTATCTGGTTTTGATATCAGAGTGATTGTTGCCTCAGAATGAGTTTAGGAGTGTTCCTTCCTTTTAGATTTTTCAAAACAGCTTTAGAAAAATAGATATTAACTCTTTTCTAAATGTTTTATAGAATTTTCCTGTGAAACCATCTGATCCTGGACTTTTGTTCACTGGAAGTTTTTAAATCACTGTTTCAATTTAAGTACTTGTGATTTGTCTTTTCATATTTTCTATTTCTCTCTGTTTAGGTCTTGGAATGTTGTATCTTCCTAAGAATTTGTCCATTTTTTCCAGGTTGTACAATTTGTTGGCTATAGTTGCTTGTGATAACATACTAGTCTCTTATAATCCTTTCTATTTCTGTGGTATCCATTGTAACTTATCCTTTTTGTGACTAACATTGATTTGAGTCCTCTCCATTTTCTTGATAAGTCTGGGTAAAAGTTTGTTAACTTTGTTTATCTTTTCAAAGAACTGACTTAGTTTCATTAATATTTTCTACTGTTTTCTTCATCTCTATTTCATTTATTTCTGTTCTAATCTTCATAACTTCTTTCCTTCTGCTAACTTAGGGTTTGATTTGTTCTTCTTTCTCTAGGTACTTTAGGAGTAAAGTTAACTTGTTTATTTGGGGTTTTTCTTGTTTCCTGAGGTAAGATTGTATTGCTATAATCTTCAGAACTGTCTTTTCTGTGTCCCATAGGTTTTGGATTATCATGCTTTTGATTTTATCTGTCTCTAGGTACTTTTTTTTTTCCCTCTTTGATTTCTTCAGTGATCCATTGGATGTTTAGTGGCCAACTGTTTAGCCTCCACACGTGTGTGTGTTTTAGTATTTTTCTGTGTAGCTGATTTCTCATCTCATCTCAGAGTGTTGTGGTCAGGAAAAAAGTGCTTGATATGATTTCAGTTTTCTTAAATTTATGAAAGCTTGCTTTCTGACCCATCATGTGATCAATCCTGGAGAATGTTCCATGTGGAATTGAGAAAAATGTATATTCAGCTGCTTTTGGATGCAATGCTCTATAAATATCAATTAAGTTCATTTGGTTTAAAATGTCATTTAAAGCCAATGTTTCCTTACTGATTTTCTGTCAGTTGATTTGTCCATTGATGAATCCAGGGTGTTAATATCCCTAGCTATTATTATGTTACTATCCATTTCTCCTTGTATGGTTTTAGTTTTTTCTTATAAACTGAGGTGTTTCTATATTGTGTGCATACATGAATATCAAACATTGTTATATCTTCTTGGATTGATCCCTTGATCATTATGCAGTGCCAGGAAGCATTTGACAGGAGGCTTCCTGTGTGATGTTTTGGATCTGTCAGGAATTCTCTGTTCCTTATTAATTCCTGAATATTCAGGAATTAAGAGGAGAGGCAAGCCTCTCCTGGGGGCTGAGGAATCCAGGCATTTCCTTCCTTAGTTTTTCTATACAGTGATAAGTACCCTCTTCCTTTTTACAAAACATAGGGGATCCATATTAAAGAGAGAGGGTTGTAAATAGTCACATTTTTACCATATGGTTAGAATATTCAGGAATTAATAAGGAACAGAGAATTCCTGACAGATCTAAAACAGCACACAGGAAGCCTCCTGTCAAATGCTTCCTGGCACTGCATAATGATCAAGGGATCAATCCAAGAAGATATAACAATGTTTGATATTCATGTATGCACACAATATAGAAACACCTCAGTTTATAAGAAAAAACTAAAACCATACAAGGAGAAATGGATAGTAACATAATAATAGCTAGGGATATTAACACCCTGGATTCATCAATGGACAAATCAACTGACAGAAAATCAGTAAGGAAACATTGGCTTTAAATGACATTTTAAACCAAATGAACTTAATTGATATTTATAGAGCATTGCATCCAAAAGCAGCTGAATATACATTTTTCTCAATTCCACATGGAACATTCTCCAGGATTGATCACATGATGGGCCAGAAAGCAAGCTTTCATAAATTTAAGAAAACTGAAATCATATCAAGCACTTTTTTCCTGACCACAACACTCTGAGATGAGATGAGAAATCAGCTACACAGAAAAATACTAAAACACACACACGTGTGGAGGCTAAACAGTTGGCCACTAAACATCCAATGGATCACTGAAGAAATCAAAGAGGGAAAAAAAAAAGTACCTAGAGACAGATAAAATCAAAAGCATGATAATCCAAAACCTATGGGACACAGAAAAGACAGTTCTGAAGATTATAGCAATACAATCTTACCTCAGGAAACAAGAAAAACCCCAAATAAACAAGTTAACTTTACTCCTAAAGTACCTAGAGAAAGAAGAACAAATCAAACCCTAAGTTAGCAGAAGGAAAGAAGTTATGAAGATTAGAACAGAAATAAATGAAATAGAGATGAAGAAAACAGTAGAAAATATTAATGAAACTAAGTCAGTTCTTTGAAAAGATAAACAAAGTTAACAAACTTTTACCCAGACTTATCAAGAAAATGGAGAGGACTCAAATCAATGTTAGTCACAAAAAGGATAAGTTACAATGGATACCACAGAAATAGAAAGGATTATAAGAGACTAGTATGTTATCACAAGCAACTATAGCCAACAAATTGTACAACCTGGAAAAAATGGACAAATTCTTAGGAAGATANGTGCTGTATGATTCCATGTATATAAAGTTCGTTGTTGTTGCTTAGTCACTAAGTGATATTGGACTCTTTTGCGACCCCATGGGGGAGAAGGCAATGGCACCACACTCCAGTACTCTTGTCTGGAAAATCCCATGGATGGAGAAGCCTGGTAGGCTGCAGTCCATGGGATCGCTGAGTCGGACACGACTGAATGACTTCACTTTCACTTTTCACTTTCATGCATTGGAGAAGGAAATGGCAACCCACACCAGTGTTCTTGCCTGGAGAATCCCAGGGATGGGGGAGCCTGGTGGGCTGCCGTCTATTGGGTCGCACAGAGTCAGACACGACTGAAGCGACTTAGCAGCAGTAGCAGCAGGAACCCCATGGACTGTAGCCCACCAGGTTCCTCTGTCCATGGGATTTCCCAGGCAAGATTACTGGAGTGGGTTGCCATTTCTTTCTCCAGGGGATCTTCCTGACCCAGGGCTTCCCTGGTGGCTCAGGTGGTAAAGAGTCTGCTTGCAATGTGAGAGAGCTGGGTTCAATCCCTGGGTGGGGAAGATCCCCTGGAAAAGGAAATGACAATCCACTCCAGTATTCTTGCCTGGAAAATCCCATGGATGGAGAAGCCTGGCGGGCTACAGTCCATAGGGTCAAAAAGAGTCTGACTTGACCTGACTCAGGGATCAAATCCGCATCTCCTTCATTGACAGGGGATTCTTTACCACTGAGGCACCTGGGAAGCACCTGTATAAAGTTCAAAAACAGGCAAAAGTAACCTCTGAAGTTAAATTAAAATGGTGGTTACCCATGGAAGAATCTAGATTTTATCATACTAAATGAAATAAGCATGTATCATGCTAAGTCACTTCAGTCATGTCCAACTCTTTGTGACCCTATGGACTGTCATCCACTAGGCTCCTCTGTCCATAGGATTCTTCAGGGAAAAATACTGGAGTGAGTTGCCACACCCTCCTTGAGGGTATCTTCCCCATCCATGTTGCATTGGCAGGCGAGTTCTTTACCACTAGCGCCACCTGGGAAGCTCAAAAGAAGTAAGTCAGAAAGACAAGTACCATATGACATTATTTACGTGACACAAATGAATTTTTCTATGAATCAGACTCACAGATATATTTAATTAGTGCACCTTTCTGTATCTGTGTTTACTACAATGAAAAGCTAAAGGGTTTATATATTATGTGGGTGTAAGGTACAAAGAAAAATATATATACCTTTTGAGAAATAGAATATTAGCCTTTCAGCCAACGATCCTCTATGCTGCGTAACAGTGTTATACATTTGCTCTTTATCTTTCACATAATTGATCATTGAATTTTATGTGTTTTTAAATTTTATACTATCGTGTCATGTTGTATGTAATTATGGTTCTGAGAATTGTTCACGCTGAAGTGCGATAATTTATCCTTTTGTTTTTAATCAGTGTTTCACACATCTTAACGATACTGAATCTTCCTATTCATAACCATGGCGTAGCTATTTATTTAAGCCTTTGTTTACCTCTTTCAGTAATTTTTGTAATTTGTTCCTAAAATCTTGCATTTCTTTTCTTAGATGTATTCCTAGATATCTTTTTGTTGCTCTTTTCAAATGCTAATCTTAACCCTTGTTCCCACTGTCGCTCGAGAGTCTGCCAATATTAAGGGGCAGAAAAAAGTGACTTAACCATGTCGCATGATAGGTCTAACTCTCCACGATCCAAACGCCTCCAGCTAATTTCTGACCACTGCTGCACCCGTAGCTCCAAATGCAGGAAACCCTACCCTCGAAGCGCTGATACTGTCTCAACTCTGCGCGAGGCGGAGCCGGTACGTGCTGACGTCAAGGGCACGCAACACCTTAGCGGCCCTGGGAGGGCGGGGCTGACAGGGGGACCTGCTGCTGGAAGAGCAGCGGCCCGGGCCGGGGCCATGGCGAAGCTGCTGAGCTGCGTCCTAGGCCCCCGGCTCTACAAAATCTACCGGGAAAGGGACTCTGAAAGGGCCCCGTCCAGCGTCCCTGGGACTCCAACTTCAGTCACTAACCCTCACTCCAGCTCCTGGGTGAGTCGATTCTCCCCTGGTTAAAAAAATAGTACGGCCCAAATCCCTTTGCGGCCTTTGCTCCCCAGAAGCACCCATTATTGGAAATCGGGAGAGACTGCTTGTCAAGCCAGTTTTCCGCAAAGTCTGTGCTCTTTGTGCTTCCTGGGTTAAAGTCACGCCTGTGGACTGACCGCCTGCTTTACTGCTGTTTGCCAGTGCTTTCTCATTCCGACTGCCACTCCTAGCTTTTTCCTTTCGCGACCCCTCGCCCTGCTCTTCGTGGTTCATGCCGTTCCCAATTGACTCCTAAATCCTGGAAGAGACCCCGCTCGGATTCCGGAGCTGGATGATTTTGCCATCAAACTGTCAATTTCCTCGTACCCCGTGCCTCACCCGGTTCCGTTTATCTCCCCTGGCTTTGAATTTCAAAATGACTTCTGCAACATTTAATATATCCGCTCTCCCCCACCCCACCCCTAGTCTACCTTAGAGACCTCAGGATCACTGTGTTCAAGAAAGCCGGTGAGGTGGTAGGCAGTGCCCCTAAATGTGCTCTTCCTTTTTATCGGTGGTCTCAAATTATGCTCATTGTACTCTACAAACTGCCCACCCCCAGCCACATTCTCTTCCTTAATGAATCTGCTCTTTCGATGCTTTTCTTTTCCTCTTAAAGTTGTCATGGTGTCGTTTCTTCCCTAACCCCGATCCCCAT
>SJYV01024802.1:161986-194122 GCA_006410875.1 Neotragus pygmaeus | reverse complement strand
AATTCCATGGATGGAGGAGCCAGGCAGGCTGCAGCCCATGGGATCGCTGAGTCGGACACGACTGAATGACTTCACTTTCACTTTTCACTTTCATGCATTGGAGAAGGAAATGGCAACCCACACCAGTGTTCTTGCCTGGAGAATCCCAGGGATGGGGGAGCCTGGTGGGCTGCCGTCTATTGGGTCGCACAGAGTCAGACACGACTGAAGCGACTTAGCAGCAGTAGCAGCAGGAACCCCATGGACTGTAGCCCACCAGGTTCCTCTGTCCATGGGATTTCCCAGGCAAGATTACTGGAGTGGGTTGCCATTTCTTTCTCCAGGGGATCTTCCTGACCCAGGGCTTCCCTGGTGGCTCAGGTGGTAAAGAGTCTGCTTGCAATGTGAGAGAGCTGGGTTCAATCCCTGGGTGGGGAAGATCCCCTGGAAAAGGAAATGACAATCCACTCCAGTATTCTTGCCTGGAAAATCCCATGGATGGAGAAGCCTGGCGGGCTACAGTCCATAGGGTCAAAAAGAGTCTGACATGACCTGACTCAGGGATCAAATTTGCATCTCCTTCATTGACAGGGGATTCTTTACCACTGAGGCACCTGGGAAGCACCTGTATAAAGTTCAAAAACAGGCAAAAGTAACCTCTGAAGTTAAATTAAAATGGTGGTTACCCATGGAAGAATCTAGATTTTATCATACTAAATGAAATAAGCATGTATCATGCTAAGTCACTTCAGTCATGTCCAACTCTTTGTGACCCTATGGACTGTCATCCACTAGGCTCCTCTGTCCATAGGATTCTTCAGGGAAAAATACTGGAGTGAGTTGCCACACCCTCCTTGAGGGTATCTTCCCCATCCATGTTGCATTGGCAGGCGAGTTCTTTACCACTAGCGCCACCTGGGAAGCTCAAAAGAAGTAAGTCAGAAAGACAAGTACCATATGACATTATTTACGTGACACAAATGAATTTTTCTATGAATCAGACACACAGATATATTTAATTAGTGCACCTTTCTGTATCTGTGTTTACTACAATGAAAAGCTAAAGGGTTTATATATTATGTGGGTGTAAGGTACAAAGAAAAATATATATACCTTTTGAGAAATAGAATATTAGCCTTTCAGCCAACGATCCTCTATGCTGCGTAACAGTGTTATACATTTGCTCTTTATCTTTCACATAATTGATCATTGAATTTTATGTGTTTTTAAATTTTATACTATCGTGTCATGTTGTATGTAATTATGGTTCTGAGAATTGTTCACGCTGAAGTGCGATAATTTATCCTTTTGTTTTTAATCAGTGTTTCACACATCTTAACGATACTGAATCTTCCTATTCATAACCATGGCGTAGCTATTTATTTAAGCCTTTGTTTACCTCTTTCAGTAATTTTTGTAATTTGTTCCTAAAATCTTGCATTTCTTTTCTTAGATGTATTCCTAGATATCTTTTTGTTGCTCTTTTCAAATGCTAATCTTAACCCTTGTTCCCACTGTCGCTCGAGAGTCTGCCAATATTAAGGGGCAGAAAAAAGTGACTTAACCATGTCGCATGATAGGTCTAACTCTCCACGATCCAAACGCCTCCAGCTAATTTCTGACCACTGCTGCACCCGTAGCTCCAAATGCAGGAAACCCTACCCTCGAAGCGCTGATACTGTCTCAACTCTGCGCGAGGCGGAGCCGGTACGTGCTGACGTCAAGGGCACGCAACACCTTAGCGGCCCTGGGAGGGCGGGGCTGACAGGGGGACCTGCTGCTGGAAGAGCAGCGGCCCGGGCCGGGGCCATGGCGAAGCTGCTGAGCTGCGTCCTAGGCCCCCGGCTCTACAAAATCTACCGGGAAAGGGACTCTGAAAGGGCCCCGTCCAGCGTCCCTGGGACTCCAACTTCAGTCACTAACCCTCACTCCAGCTCCTGGGTGAGTCGATTCTCCCCTGGTTAAAAAAATAGTACGGCCCAAATCCCTTTGCGGCCTTTGCTCCCCAGAAGCACCCATTATTGGAAATCGGGAGAGACTGCTTGTCAAGCCAGTTTTCCGCAAAGTCTGTGCTCTTTGTGCTTCCTGGGTTAAAGTCACGCCTGTGGACTGACCGCCTGCTTTACTGCTGTTTGCCAGTGCTTTCTCATTCCGACTGCCACTCCTAGCTTTTTCCTTTCGCGACCCCTCGCCCTGCTCTTCGTGGTTCATGCCGTTCCCAATTGACTCCTAAATCCTGGAAGAGACCCCGCTCGGATTCCGGAGCTGGATGATTTTGCCATCAAACTGTCAATTTCCTCGTACCCCGTGCCTCACCCGGTTCCGTTTATCTCCCCTGGCTTTGAATTTCAAAATGACTTCTGCAACATTTAATATATCCGCTCTCCCCCACCCCACCCCTAG
Source organism: Neotragus pygmaeus (assembly GCA_006410875.1). NCBI lineage: Eukaryota > Metazoa > Chordata > Mammalia > Artiodactyla > Bovidae > Neotragus > Neotragus pygmaeus. Next base: position 191,740 of record SJYV01024802.1, on the reverse strand, counting down.
TCTACCTTAGAGACCTCAGGATCACTGTGTTCAAGAAAGCCGGTGAGGTGGTAGGCAGTGCCCCTAAATGTGCTCTTCCTTTTTATCGGTGGTCTCAAATTATGCTCATTGTACTCTACAAACTGCCCACCCCCAGCCACATTCTCTTCCTTAATGAATCTGCTCTTTCGATGCTTTTCTTTTCCTCTTAAAGTTGTCATGGTGTCGTTTCTTCCCTAACCCCGATCCCCATCCGCCCACAACCCATTTGAAACTCGATTGTGGAAAAGGAGCAAAAGTTGGCCAAAGCCGCTTTCACTTTTGCTTCCAAGCCCAGCCCCCTGTGTTTGTTCTCAGGATCTGGAGTGAGAGATCAGGTTATGAGTCAGGGTGGGGAAGTGGGGGAAGCAGAGACGTCCCAGGAGAGATGACTTTGGGGGCTAGGACTAGCGTGTTGGAGAACACACATCAGGCCTTCTAAAAGGGATGGTGGAGGCCTTGTCAAGGAGCAGGGTCCTTAATTCGGCCATCTGTTTTGGCAGGATACGTACTATCAGCCCCGTGCCCTCGAGAAACATGCCGACAGCATCCTGGCACTGGTATGTCTGCCCTGGCATCTGGGACTACCACATCTTTTCAGACTCAATTGCCCTCTTGAACCTTCTCCTTCCCATCCTAGGAGAAGGCAGTACCCCTGGGGGTGGGGGATGCTCTGGGCTCTGCAGCAGGCATCTCCAACACACATACACACAGACAGCTCTCCAGCGTGCATACTTGGTACTCCCCCTTGGCCTATGCACGGCTTTCTCTGGGGCAGCCTGAACCATTGGGGAAACTGTGTTTACTTTCGGGACCATCCGCAGGTGCTGAGTCCTGCAGTCCCCAGTGACCTGTCCTCCCTGGCAACTAACCTCTTTGGCTGCAGAGACAGCTGTTCTTTCTGGCAAGGTTCCTTTGGTGATATTTGTGCATCTCTTAGGGACCGGGCCAGGGACTGTCCTGAGCAGGGCTGATTGAAAAGGCTTGATTACCTTGAGTGGAAAGAGACTGGTCTTTACGTGTGATGAAATTATGTCCAGAGATGATGAGAGGAAGACAATAGAAGCCGTGCCAAGTTTTCCCAGCCTCTGTTAACACTCTGACACACTACTTTTCAGCAAATAATTGAGCACCTACCTACTGTGTGCGTGGGGTCATGCACAGAATAGGTACTTGATGTGATCCCTCAGGTTATTCACTTTGCTCAGAGCCTAGACCCGGTAATGGCAGACCTGTGTGTGTGTGTATTGATTGCTTGTCCCTGTCTCTCTGCTGCAGGCTTCAGTCTTCTGGTCCATCTCTTACTACTCCTCTCCCTTCGCCTTCTTCTACTTGTACAGGAAAGGTCAGTGTGACTTCAAAGGTGATGGGACAGGAAATGGGCAGATCGTTGGCAGCTGAGCTGATTCCCTAATGAGGAAAGTGGACCTGGGATGAGGATGGCTTGGCTTCCCTCTTCCATCAGGCATCTTCTCCCTCTGAGGGCCTGCTGTCCCCCAAAGAGGGTGTGGTAGGGAGGTTGGGACTGAACTTGGCAGAGGGGCTGGGGGGCAGTGGGAAAAGCTTTTCACATAATCCTTCTCCCCTCCCAGGTTACTTGAGTTTGTCCAAAGTGGTGCCATTTTCTCACTATGCTGGGACACTGCTTCTACTGCTGGCGGGAGTGGCCTGCCTCCGAGGTAGGTGGAGAGGGAGCCTGGTTTGGATCTGTCCATCATTGGGTAAATATTCATTAAATACCTTCTGCAAATACCATTTGGTGCTAGGCCCTGAGGGGAAATAATCAGTGGTCAAGACATGATCTTTTCCTTAAAGGACTTGAGTCATAAGTATGAACAAATACTTAGCAAAAACGTTTGCTATTATCTAGAAAAGCTGCATATACCCTCCAACAGTTCCATACATATCCACGTACGTTTGTAATAATCCTACACTGGACTCCATGACCCCACATAGCAGGGTGGATAAATACATTAGATGGTCGAGTCCTACTACAGAACACCAGAGAGCAAGGCACTGAACGAACTGGTTACACTCAGCTACACAGATGAATCTCACAGATGCAACGGGGACCACCAAATAATTTATGCACTATGTTTCCATTTACATAAAGTTCCAAGGGATGCAAAAATAAGTGGCACAACACTGAAGAGAAACACAGGCATGACTGTCTTAAAAGTCAAAAGTAGGGAGAGTGATTACCTGGGAAGGGGGAGAGAACAGCTGGGGAGGACCCTGGGTGGGAGGCGGCTTTGTTCTCTTTCTTGATCCCAGGGATCAGCCCAGGAATGTTTGTACTTTAAACTGAATGTATGCTTTATGTAAATACGTTATTATCTCACAATTTAAAAAATGAAAAAAGATAAGCCAAACCATTGCCCTCTGGGCAGCTACACATGATGAAAAGCGGGTGAGGGGGATGCCTAAGAAGGGAGTGGTGGGGTCAAGAGCTGGGCAACTGCCTTTGGGTCCAATCTGGGGTGAGGACCTCCTACCCGTTCTGCCTCCAGATTTCCACAGGGCTGAGCTTCCTCCCCAGAGAGGCCCGCCCTGCCTATCTAAAAGTTGCTCCCATTCCTCAGTTTTGTCTTAATTTTCAATTTTTTTCCCCCCATTGGGGGAAGAAATTAACTACAGAGAAGTCCAAAAAACAAAATATCAGAACTAAAATGCTTGTTTTTTGTGCTTATTGCTTCAAATACCTTTTGTCCATAAAATACAGGATTGGCCAAAAAGTTCATTCAGGTTTTTCTGTAACAGTGGACGGGCCTGAACGAATTTTTTGGCCAACCCAGTGCTAAAGCATTACAGAGTTGGCGTTCCTCTTGGAATCTTCCCCAGCCCCAGAAGTAACCATTGTCATCTGGTGTGGGTTTTTCTTTTTCCTGGTTTATATTTGTATACTTTTACAAAATACCGACCTCATTCCATCACATCTAAACTGCTATGAATTGTAAATGCATATCAATTGCAGCGTTTTCAAATGTGACAAAAATAATCTGCATCTCAAAATCTGTGCAAAATGACAAGTATAAACACTAGATAGCATTTGGAGGGGTGCAGTTTACATTTTTAGCACAAATGACATCATTCCCTCCAAATCATTCTTCAGCTCTTTTCATTCTGAGTTTTGTTTGGGGGCACTCCCCTTGATGATACATAGCATTCTAGTTCCTTCTGCTTTTATTTTCTTTATAGCCTTTATCCCTCTCTTCATTTTTCTTGTTTTCTCATTTATTGTCTCTCTCCAGCCCCACCCCACTCCCAACCAAAATGCCACCTCTCTGAGCACCAGGACCTGCGTGTCTGGTTTCCTGATGTCTCCCCCCTGTCTGTCCCATGCCTGACACCTGTCGGGTGAGGAGAGGCAGAGAAGTCAGCTGAGACTCCCCAGCAGCGAAGGGAGAGCAGATAAGATCAATGAGGGGCTGAGCAAAGAGAAAAAAGAGCTCAGTGTTGAGAATGGCATTCGATTCAGGGAAGGAAGGGGAAGGGAGGCAGGGGAGGAATAGAAAGGAGGCAGAGATGGACCCGGGAAACAGGAGAAAGGAATTTGGACAGACAGGAAGAGTGCTGAGAGGCACAGTTAAAAGAGAATGAAGACAGAGGAAGGGGACTTGGATGTAGTGAGGAAGTAATTATGGGATAAGAACTGTGAAGCCAGATGCACGGAGTTAGAATTTGCAGGAAAGGGACGGAAAGGTAGCACTGGAAAAGTAGAGGGACAAGGAGAAAAGCCCAGTGTTAGCAAGGGTAAAGCCGGAGGGCAAGTGACAAGTGATTTGAGACTGGGAAGAATGAACTTCCTGAAGGGTGGAAGGTCCATAGTCTAGGAAGAAACCAACTGGGAGAAGTTAGGGAGGGGAAGAATGCCAGTGGCTGAAATATGGAGGAAGGGAGTCGGCTCAGGTCACCTGTTTCCCCAGATCCAGGGCCCTCTGTTCTTCGCCTCTCATTTCTCTTTGCCCATCTCTGATTCTCTTCCTGAAACCCGCCCATCTTGCTTCCCAGTTTTCCTAATGTGGTTTCCTTTCCTCTCTCCACCAGGCATTGGCCGCTGGACCAACCCCCAGTACCGGCAGTTCATCACCATTTTAGAGGCAACACATAGGAACCACTCCGCAGAAAACAAGGTGAGAGGCTCCGCTGTCTGCCCAGTCACCGGCCAGCATCGCCTAAGCAGGCAGATGTGTTTCCCCACCCGCCATGCTGGGCATTTGCTTGCACATGGCGGAACCCCTCTCCCCTCCACAAGTAAACTGTCCGCCCGAGGAAATTTCCCTCCCCACTTCTGATGGAATATTCCACTAGTGCAATCCTCTACCCTCCATCTGCAGGATTGTCTAGAGGTGGAAACATTCCACAGCATTTCCCAGAAGGGGCATTTCCTCTCTATCACAACAGCTCGTTCTCCCAAATGTTTGTTTATTTTTTGTGTGCGCTGAACACTGTACTAGTTTTGTTCAGGGATGGGACAAGACAGACAGGTATGTCCATCCTTGTGCTCAAGAGCACACCATGGTGCTGGGAGGGAGAAAGGCTAGGGCAGAGTGTCCTTGGAGTTGCACCAGCCCAGCCAGTGCCAGCATGTGATTATCTTTGAGAAGGGGCTTCAGGGCCCTATAAAGCTCTTTGCTGTTACAAAGAGGTCTCTGGGTCAAACAGCTCTGACCACCATTGTCAGATTACTGGTTGCTCCACACCACCACTTATGGAGCTTTATAAGGATGCTCCACCATGCATTTTGCATACACCCTTTCTAATCCTCACAACCACAGCGTGAGGTGGCATTATTACCCTTCTTTATTTGTCTGAGGAAATAGAGGCAAAGAGAGGTTACAAGACCCAGGCAGAGTCACCGAGCAAGGAAGTGACTAAGCCTGTGTTTGGGTCCAGGCCTGAATAGAGCTCGCCTAAAATTTGCTTCCCTGCATTTTGTTTTGTAGAATGTTTCTATTGCTCTCTCTCAGTCTAGTTATTTTTGAAAATGTCAAAAAAAAAAAAAAAAAAAAAAAGGTCTGTGAAGGAAAAAAAAAAAACTANTTTTGTTTTGTAGAATGTTTCTATTGCTCTCTCTCAGTCTAGTTATTTTTGAAAATGTCAAAAAAAAAAAAAAAAAAAAAAAAGGTCTGTGAAGGAAAATAAAAAAACTATTCTCAAAATAGAGTGCTGGGAATTCTGGGGGTGGGGGAGGGAATACAGCAGAGAGGAAGGAATACAGCGCCACTCCTGCTGCCCTCAAAAAGCACGTGGACTGATCGGTGGAGGCAATGGAGGCACAGAGGGTCTGGGTGACCCATGGCTGCAGGAGCTGGGGGAAGGGAGGTGGCCAGGAAGATGGAACAGTCAGAGAGAGCTTGGTTCAGATGGTGGCCCGGGTGCAGAGGGGCTCCTGTGTGTACAACTTCCCTCCTTCCCTTTCACCCAGTCTTGGGACAGATGTTTCGATCCTTCAAGTCAGCATCGTGTGAAGGACCCAGGTGGGGAAGGGAGCAATGACCAGTCAACAGGCCCCCTGCCTTCTGCCTCAGAAGCACCAGCCCCTCCAGCCACCCCTGCTGGGGGTGAGTCAGCCTTAGATTTTAGAAAAGTGAAGAGTGTTCGGCTCCTCTTCTGGAGGAGGGCTGACAGGCCAGTCTTGATACCTTAATAGGGCATCCTCTCTTTCCTGATTTTGCTGGTCCTGGCAGAACTTTCCATCTGCCAACCAGAGGGTGCTGACCTCTGTGTGTCCCCCATGAGGTTTGGGGGCCAGTCCTCTGGGTGGTGGGAGTGTCTGGGGGATAGGTGGGCCTTCCCTTTCCAACTCCCCTTATCATCCCTGATATCTCTCTGCCCACCACAGAGACAGCTCGCCAACTACAACTTCGACTTCAGGAGCTGGCCAGTCGACTTCCACTGGGAAGAACCCAGCAGCCGGTGAGGCCTCAGTTCTTTTGCTGCCTCCCTGCTCTGACCTGTCCCCCACCTCCAGCCCCTCCTGGGGTCCAGTGCCTGCCTTCCAGCACTGTCTCCTCATTCCTAGACCCCACCATCCTACAGACCTCAGACGTCCAGCTTGCTGCTCCTCACCCCATGCTCCCCTGCATCTTTCCATTCCTCAGGAAGGAGTCCCGGGGGGGCCCTTCCCGCCGGGGTGTGGCCCTGCTCCGCCCAGAGCCCCTGCACCGGGGGACGGCCGACACCTTCCTCAACCGAGTTAAGAAGCTGCCTTGTCAGATCACCAGGTAGGAAGACAGGGAGGAGAGGCGAGCTGCGGTGGAGGGAACATGGGCTGCGGCTCCAGGACAGGGTGCTCCACTGGAGGATGACTGTCATTCATTAGGCCTGGTGCCATGGCTATCGCATTGTGTGTGTGTGAAAAACAAGAGGTTCAGAGAGCTCCACAGCCCCCCCAGGTGGTGCCTGAAGAGCGGGGATATTAACACAGTTGTGTCTGACACAACAGCTCTTTCAGCAAGACTTGGGGGGAAGGATGAGGTGGTGGGTCGGGAGGGGACGCATAGCCTTGGCTGCCACAGAGTCTTTTGGCAGCGGCAGCCCTAGCCTGGCCCCGCTGCTGCTTGGGTTTTCCACTGTGAGGCACTTCCAGCCTCTGCATCTGTGAGCAGCCTGCCTCACAGAGTTGGTGAGATTTAACATACTCTGAAGGGCTTCCTGCTTGCCTGGATGCCCAAGAGCACGAGGTAAAGCCCAAGTAACTGCAGTGACCACCCGGATCTTCCAGTGGCCGGGCCACTGTGTGAGTTTTCTGTTGCTGGGGGCTAGGAGGCAGGTTGGAAGATACCAAGGAAGCGGGTAGACTTGGTGGTGGGTTTTGGACCGCGTGCTGCTTGGTCAGAGAGGGATGAGCCAAGTTTGAGATGTTGAGGGAGGATGCTGGACAGGTTTGTGGACTTGGTGCTGGGTTTTGGACCGTGTGCTGATTGGTCAGAGAGGGATGAGCCAAGTTTGAGATGTTGAGGAAGGATGCTGGACAGGTTTGTAGTGTTTTCTGGGGACAGATCCTCCTTTGGGATTGACTGGACATGGTTAACTATCTTTAAGGAGCGGCACCTGCCACATCTGATGTGTCTAAGTTAGTGCATTTGTTCAAGAAATATTTATTAAGCCCAGAGTACCCTGTGCTAGGCTCTTAGCACCTACTACATGGCAGACAACCAGGCATATCGTAATAAACAGTATTATTTATTTGGGGACTTTTAATAAATACATGAACAGAATCATAATTGTTAATTACTTTGCTTTTACTTGTCATATATACAAAATATTATCTCATAAAACTTTCAAGATTAATATGTGCATATGTGTGTCCTAGACCTCGATATAAAGTATCTTTAAAAGGTTGCAGTAAAAATAGTTAGAGCAGGGAGTTCTCTGCCAGTCCAGTGGTTAGGACTCCACACTTTCTCTGCTGAGGACATGGGTTCAATCATTGGTCGGGGAAGGAAGGTCCCACGAATCACATGGCACAGCCAAAAACCAAACAAAAGATGTTTGAAAAATCGGTACATATATTGGTTCATTAAATCCTAGAAAAGGAAAAACGAAACTGTGAGGGTCAGANTGAGGACATGGGTTCAATCATTGGTCGGGGAAGGAAGGTCCCACGAATCACATGGCACAGCCAAAAACCAAACAAAAGATGTTTGAAAAATCGGTACATATATTGGTTCATTAAATCCTAGAAAAGGAAAAACGAAACTGTGAGGGTCAGAGGTGAAGCAGACCACAGTGTGTGAGTGCTAGGGCTGGGATGGTCCCTGGACTCCCGTGTTTGAGGTTCATTAACCCCGTGTTCCCCACAGCTACCTGGTAGCACACACCCTTGGGCGCCGGATGCTGTATCCGGGCTCTGTGTACCTGCTCCAGAAGGCCCTCATGCCTGTGCTGCTGCAGGGCCAGGCCCGACTGGTGGAAGAGGTAAGGCCCCCTTACCCATTAGCCACCCACCCCCACAGCCCTTCTCCCCCAACCCATGAATGTGGCCTCCTGCCCTTNGGATGCTGTATCCGGGCTCTGTGTACCTGCTCCAGAAGGCCCTCATGCCTGTGCTGCTGCAGGGCCAGGCCCGACTGGTGGAAGAGGTAAGGCCCCCTTACCCATTAGCCACCCACCCCCACAGCCCTTCTCCCCCAACCCATGAATGTGGCCTCCTGCCCTTCCAACTTGGCCAATGCTTCCCCTCCGCTCAGTGTCATGGGCGCCGGGCAAAGCTGCTGGCCTGCGATGGCAATGAAATTGACACCATGTTTGTGGACCGACGAGGGACAGCTGAGCCCCTGGGACAGAAGCTGGTGAGCAGGCACAAGGGAGCCCAAAGGTAGAGCATGGGGAGGGCAGTGGAAGTGCTGGGGTCTGCCACAGCCCTAAGGAAGCCCAGTGGGGATCATCCCAGTTCCCACCTCCTCCCTACCAATCTCTTGGTGTAGGAGATTCCTGTAAGAGGGAAATGGATGAAGGAGTTGACATGCAGGGACCAAAAAGACATCATTGTAATAGTGGCCTCTTAGTGCTTACCACCTGCAGGGCCCCCAGAGGCTGCCCTCCCTGCCAGTAGGGGGTTTTCAGTCCCAACTGGGCTTCTTCCTGCTCCCTTTCTAGGTGATCTGCTGTGAGGGGAACGCAGGCTTCTATGAGGTGGGCTGCGTCTCCACACCTCTGGAAGGTAGGCCCATGGCTCAGCCCTCTTATCTCCCCCGTTTGGGATGGAATGTCCCCACCTCCCCACATGGATAGGACCTCCCAGGGCCTAACCACCTTCTCTGAGTGACGTTTGAGACCCTTGCCTTTCGGAAAAAGCCTACTACCCATTTGCTTTGCTAACCTTACATCCCCGCCTTGGGCTGTGTCCTTACCCTATTATGCTCTTGGTTCTATTCCCACGCCTCAATAGTCACATTTCTGTCCCTTCTGCTGCATCAGAACCTTTTTGTCATCTTCCCATTCTGGCAAGGCTTGGAGTTCTTTGCCTCTGAGTTGGGTGTTAAGAGTTCCAGTGTCCTTCTGCTCCTTCCCCCAGAGCTAGGAGCAGAGAGTGGCCAGAGGTCATAGTCCAGGAGGTCCCAGCCCTTCCTCCCTCTGTGTTACAGCTGGATATTCAGTCCTGGGCTGGAATCATCCAGGCTTTGCCGGAAGCACGGTGAGACCTTCTCTGAAATCTCTTCTTTTTCCTGAATTATAGTCTGTCTCCCTGTGGTCAGGGAAAGGGGTCTATATTTCTGTAGGACCTCCCACTCACCTGTGACCTGGGTGCCAAGGGCGGGGAGCTGCAAGCCTCCTTCTCTTACAATGGGGGTTTGGCAGGAGGGGAGATAGTAGATCTTGTTGTAAATGACTGGTTTCTAGAGAGAACAGCCCCTCTCTTGGCTCTATTATTTATTTATTTTTAATGCCACTGATAGGAGTCTATTCCATTAAGTAAGATGATAGCTCTCTGAATTGTCTGTTCAGAGCTGCAGTTCCATCTTCGCTGTCTGTTGCAGTATAGCTGCAGGAAGGGTCCTTGCTGGGAGAGTGGGGGTGGTAGGCAGCTTGTCTTTTGTGCTGACCCTTTGTCCTTCTTCCTGCAGGGGGTGCCGTTCCCACAGAATGAGGCCAACGCCATGGATGTGGTGGTCCAGTTTGCCATCCACCGCCTGGGCTTTCAGCCCCAGGATATAATCCTCTATGCCTGGTCCATTGGCGGCTTCACTGGTACCCACCTCCTTCCTATCCTGCTACTGTAGGCGCACTCAGGCCATCTCTGTGTCCCCCCGGGAGTTGGGTGGAGGAGAGAATAGGTGGGCTCTCTGAGTGGGTCTGGAAGAAGCTATCATATTTGAGTACACTTCACATTTCCTTCCACCCTTGTGCCCGATGATTAAAAGTAGAACCTGGGTCCTGGGGTGGGGAGATCAAGAAGTAAATGTTGCCTCTGGTATTGTCTTCAGTGCGCTTTGTTGTTCTCTTTGGACAGTGCCTTGGCCGAGTGAAGCAAGGGGTTAAGACGAGACCTGGGGCTAACTTNCCTCGGAAAGAAGAAACTGACGAAACTAGGGAAAAGCGAACTACGAATCCCAGGATGACCCGCGCACGACCCTGGTGTCACGAGGCCCCGCGGGGGAGGGGGATGCTGGGGGCGGGGCGCAGCAGGACCCTGCGAGCCGCCACCGGAAGCGGAAACTCAGTATCGCGTTCTGGGCCAGACAGCCTGGGAAATACAGTCGTGTGATTCTGGGGACTGTGGGGCGGGCCATGGAGGGGAAGGGATGGGCCGGGAGAGGAACTAGGCTGGCTGGTTGCTTCTTGCTTCTCCCATCAAACAGCGAGCCTCAGGCCTCGGCGAGACTTTGCTACCCGGGGCATTGACCTCATCCCCAGCCAGCCCGCCCTCCTGGCCCTTATCGCCTTGCTCCTTGGAGTCAGCCCACCAATGAGACCCGCGGCGGGGCCCATGTTTCATCCGGGGTTCGCTCTCCGGAGGCGGGAGGTGAGGCCGGGTTCCATGCTGAGGGTCCTGGGTAGGGTGTACTGGGATGAGCTGATTGGTGTGAGAACCAGGACGGCCCCGTGGGCTAACCTGAGGTGGTGCCAGCCATTCTGCTGCTTGTCCCCTTGCACTTCTCCATTTCCTCTTAGGGGTTGAACGGGGCTGCTGTGGGCGCTAAGTGCGACCTTCGAACCCTGGTCAGAGTAATGGTGAGGGGCTGCGTGACGTTATTTCATTTCAGGGTTTCTGGGCATTCTCCGCCTCAGAGCCTTTTTTAATCCTGAGAGTGGTTTCCCAGGTCCAGGAAATGAGCTCGGAGCGGGGGCCACGTTGAGGGAGGAGGCGAAGGGCATTGTGGGGGCGTTATGTAAAAACCGGACCCCAACCGACGGATCTTTCTCAGTCCTCGCGCTACGCCGTCACGTGGTGCGTTGTGTTTCTCCAGGGCGGGAAACAACCCGGCGCTTGCGCGCGCCTACACCCTCAGGTTTGGTTTGGTTTTGTTTTTCCCCAGCCACGCATGCGTGTTTGTGCCCTGTGAGTTGTCGACTCCTTTGCTTAGCGTAGCGCCATTTTGCGGTACGGAAGCTACGAAGCGACACAGACTGGGACCTCTTCCTGAAAGCTGCTTCCTGCTTCCGGAGACATGTCGCGTTTGTTTTTGTTTAGGAAGAACTTACCACGAAATAGGAAGATTTAAAGAGCCAATTTGATTGTTTTTCTTAATGGTAGGTTTACGGTGTGATAAAGTTGTCTAAGAGAGGCTGGTATTGTTGGTGCGAACTTACACCGAAATTGGAAGATTTAAAGAGCCAATTTAATTGTTTTTCTTAATGGTATGTTTTACGCTGTGATATCTCAGAGAGGCTGGTATTGTTGGTGTGTTTGGAAGTAGGGGCGGAGCGCAGGGTGTCTGGGCAACTGTCTTACGGAGACTTCTTTCTGAGGGGCATTGTCTGTTACTGGCCCTGCAGGGTCCCAGGTTGTGGGGTCACTTTTGGGTTGGGAGGGGATTTTTGACGCTAAGGATACTTTTTGTTTATCTCATTAGGTGTCTGGAACTGGCTCTGGTCGCTGCAGGACCACCAGGGGGTTGGCTTCCTAGTCTCATTTTCCTAGATTTCCTAAAAGCCATGTCTGGGTCTTCCCTCATTAACTTTACCCCAGCCACTGATTCCAGTGATCTGTGGAAAGATGGGCAGCTGCAATCACAGCCTGAAGAGCTGGAGCCCACCGTGGATGGGGCTGCAGCCCGGGCTTTCTACGAAGCCTTGGTTGAAGATGAGAGCAGCACCCCTGAAACCCAGAGAGCTCAGCCTGGGCCTGTCAGGAAGAGGAAGAAAAGAAGAATGACGAGGGAGACTGCAGCAGGAGCAGCAGAAGGACATGGACAAAGGACATCCCTTGACGCAAAGCACAAGACGACTCAGCAGATACTGAGGGCAGCCCAGGAGGGGGACCTGGCAAAACTAAAAAGGCTGTTGGATCCTCGTGAGGCAGGGGGAGCTGGAGGGAATATCAATGCTCGCNTTGAAGATGAGAGCAGCACCCCTGAAACCCAGAGAGCTCAGCCTGGGCCTGTCAGGAAGAGGAAGAAAAGAAGAATGACGAGGGAGACTGCAGCAGGAGCAGCAGAAGGACATGGACAAAGGACATCCCTTGACGCAAAGCACAAGACGACTCAGCAGATACTGAGGGCAGCCCAGGAGGGGGACCTGGCAAAACTAAAAAGGCTGTTGGATCCTCGTGAGGCAGGGGGAGCTGGAGGGAATATCAATGCTCGTGATGCTTTTTGGTGGACCCCTCTGATGTGTGCTGCCCGAGCAGGCCAGGGGGCAGCTGTGCGCTATCTCCTGGGCCGTGGGGCTGCCTGGGTAGGGGTCTGCGAGCTGGGGGGCAGAGATGCTGCTCAGTTGGCTGAAGAAGCAGGTTTCCCTGAGGTGGCCCGCATGGTCAGAGAGAGCCCTGGAGAGACGAGGAGTCCAGAGAACCGGTGAGGGAAGCTTTATCTTTTATTATTATTTAAACTTTTAAATCTATTTTTGTTTTATTGAAGCATAGTTCAAGTATAATTATATAAATTACATGTGTACAATATAGCGATTCAAGATTTTTTAAAGTGATATTCCATTTATAGTCATTGTAAAATATCTGCTAAATTTCTGTGTTATACACACTCCCTGGGTTTAAATCCTGATTGTACTTCTTGGGCAAGCAACCTAGTGTCCATGTGGCTCGGTTTTCCTATCTAAGAAATTAGACTATACTTCTTATAGGGTTGTTAGGGTTAATTAAATGGGTTAATATACATAAAATGCTAGAACAGTGCTTGTATTTAATAGCATAGTAAGCACTGTACAAATGTTAACTATAGTAATTATTATTTCTCACCCAAGAACCTTGTGAGGCCTTAACCATTGCTTCAGGTCCACTGTTGCTAATTAGGGAAGAAAGGCAATTTGTTTCTTGGCAGAAATACTGGAAGGACCTTGTCCCACCCTGCCACCCACCTCTGAGGCCTAAACCCTTGTGCTGCCCTTAACCTTTCTCTTTTTTTCTCTCCAGGTCCCGATCCCCCTCCCCCCAATACTGTGAGACTTGTGATGCCCACTTTCAAGACTCCAACCACTGTACATCCACTGCTCACCTGCTGTCACTGTCCCGGGATCTCCGGCCCCCCATCCTGCCACTTGGGGTTCCTACCTCCAGCCCAGGCTTCAAGCTGCTGCTGAGGGGGGGCTGGGAGCCTGGCATGGGGCTAGGACCCCGGGGTGAGGGCCGTGCCAACCCTATCCCCACTGTCCTCAAGAGGGACCAAGAGGGGTTAGGCTACAGATCAGCATCTCAGCCCCGAGTTACACATTTCCCAGCTTGGGATACGCGGGCAGTGGCTGGGAGGGAGAGAGTCCCTAGGCTGACCACACTGAACCGCAAGGAGCAGAAAAGGCAGGAAGAGAAGGACAAGGCCTGGGAGCGGGATCTGCGGACATACATGAACCTCGAGTTCTGACTTGGGCAAGTTCTGACTCTGGTGTGTTGCTGAAGTCTGAACTTGGGCCCCGAACTTAGACACTTGGGCTTCTACTTCCTGATGTCTGCCCAGGTTCCACACCTTCTGGTTTTGATCAGTGGACTCTGCCTTCAGTAGAAAGGAGCCAAAAGTTGAGAAATAAAATCAAGATTGCTTTTCTCCCTCTTGGTGTTTTATTCACTTTTCTGGAAGCTGTTGCAGGGAAGCCAAATGAGACTGGGGACCACATGAAATTCTACCAGAGCCAGAAGAGGCAGCTCCTCTACGTGGTCTGGTAGGGTTGCCTCTGCCAGTCTGCTTCACTTCTGGTCCCCAGCCACTGTCCTTAGTGCCCCACCTATTGTTTCAACCCCTGAACCAGGAATTACCCATCTCTATGCAAGTCTGTGCAGAGCTTCCCTGGTGGCTCAGATGGTAAAGAGTCTGCCAGCAATTCAGGAGACCCAGGCTTGATCCCTGGGTTGGAAGGTCCCCTCAAGAAGGAAATTGCAACCCAATCCAGTGTTCTTGCCTGGAGAACCGCATGGACAGAGAAGCCTGGTGGGCTACGTTCATGGGGTTGCAAAGAGTCAGGCATGGTTGAACGACTAACACTAACGCAAGTTTGACCTCCCCCAGAAAGCACCTTCTGTCCACTCCAGCCAATTCAATCACTGATTTCACAAGTTTGTATACCATGTGCTGTGAATGGGAATGAGACACCCAGTCTTCAGGTTGTTCGCACCTGTAGGAGACAAGATGTGATAAAAAGAATGCATGGTGATGAGGAAGTCAGGAAAGGCTCAGAAATGATCACGGGTGGTGTCTTGCAGGAAGAGGGCAGTGTATTAGGAAGACCAAAGATGCAGCCTGTAGGCTGTTAGCTGGGCTGGAACCAGAACTCTGGCCTCCCAAATCTACACTTTAAGCCAAGGTTCTTCATTTTGATACCCGGAAACTAACGGCAGGAAGCACATCTTGTTTGCATACCCTTGTCTTCCCCACACTTTCTCTCCTGCTCCTCCTGCCTCATACCAGGTGCCAGGCACGTGAAGTGCCCACTGTTGTCAAATCCAAGAGGTAAACATCTGTGCATGGAAGAGCAAGGAAGGGCTACTCAAGCCTCAAGCCTCCTCTCAGCTTTCTTTTCTGGAAAAGCCTTTCATGAAATCGTGAACTAGAAGAGGAGTGGAGCGGGACGCAGGGAAGAACTCAAGGGAACTAAAGGGGGCGGGCGAGCTTAAGGGGATACCGGCGGTCGGGGGTCTCTAGGCGACGAAAATGGAGCCTGGGCTTATATTCATGCTTTTGGCTCCTGTGACGGAGCCCGAACCGATGCGCACTGCTGGCGCGCACAGGCAGCTCGGGCCGGGGGCGGGGGTTGGGGGGCGGTCGATCGACAGGGCCCGCCCCGCGAGCTGGGGCTCCGCCTCCGCCTGTCCTCTAGTCCCGGTGCGGCCGCTTCCGGGCTCTGCGGCTCCGGGCGGCTTCGCGAGGCCGAGGCCCCGACGCTGGGCCCGGGAGGGGCTGCATCGCTTGGATGCCTGGACGCCAGGCTCCTCAGGCAGGCGCGCGCTTTGCCTCGCTCCCGGGATCTCCCAGGACATCTCCGGCCTGACCTTGCGAAGACTGAATCTCAGCTGCGGGCTGGGGTGCCAGTGGGGCCACTTTATAGGAATCACAGCCCTCTGAATCAAAGCAGGAACGTTGCTGGCTGGAGTTTGCCGGATACCTCACCCCCCACTCACTTAACAGGAGACTTCTTTCTGAGCTGCCTTAGGGCAGCAGTTAGGACTCTGCTGGCGGTCGGGAGCACCTAGGATCCGAGGCCACCTTCCTTCCTTTTTGGATGGAGAACCGCCTCCCCAGTTTCTGGGGCACCTTGGGGCGTGGCCTTGGTGAGTGAAACTTGGGGTGCTGCCTGCTGGGAAGGAAACCTGGAAGACAGGGAGGACACTGTGACGGTGTCCCAGGCTTTGTCAGATCTGTAGACTTTTGGAATCTTGTGTGTGTGTATAGTCGGGTGGTGGTGAATGGATTTGAATGTGCCTCTCTTTACCTTAAAACTGAAACGGAAACAAGTCGCTTCAGGCTGCATGACCATCCCGGGAAGAGGAGAGCCACTCCTGAGTTCAGAGTAGGACTCTCCAAGCAGATACCTGTTCTTCTGAGCCTAAACACACTCTGGTTTCTGAGGAAATCCTCAGTCCCCCATCCAAGAGCCTAAGCCGTGCCAGGAAGCAGCCCCAGAATTGGGGGGCTCATTGCACACCCCAGCCATGTTCCTCCGACGCCTTGGTGGCTGGCTCCCTCGCCCCTGGGGCCGCCGGAAGTCGACGAGACCTGACCTGCCCACCCCAGAACCCAGACGGATGGACAGCTCCTCTGAGAATTCAGGGAGTGACTGGGACAGTGCCCCAGAAACCATGGGAGAACTGGGGTCTCCCAAGACCCAGGACTCAGGTGCACAGAGGAGCTCTGGGGCTGCTCCAGAACCAAGCAGGGAGGCCCAAGTTGAGCAATTGGGGTACAAAAGAATGGATTCTCTCAAATGGGAGAAGACTGCTTCCAGCACCCAAGAGTCTGGGAGACCAGAGGCTGGGGAGACCATTCCCAAACTAGGACAGGATCCTGTGGACTCAGATGGCACCGGGAAATGTGGAGGGTCCCCTGAAGAGGAATTGAGCCCTTCAGTGGCTGAAGCCCCGGTGGAGAAGCCTGGCCGGCGTCAGAAGCTGCTGGGCTGGTTGCGGGGGGATACAGGTGGGGGAGCAGGGGCTCCCCACCAGTATCTGGGGGACCCAGAGGAGTGTCTGCAGATCTCCACCAACCTGACCCTGCACCTGCTGGAGCTGCTGGCCTCAGCCCTGCTGGGGCTCTGCTCAAGACCCTTGCGGGCAGCCTTGGACGCGCTGGGCCTGCGTGGACCGCTGGGCCTCTGGCTGCATGGGCTGCTGTCCTTTTTGGCTGCTCTGCATGGACTCCATGCCGTGCTGAGCCTACTGACCGCTCACCCCCTGCACTTTGCCTGCCTCTTTGGTCTTCTACAGGCCCTGGTGCTGGCTGTCAGCCTCCGGGAGCCCAGTGGGGATGAGGAGGCCACTGACTTGGAGGGGGAGAAGTTAGGGAGGGAGGGGGAGGAGCAGAGGGGAGACCCAGGCAAGGGGCTGTGACCAAGGGGTACGGTGTGACCCAGGGTCCTACCCTCAGTGGGGTGGGAGCAAGGATGAAGATAGTGTGGGAGGTATGATCCAAATTGTAAGCACAGGGACCTCAGGGATGGGGCAGAAACCCCAGAGTATGAGGGCACAGAGCCCCCTCCACACACAGGAGAGCTGTTCAGGGTGTCTGTGTTTATGGACAGTGGGGGCCTCGCCCTTGAATTCACCAGCTGTTGTTAATTTTTGCTTTTACATTTTTCCCACTTTTTTTCTTCCACCTCCACTTTTTAAAAGCAAAAAAAAAAAGTGTGGGGGTGAGAATAAAGACTGAAGGGTCCTCTCTACCTTTTAAAACAATCCAGGAGTGGAGAAAACCAGTCAGGACAGACAGACCTCTGGGTGGGGTAAGAGGGTGGTTGAGAGACTCGGGGGATCCCTTGGATCCTGGGATCTGCACCATCTGGGGAAGAGCAGTACTCCTAGGTGGGTGGATTAGGGAGTCTGGATGGGGTTCCCACAGGTGATGGGGAGCCTGAAGGAAGGACCTGAGGATTCCTAGGAGCCAGGGGGAGTGGGGCTGGGTGCAGGCAGTGTTGGCAGGACGGCCAGCTCATACGGGCTGGCAGCTCACAGGCAGCATGGGGAGCACTGGAGTTTGCAGACCCACTAGGGGGTTGGGTTTGCTCACTCAGCAATAAATAACTGTGTCACACCAAATGCTAAATATACCACTAAAAGCGAGAGTTACCACCGCTCAGTGTCCTTCCTGACGCCGTCCAGCTGGGGGTTGAGGTGGGAGAAGGTCCAGGGGGAGGACTGAAATGAAGGGAGTGGGACTGATGTTGGGAGACAGACCCCCAAATGAGACGAGGATTGGAAAATCATCTTTATTACTTTTGAAAGAGAGTTGGGAGTCTCCATCTTCTCCCCTCACCATACAAGTTCCCGCTGTATCCATCTGGGGGGCATAGGTGAAGCCATAGGTCAGTTACTGGACAGCTCGCAGGCATCTGGTGGGAGGAGAGAGAAAGGAGGGTGGACAGGAGGGAGACCCAGGGAGAGAGGCAAGGCTGATGGCAACGGGAGGAGGCAGATTGCAGTTTCTCACGCCCCATGTCAGACAAAGTCTCTGAGGTCTTTTTGCCCCTGCAGACCTCTGCCCCTCTGCCCCTGTCTGACCTTCTGCCCCTTTTATCCACTGCAATAGCCCAGAGTCCGTCCTGGCTCCCTCTGGTACCATCAGTCTATGACACAAGTGGAAGTGTCAACATAGCCAGTGTGATGATGTCAGCCTTTGACCACGCCCCCTGGTGACATCATGAGTCCCTTTCATCCAGCTCTCACAGAAGACTTGATAAGTCCTAGTTGTCTTCCGTAAGACTTTACCCCCTCACCTTGATTCCTGGGGGTCAGTAAGAAGGCCTTAAAGTCCAGGCAGGAGGTCAGGGACTGGAATTCCTCCACACACTTCTCAGGAGGGTGGGGTGAACGATCTGGAAAGGGAGGGCCAGGCTCATCAAAACCCCTGCTTCTCAGCACAGCCCCTGGTGAGGACCTCAGGGAAGCAGGCAGCCCTTCCTGGGATGATGTCACAGGACCCAGATAAAGGGACTCTACTGCCTCCTCCCAACACCCATCCCTCCTCCTCCTCTCTTTTCCCCCAGATCTTGCCTGGCCTCCCCACTCACTGTAGAGGAGGAAGCGCTGGTAACCCTGGCCTGTCTCCTTCAGCATGATTCCACCTGGGCATGCACTGGAGAAGAGCTTGGTCTTCATGTCAGGGCGGCCTGTCACGATTGGGGAGCGGTTAGTGTGAAGACAGAAGCAAGCAAGCCCAGGGGGCCTAAGGAGAATGAGGGCTGGAGAAAACCAACCTTCGGTTCTGAGATCTGTGCTCCCATCAGACAGGTGGTAGATCCATTTCCGGGGCACACAAAGCCCGTTTTTCCTGCAGAAGTGGTGGTGGCAAGGAGGAGAAACAGTGACACCTCAACCACTCAGTGCCAGCCTCTATTCCATCTTACTCTTTCTGGAACCCTGGGTCCCCTTGGGTTTCAAGTTACGAAGGGACGGTTAGGTCCGTCTCTCTCCGGAGGGAAACTAGCAAAGCTATTGAGTTCAAGTGGGCCAAGAATAATGGTATGCCAAAGAGCCCAGCTCTTTGTGGGCGAGTGCTCACACTTTAAGCAGAGACTGCACTTACTGGTGCCTCTGCCTCCTCACCACTCACGTGCGGATGGTCGCTCGAAGCTGGAGCTGCATGGGGGCAGAGCCCACAGCCATGTTGAAGACAATGTTGTCCACAGGGTCAAAAGTAGCCAACTCCTCCTTGGTGGGAGCTGCCCCTGCGATAAAGTACCACTGGCCCAGGTGGGGGTCTGGGAACTGGAGAGACAAGGAAGGGAGCAGAAGGTGGGTCTCACTACAGAATCCAACCTCTTTATCAGTCACAATGACAATACTTAGGGATGAGGGTGTTGGCTGCCTTTTTCCAGCTAAAGACTGGATCCGTGACAAGGAGTCACTAAAAGACTTTTCCTCTTTGCTCCTCTTCAGTAAACCCCTCTCCAGTTCTACATGTCTCCATATTGATGGCCATAGTACTTATATATATTTTTAACTTATTGCTTTCATTATCACAACACTCACACCCTTTCTTCCTTCCAGTGTGGCTTTCTGGTCATGCTGGGCCTCTTACCCTAGTCCACCAGAGCCCCCTCACCCCCAACTCAGCAGCGTCCATGCTCAGTGCATACCTCTTTCCCATCCATTCCTTCAGTTGTCAGTTGGCTGTGCTCAGGGCACTGGTAGATGGAGTTAAGGAGAAAGCCATAGAGGTAGAGAAGAGCTGCCCAAATGTGGTGGAACATCTTCAGGCAGGAGGGAGCTGGTGCTCTGCGTGGAGTGGCTGGTGCCTTAACTGCTCTCCCCAACTCGCTGCTCAGTATAGTCTGCTTCCAGCCCCCTTGCCTCGACCCTTGACCCTTTCACCCGCTAATGAGTAACTTCAATCTTGTTTTCCAACCCAGCCATGGCTTACTTACAGTGTTCGGGACTTCCTCCCCCTCTTCGAAACGCAACCACTCCACAGTACATACTGGCACATCCAGGGTCTCCCAGGAATTAAAGACAGCTGAGACCTCCAGGTGATCTTTCAAACCCTACCTGAGCTGGGATATCTGCTGTGTTGTGCAGCACTGAAGAGAGATGGATTGATTCTACCAGTCACTCACTCACTGAGCAAACTGTTTTTGAGTTCCAGTTGTTTGTCAGGAACTGGCTAAGCCCTGGGAACATAAAAGTAAGACATAGTCCCTGGC
This sequence comes from Neotragus pygmaeus, assembly GCA_006410875.1. Taxonomy (NCBI): domain Eukaryota; kingdom Metazoa; phylum Chordata; class Mammalia; order Artiodactyla; family Bovidae; genus Neotragus; species Neotragus pygmaeus. Next base: position 171,760 of record SJYV01024802.1, on the reverse strand, counting down.
CTTGAAAAAGTCAGTCTAAGGAGAACTAGCTGTGTAAACAAATCATTGCAAAACCACCTGTTAAGTGCCTTACAACAGGTATGTACCAGGTGCTGAAGTATGTGGATGGGAGGCTTTCTCTTTCAAGTTGTTCCTTGGAGAAACTATGTACACCGGTCAGAAAAGTCTGCTGACATATGAGTTCATTCACTTAATTTTATTACTGCAAGAAGCTACAGAATCTAGTGATTATAGACAGTGGTGTCAAGCAGGGTGGGTCCAAACCCTTACTTTGGACAATTTTATTAATCTTGCCAGTTTTTCATGTATAAAATGAGCAAATCATCAATCTCACAGGATTAAAAGAGCTAAGGCATATGAAGCCCTTAGCAAATGCCTGCACATAAATCCAAGTAAATATTCCCTATAATTAATAGTAATGTTTGTAAAGCACTTATTAGTCTTTCGTGGGCATTATGTTCTCAAGTAATAGGACGTAGGCAAAGAATTGTCAAGAGGCAATCGTTGGGTACTGCCAAGAAGATGGGACTTCCTTTATGGATTATTTATAACCCACAGGCTGCCATAAAGATTTGTTCTGAGAGGTGAGACTTGCTCTGGGCTTGCGATTTACCTAAAAGAATAAAATTTGGGTGATGAATAGCTGAGGGTTCATTATATTTTTTAACAAAAAACTAAAATGCAAGCTATTGGGGCAGTAAAATAGAAGTGCTTGACCCAAGGGAGTCTGGTAGGCCTGGATTTGTCAGTTCTGCCCTTACATTCACCTATAAAAAGGATGTAATAGATGTTGAAAGGCTATTAAATGTGACAGTATGTGAAACCCTCAGCAAACTGGTTGGCACCAACTACGGGCTCACTATACAGATGCTTATTAAAACTTTTAGTACCGGGACTTAAGTATAAGCTACAAATCCCAGAAAGGACAGGCACCAGAGGCAGGTACACCGGCAGCAACGGCTTTGGCTGGAGGAGTGGCAGCATTGCGGGGCCAAGGCCCTTGCCCGAGGGGCGGGGGGAGAAAAGGGCAGAGGGACGGTAACTCTACCGGACCTTCCACCTGTAGAAGCCCTTAGGCGGCCCTCTCAATCCCCCAGGGTCAGAGTCTTGTGTTTCATTCCAGTCTGACCCCATGTTTCCAATTCCCAAACTCGGAGTCGTCATTTTTAAGACAAAAGTCCTGAAAGGTCCTAAATCCTTGGTTTCTCCAAAACATGGCGTGTGCCCTCAGCCGCACACCGCCGGGGAAGAACATGGCGCCACAAAACCCCCACCAGGCAAAACCGAGGTCAGGCGCAACGACGCCACCGCACGTAAATCAGCTCGAGAACCACCTCCAACCGCCTATGGAAAGGGTGACTTCCGGAGACGCTGAAGGAGTGGCTCAGCGAGGACGATGGTAAGAGAAGACAGGATTCTAGGTGGCCTGGACAATGCCGCCTCAAATTCTCTGCCGACCAAGGCTTCAGCATAGATTAGCGAGGCACAATCCCCAGTCTCCAGACTCCAAGATCCACACAACTGCTCAAAGCCTCTCTCGAGGCAGTCGAAGAGTCCCATCTCGTAGTGTTTTTTTCAGGCATTTATAGCGGCCACCACAACCCTCTATTGCTTAAGCGCGCGCAGGGGAGAACTGAACAGCGCCAGCTGTGGTGGGGAGGTGCCTAAGTGTGCACGCATGCGTAATAGGACGCACGCAGGCGCAGTACGGTCCCCCGCGCGACGGCGGTGGCGGCGGCTCTTCGGGGTGCTCGGCTCCCTCCCATCTAGGCCGGCCCCGGCCCGTCTCGCCCCCAGGAACTCACTATTTGGGGCCGCGGACTTTCTGGAAAAGCCCCACAAAAGTAAAGCTTGGGGACCTGGGGGGAGCCGGAAGTACCGCCTCGCGATTCTCAAATACTATCGGGGAAACGGAAGTGGCCGTCGGTGGCAGGTTGGGGGAGACCGGAAGTGACGGTACCGTGGGGAAGTCGGGGGCGGAGTTGTGTGGTAGGGTGTGTGTGTATGTATGTGTGTGTGTGTGTGTGTTTGGAGTGTGTGTATGTGTTTGGAGCGTGTTGGTTGTGCCTTTCTGATAGAGCACCGAGGGTACGTGGAAGAGGGAGACAGCTCGCCGATCTAGCCCCCCGTGAGTGTTCGTCATTTCGGGTCTCTAGTGACTTAAGCGGGTTCGATGGGCGTGGCGTGGCGCGCGTGCGCGAAACCACTTTCTCTGCAGACTCTGGCGCGACCCTCGCTCTCTGGTTGTCCCCTGGGTTTGCCGACTTCTCGAGCCCTTGTCCTACCGCGACCGGTGATGACACCGGTCTCGTGTTTCCTTCCTTCCCGTCTTTCTAGCTCTTCTGGTCTTCCCTTACTGTGATTGGCGTCGTTGAGCCCCTCCCACCTGCCGCCCTCCAGCTCCCCGTGCCGTCGATCTCTTACCCTTTGTGTTTCTCTCCCTGTGCCCCGGAATCAGAAGGGGGATGGGGGCGGGTGTGAGTGTGTGTGCTTGTGTGGGAGAAACTCTTTAGGTATGGGGCGGAGTCTCGGGCAGGGGAGGCTTCCGGGTATATAAAAATCTGCTCTAGGCGACAGCGGGCCTCCTCCTAACATTCTTCCTTAGAGAGCTGTCGGCCATGGAGCCCAGTGATAGTACCAGTACCGCTATGGAGGATCCTGACAGCCTGGAGGTGCTGGTGAAGACCCTGGACTCTCAGACCCGGACCTTTATTGTGGGGGCCCAGGTGAGACCCCAGTACTTCTGGGAGACACTCATTAACTCTTCCTCTTACAGGTTCTTTGTACTGAAAGAAGAGCTTGATATTATGGTTTTCAAATTTTCTCTCATTGATTCTTTTGTTCATGTCGTATCCAGAACATTTTCTGATGTTTCTTCTTTGGCTTTTGTTGGGTGAGGTAGATTTTTTTTTTTTTTGCCTTCCTCCACCTCGATAAAACTCAATGCAGAGGGAAAGAAAGAAGGAGGAATATGTATGTCGATATGTTAGTTGAGTCCTAGCCCAAAGGGACAGATGTGTCTCCTGCCTTTGGGAAGGCAGACAGAACACTAGGACCTAAAGTAGAAGAGTGTCTTAAAAACTGATGAGGTCTATGCTGTGTTTTTAAAGGACAGGAGTTGGATCCCATAATAATCATAATACAGGTAGACAAAATCGTAAGGTTGATCCATAAATTTAAACACATTGTTAGGTGTATTTAATGAGACTGTGTAGGCTTTTGTGATTAGGTGTTTGTAAACAGCTGGGTACTTCTCACAAGTCAGTTGTCCAGTTAGGAAAAATATTTTTCTGACTTTGCCCCTTTTTCTTCTTGCTTGAGTCTGCCTTCCTTAACCTGATTCTCTACCACCTTTTCTTTGTCATTGCTTTTATCTTTAAGATTACAGTGTTGTATCATTTTGTGTTTGTGGAGGGGTCACCGGTATCTCTAGGCACACACTTTCCTTTTGGAGCCAGGCAGAGAAGGAGAGAAGAGAATGTCAGTTGGTGTTTCTGCTCTTCAGCCCTGCAGTTTTCTCTTGGGCCTGTACCTGAAGTTCCTTACGTTTATTGTATGTGTTTTGCCAAGTGTTGCCCTAGTTCAGGGCTTTGCTCAATAATTACCTCACAGTTAAAACAGATGGGTAGTAATTTTAGGAGGGGATGGTTTTTACTCCTTACGAGTCAGCTATCCCTCTTCTGTCCTTTTTCTTCCACCCCCTGATTCCTCGTTATGTTTCTTCTTCCCTATAGATGAACGTAAAGGAGTTTAAGGAGCATATTGCTGCTTCTGTTAGCATCCCGTCTGAGAAACAACGGCTTATCTACCAGGGACGAGTTCTGCAGGATGATAAGAAGCTCCAAGAATACAGTAAGGGGTGGGGGAGGCAGAGCTGAGCTTGAGGCTGCTGTCCAGAGCAGTGAGCTGAGGCCATGGGCTTCCCCGACCATGTCATGTTTTGGTGTGTATCTTTTTTCTGCAGATGTTGGGGGAAAGGTTATTCACCTTGTGGAACGGGCTCCTCCTCAGACTCAGCTCCCTTCTGGAGCATCTTCTGGAACAGGGTCCACCTCAGCCACCCATGGTGGGGGACCCACGCCTGGTACTCGGGGGCCTGGGGCCTCTGTTCATGACCGGAATGCCAACAGCTATGTCATGGTTGGAACCTTCAATCTTCCCGTAAGCTTGTATTCCTCACGGGAGGGTTTTTGTGGGGGCAATTTTGGTTGTGGTAGCAGCCAAGAGTTCATAAGAGAGGTGTCTCAGTCTTTAGAAGGGCTTTGGTGGGCTCTCTGGTCTGGTAACAGCCTCTGTTTTTGAGAAGCTAGAGGGGTTGGGCGCCAGAGAATCAGTTGGAAGTGTGGGGCCTTAGTATTTGGCTTCTCCCAGAGCAGCTTCCCTTACCCTTTCCCCAGAGTGACGGCTCTGCTGTGGATGTTCACATCAACATGGAACAGGCCCCGATTCAGGTATCACAGGGCCTGGGAGGGTCAAGGAAGGGGATCTGGGAGAAGGAGGCCACGAAGTGGGAGATGGGTCTGGCTGAAGAGATGGGGCTGGGTCCTGGTTTAGTAGGTAATGGAGCTTGTGGCTTTATCTCCAACCTGCCCTGATTTTCCCTCTCTCATTGTAGAGTGAGCCCCGAGTGCGGCTGGTGATGGCTCAGCATATGATCAGGGATATACAGACCTTACTCTCCCGGATGGAGGTGAGTGGGCAAGGCTGACCACACTGTCTGCCTGTCTCACTCCATCCTCCCTACCCCTTTTGTCTCAGCCTAGGGATGAGGGCATGACTGGTCACATCCACTGAGTTCTCCCCTCTTAATCTAATCTCTTTACTGCAGTGTGTGCTCTTTTGGGCAGAAAAAGTATCTTTCTTTTGAGGTTGTCCTGTCCCTGCTGATTCTCTTTGCAATTAAAGAAGGATTCCTTGCCTTCCTGTTCCTTGGTTGTCATATTTGATGCTGGGATGGCTTACCTTCATTAGTTTGTATTTGCAGTCAGTGTCCTTTCCGTCTTTTCTCTTGGAGGTTAGGAAACCGCAGCCCCTAGTTTTTGTTAATAGTCTATTTGTAAGTATCATAGGTGTTTGTCACACATCTAATTTGTGTATGTTTTAGGGAGTCAGAGATTCAGATGCAGAGCCCTGCCTTCAGGGCGCCTAGTTAGTGCCCCTTCTCCACTCAGTCTGCTCTGACCTGAGTAATCTGGTGCAATCTCACATTGCCTTTGTTGTTCTGACTCTTACCCCGATTCAGTGCCGAGGGGGAGCCCAAGCCCAGCACAGTCAGCCGCCACCCCAGACGCCAACGGTGGCCCCAGAGCCGGTGGCCTTGACCTCCCAAACGTCAGAACCGATTGAAAGTGAAGTGCCTCCTCGGGAGCCCATGGAGGCGGAAGAAGTGGAGGAGCGTGCCCCTGCCCAGAGCCCGGAGCTCACCCCTTCTGGCCCAGCCCCAGCGGGCCCAGCATCTGCCCCAGAGACAAATGCACCCAAGTGAGAGAGGGAGAGCACCTTTTGGGGTGGGAGTGGGTCGGGGATTCTAAGTGAAGTGTAAGGACCAGGAAAAGATCTGACGAGAGAGAAAACATTGTTCAGAGGTGGTGCTTGTAGAGTTAGTGTTGAGGTGGGGGCTCTGGAGTAGGTAAATGAGATTGAGACTGGCCACTGAGCCAGAGGCACTGCCCTTCTTCGGGTTAGGAAATCTACATGGTGCTCCCGGAGGTGACGAGAATCTCTCCCCTGAGTACCCAGAGGCCCCATCTGGTTTTTAAGAGTTGGTATTTTTCCATTATAGGTACAGGATTGTGTTGTGGGAAGGGTGAAAGCAGTTTGTCTTTTCCTGTCCTTCCCCCCTGGGTGAGGTTAAAGAACAGGAGTTCTGCTAGTTCCAGGGGGTGGGGTGGGGGGTTGGGCTGGAGCTCTGGGAGGCCAGNAGGTACAGGATTGTGTTGTGGGAAGGGTGAAAGCAGTTTGTCTTTTCCTGTCCTTCCCCCCTGGGTGAGGTTAAAGAACAGGAGTTCTGCTAGTTCCAGGGGGTGGGGTGGGGGGTTGGGCTGGGGCTCTGGGAGGCCAGGGAGAAGTGGGGCACGGGTGGCAAGGGCAGGAGTCTGAGGGAAGCCTCGGCTCACGGCCGCTTTGGGTTTTGCCCACAGCCACCCTTCGCCTGCGGAGTACGTCGAGGTGCTTCAGGAGCTGCAGCGGCTTGAGAACCGCCTCCAGCCCTTCCTGCAGCGCTACTATGAAGTTTTGGGCGCTGCTGCCACCACGGACTACAACAACAATGTGAGCCCACCCACCCCCTCACCTCCAGTACCCCCAGATGGATGTAGATCACTTCCCCTTCCCCACGCCCCAAAAGATGTCATCTTCTACAGAGCAGCTTCTCTTTAGATTAGGAAGGAAGTGATTGTTCCTTCCTGACAGGAAAACGGGATCTTTTTCTCCTTGACATCTTTATGGTGTTCAATGTCCTCTCACTTTCATGATCCCCTAAATTACTTAGGAAGTTTATAAAGTAAGGGAGACTAGCAGGTGATAGCTTACTGATTCACTGTAGGATTTATTATCAAAGGAAGCTATTTGTGTGTATAAACTAGAGCTTACTTGCAAAGATCTGGTGTATACAGAAGCTTCAGAGGATGTACCTAAAGACAGTACTCACTTGCTCAGTTGTGTCTAACTCTTTGTGACCCTGTGGCCTGTAGCCCACCACGCTCCTCTGTCCATGGGATCTTCCAGGCAAGAATACTGGAGTGGGTTGCCATTTCCTTCTTCAAAAGACAAAGAGGATGTGATAATCAATCTCAAGAAGATATTACTTTTTTAACAAGGTGGATCTTGGCCTAATGCTTTCTGCCTTTCTGTGTTTGGCCCTGGGGAGTACAGCAAGAGGGCCGTGAGGAGGATCAGCGCTTGATCAACTTGGTGGGGGAGAGCCTGCGGCTGCTGGGCAACACCTTCGTGGCACTGTCCGACCTGCGTTGCAATCTGGCCTGTGCGCCCCCTCGTCATCTGCACGTGGTCCGGCCCATGTCTCACTACACCACCCCCATGGTGCTCCAGCAGGCGGCCATCCCCATCCAGGTGGAGCAGGGGAGCCTGGATGCGGGCAGATAGGGGGCTGCTGTGGAGTGATCCATTGTAGCCGTTAGGCTCCAAGGAGGTTGGGAGGGGAGCAGACTTGGCAAACATGGTGACCCAGGATGGAGGAGACTTTAGAAGTGTGTCATGGGGTGCTCTGGGTTAGGCTCTTGTGTTCTCACGTCTGCCCTGTCGTCTCTGTCGTCCAGATCAATGTGGGGACCACTGTGACCATGACGGGGAATGGGACACGGCCCCCCCCGACTCCAAGTGCGGAGGCACCTCCCGCTAGTGCTGGGCAGGCCTCGTCCCTGGCCCCCTCTTCTATCGCCGTTGAGTCTTCGAATGAGGGGGCTTCCCCGCCAGGGCCAGCTCCCCCACCGACCACCAGCCACCCGAGGGTCATCCGGATTTCCCATCAGAGCGTGGAACCCGTGGTCATGATGCACATGAACATCCAAGGTGAGCTGGGAACAGCCGCTGGCAGAGCAGTGCAAGGAGGGGTCTGGGGTTGGTGCTGAGATGTGGGGGCGCCAGGGTGGGAAAGGAGAGGCCAGGGCTGGTGGCGGTGGCTGATGGTGCAGAGCACAGGCTCTTTAAGTTGGCGTGTGTGGGGAGGGGCAGGAAGAACGGCTTGTCCTCAGGGAGTTGTGTGCGTGGTGAAGGGAGCGTCTCCTCCCCATCGAGATGGAGTGAAAGGCCATTTTTCTGGTCGGGGGAGTAGAGGCCTGAAGCACACTGATCTTGGGAGGATCCAGTTAGACCTTGGCCCCGCCTGTCTCAGGCCACTGTCTCTGTCTCCTTGCCTAGATTCTGGCACACAGCCTGGTGGAGTTCCGAGTGCTCCCACTGGCCCCCTAGGACCCCCTGGTCATGGCCAGACCCTGGGTAAGAGTGAGGGCATCAGAGCAGGCCGAGCTCTGGGTAGAGAAGGGGTAGGGCCAAGTGGGTGGGTTGAAGGGGGTCCAGGGTCAAGGTTACATCAGACCCACCCCCCAGGCTCCACCCTCATCCAGCTGCCCTCCCTGCCCCCTGAGTTCATGCACGCCGTCGCCCACCAGATCACTCATGAGGCCATGGTGGCAGCTGTTGCCTCCGCGGCCGCAGGTAACGACCTGAAAGGGGAAGCCTGGGGGGGGGGCCTAGTCCACGGTGATGGGCGTCGTCTGCTGGCCTGCTCGGACTGGGCCCTCAGCCCACTTCGGTCTCTCCCCTCTGCTGCCCACAGGACAGCAGGTGCCAGGCTTCCCGACAGCTCCCACCCGGCTGGTGATTGCCCGGCCCACCCCTCCACAGGCTCGGCCTTCCCATCCTGGGGGGCCCCCGGTCTCGGGGGCTCTGGTGAGTTAGGGGTGGGGGAGTCCCATCAGGTAAGAGTGTGGGGAGAAACTCCTGTGGCAGGGCATGGAGAGACCCAAGTCTGAAAGCCTGCCCTTGTCTTCTCCCCTCAGCCGGGTGCTGGTTTGGGTACCAACGCCTCTTTAGCCCAGATGGTGAGCGGCCTCGTGGGGCAGCTTCTTATGCAGCCTGTCCTTGTGGGTGAGTCTGTATCCTTCCCCACCTCAGATGGAAGTGGTTTCCCAGTTCTCTCCACCAGAATGGAGATCCTGTGGGGTCTTGTTTTCCTTGAGTTTTCCGCTATCTTCTTTTGCTCTCTAGCTCAGGGGACCCCAGGAATGGCTCCATCTCCAGCCCCTGCCACTGCGTCAGCTAGTTCCGGCACCACCAACACGGCTACCACAGCTGGCCCTGCCCCCGGGGGGCCCGCCCAGCCTCAGCCCCAGCCCCCTCAAGCCTCCACCTCTGATCTTCAGTTCTCTCAGCTCCTGGGGAACCTGCTGGGGCCTGCTGGGCCGGGAACTGGAGGGCCTGGTGTGGCTTCTCCGACCATTACTGTGGCGATGCCTGGTGTACCTGCCTTTCTCCAGGGCATGACGGACTTCTTGCAGGTGAATGGCTTCTTGACTCTCCGCTTCAGCCTTCCTCTTCCTGAACCCAGCCAGGTCCTGGGAGTCTTATTGTCACTGGGAAGGAACCTTGGGAATTGATTGTCTCAGCACCCTCCATTTGGTAGATGAGGAAAATGGGCTGGGAGAGAGAAGCACATTAATTGTGTCACTGCTTTCCTGAGCTAACGGGTTCAGAGGGTAACTGCTCAACCCGACTCAGCTTATGAGAAGCTGCCATGTGTATTCTGCTATAAGGCGCAAAGACTGGAACAGAGCGCCATGCCTTCCAGACTCCTATGGATTTGTGCCTCCCCAGTACCATTTTTGGGGCTTCCCTAGTAGCTCAGCTGGTAAAGAATCTGCCTGCAATGCAGGAGACCCCGGTTCGATTCCTGGGTCAGGAAGCTCCCCTGAAGAAGGGATAGGCTACCCACTCTAGTATTCATGGGCTTCCCTGGTGGCTCAGCTGGTAAAGAATATGCCTGCAGTGCGGGAGACCTGGGTTGGGAAGATCCCCTGGAGGAGGGCATGGCAATCCACTCTAGTATTCTTGCCTGGAGAATCCCTTTGGACAGAGGAGCCTGGCAGGCTATAGTCCATGGGGTTGCAGAGTCGGACACAACTGACTGAGCAGCTGAGTAGCTAAGCATAATACCGTTCTATGTCCTTATTCTAATTTCACGCTCTGTTCTTATTCCTTCTCTCTCGTGCAGACAACACAGACAGCTGCTCCCCCTCCTCCGCCACCCCCACCCCC
>SJYV01024802.1:120130-161876 GCA_006410875.1 Neotragus pygmaeus | reverse complement strand
CTGGCAGCGTGGGTCCTGAGAGCCTGCCATTGGAGTTCTTCACCTCAGTGGTGCAGGGTGTGCTGAGCTCGCTGCTGGGCTCCCTGGGGGCCCGGGCTGGCAGCAGTGAGAGCATCGCTGCTTTCATACAGCGCCTCAGTGGGTCCAGCAACATCTTTGAGCCTGGGGCCGATGGGGCTCTTGGTGAGCAGATAAGGGTGCCCTGCCTTCTCTAGGGATCGGGCAGCCAGGGGAGAGTGGGTGGCCTTTGTTGATGGTGGGATGAGGCTGATGGGCTGGAGGGCAGGCTAGGTGGTAAAGGCCACTGCTGACTTCAGTCCCTGTCCCTAGGCTTCTTTGGGGCCCTGCTCTCTCTTCTATGCCAGAACTTTTCCATGGTGGACGTGGTGATGCTGCTCCACGGGCATTTCCAGCCCCTGCAGCGGCTCCAGCCCCAGCTGCGATCTTTCTTCCACCAGCACTACCTGGGTGGCCAGGAGCCCACACCTGGTAACATCCGGGTAAATGAAGACCTTGGGCCCAGAGTTCTCCATCTCACCTTTTGTTCCTTGTTTCTGACTTCATTTACGCCTTGCCTAAAGCTGTGACTGCCCCAGCCGAAGCTCTGGGCTTGCTAGGGCAGGAGGGGGGCATGTCTTGAGAGGTGGGGTTTGTTCTAACCTGTGCTGTCTCCACCTGCCCGCAGACGGCAACCCACGCATTGATCACGGGGCTTGAAGAGTATGTGCGGGAGAGTTTTGTGAGTATCCCTTTTCCAGCCGCTCCTTTCCTGACTGTGGTCAGGGTGGCTGTTGTTCCATATGCTTCTTCCCTGACTCCCAGTCTGTCTGGGTTCTGATTTGGGGGTCTTTGTGTGTCTTCTTTCTCAGTCTTTGGTGCAAGTTCAGCCAGGTGTGGACATCATCCGAACAAACCTGGAATTTCTCCAAGAGCAATTTAATAGCATTGCTGCTCATGTGATGCACTGCACAGGTCAGGGGCTGGCTGAGCCAGGGTGAGGGGGCATGTTGGATGTGCAGGGCTGCCAGGTACCAGTATTCTGTCCTTCTGTGTTGCCCACAGATAGTGGATTTGGGGCCCGATTGCTGGAGCTGTGTAACCAGGGCCTGTTTGAATGCTTGGCCCTGAACCTGCACTGCTTGGGGGGACAGCAGATGGAGCTTGCTGCTGTCATCAATGGCCGAATTGTAAGCGTTACTCAGCCCCAGATCCCCAGCCTTTTGCTTTTCCTTAGTTTTCTTTGGTATCCTGCAGTTTTTTTTCCCTCCGAACTGCCACCCTTTATGGTTTGGCGCCGTTCAAAGGCTGACTGCGGGTTTTGTGTCAAGTCTGCTCTCTTCCCCTCAGCGTCGCATGTCTCGTGGAGTGAATCCATCCTTGGTGAGCTGGCTGACCACTATGATGGGACTGAGGCTGCAGGTGGTACTGGAACACATGCCCGTAGGCCCTGATGCCATTCTCAGATACGTTCGCAGGGTTGGGGATCCCCCTCAGGTAAGAGGGCCCTCTTGGGCTGTGGGCTTAGGGGACTTGAGGGAACCAGAGAGATCTGAGAGAGGGCCTTTTGTCGTGGTCTCCTTCTCTGCCCCCTTTCACAGACACTTCCTGAGGAGCCAATGGAAGTTCAGGGATCAGAGAGAACTTCCCCTGAGCCTCAGGTACCAGGGAGAGCTTGAGGAGCCAGCTAACGTGGAGTGGAGGGCTGGGCGGAAGGGCTGGAGGCTGAGAAATCTGAAGCCTGGGTCTTCCTACTGTCTGACTCCCAGCGGGAGAATGCTTCCCCGGCCCCTGGAACAACAGCAGAAGAGGCTATGTCCCGAGGCCCACCTCCTGCTCCTGAAGGGGGCTCCCGAGATGAACAGGATGGAGCTTCCGCTGAGACAGAACCTTGGGCAGCTGCAGTCCCCCCAGTGAGTGTCAGGAGGGGGTTGGTGGGTTAAGGCAGCTGAAGGCTGTGGCGATTGCTACTTTCTCATCGTCCTTCCCTCCCCAGGAATGGGTCCCTATTATCCAGCAGGACATTCAGAGCCAGCGAAAAGTGAAACCGCAGCCCCCCCTGAGTGATGCCTACCTCAGTGGTATGCCTGCCAAGAGACGCAAGGTTGGTTTGCCTCTTCCCTGAGGATCCCTCTGTATCCGATTTGCCCTGTTGTGCTTAGAATCAAACTAGAGATATTCCTGGTTTTTAGTCCCCTCATTTAATTGACAAGGAAACCCTTCTGGGACCTTTGCATTGCTGTTTGCCAGCAAGCAGTCCTATCACTCCACAATTGCCCAAACCCCACTTGACTAGGGCCCATCTTTCTTAAGGGCAGGTATCCTCTTGTGGGCTAGCTGAGAATGCTGGATGGCTTGACCCATCCTCTGTCTCTTGCTTTGGAGACCAAGTCCAGCACATTCAAATGCCATTTTTGACCAGAGCCGGACAAAATTAGGCATTTCTGCTGTCAAAACTACACATGGTTCTGCTGTCAAAACTACACATGGACTGTCTCTGTTCTCTCTGCTAGCAGGGAGACTCAGTGGTTGACTCATGCAAAGGGTGAGCTGGGTGGTGGCATTGGATCTGACCTTGATCCTCTTTTCCCTCTCAACCCCGTCCCCCAGACGATGCAGGGTGAGGGCCCCCAGCTGCTTCTCTCAGAGGCCGTGAGCCGGGCAGCTAAGGCAGCCGGAGCTCGGCCCTTGACGAGCCCCGAGAGCCTGAGCCGGGACCTGGAGGCACCAGAGGTTCAGGAGAGCTACAGGCAGCAGGTGCCCCCACCTTGAAGCAGCATAGGGATGGTCTAGTGGGAGGGGTTGGGCTAGGGTCCCTCTTCCCTGGATCCCTTCAGAGGTGAACTGGTGAGTCTGGGACTACCACTTGGTTTTACAGTGTTTTCCTGGAGGCATCTGGGAAGGCTCAGTGATGCTATTAACTGGGTTCCTGGACAGTGTATGGCCGGTGGGGGAGATGGTATCCTAAGGGATGGCTCACGTGCTTGCTGGGGCCTTAGGGTCTGTGATGGTACCACTCCAACTTCCTTTGCTTTCTCTAGCTCCGGGCTGACATACAAAAGCGACTGCAGGAAGACCCCAACTACAGCCCCCAGCGCTTCCCGAATGCCCATAGGGCCTTTGCTGACGATCCCTAGCTCCATGGCCCTCCATCATCAGGGGACTGTTTGTTTCCCCTCCTTCTTCCTTTACAGTATTTAAGAAATAAAAAAGTCAGATTTTCCTGGCTCTCTTGTCTGTAAATTGTCTTCATTAAATAGTCTAAACACTTTAATCTTCTATGAAGTTGGTTTTATAATTTCCAGCAACCCAGCTATACTAGACAGCTTTTAACATTTTACCATGAACGGATGAGCAGTATCATTTTAGAGCTGGCCATTTTCAAGGAATACTGTGCAAAAACGATCAAAGAAACCTGCTCAGGTGCACACTAGGATAGGGCTCTCAAAACAGTAAACCACCACTTAATTGCCAAGTAGCTGCAGACCTATGTAAGTCTTGGCTTGACTAGCATGCAGTGGTACCAGGGTAACGCAGCCAACTTTGATTATGGTGGAACTGGTCTACCCAGTTCAAGCAGCCCACCGTTCCTGTTTGATCAGAGTCTGACTATAAAGACACTTCTGGTTTGCAGACAGGACCAAAGTGATATGTGGTTGTGGGCTGTCCACTATTTCTTTTTAGAAGCAGTTGTCATGCCCCTCCTTTAGCTAGCTTGGTGCTGGACAGACAAAACCTGGCAGAAACCTAGGGCCAAGTAATAACTTCTGCAGCATCTGCCAAGACCTCTGGAATGCTGCCTCAGGGACATGAAAGGCCTGATGACTCAGAATATCTTGCTGGAGAAGCCATGTAAAGACACTGGTTGACAATCTAATGGCCTTCTACCATCCAATGTCCCACCATGGCCCCATACATGCAAGCAAAGCTCTACAGGACTGACCCAGCTGTCAGGTACAAACCAACCTCACTGGCACAAAAAAACAAAATCTCCTGGCCCACAAAACTTCTAAGATAACACCAGGAGCTTGTTTTGAGATAGTTAGAAGTGGTCACCGAGGTAAAATAAGTATTTGCCTAACTGAAACCACTCTACAGATCACTTGGCATTGAATATACCGTAAGAGACTGCAACCAACCAACCCATCCCCCAAATCACTTTGGAATTTTTTTTTTAATCCTTTTATTCTTTTTTAACAAACGGCCCCAGGGATAGGGGACGAGGGGAGGGNCCCTGTTCGAGGGGCTTGGGGTTGGGGGGCAGCTCTTCAACTTTCACAGGCGGTGGGGGTTTCTTTATCGGCCCGGCCCGGCGGGGAGGGGCTCCTGACTCCTCTGGAGGGATCCCACGACGACTGCTGCCTGGGCGTGGGCCCCAGCGGGTCTCTGTGCGGCTCTCTCTGCGAGGTGGCGGGGGGCCTTGGCCGCCAATTCCTCGGGAAGGTTTTCGACCAGTTTCTGGCCCTGTCAGCTGTGGAGCCTCCTCCTTGGGGGTTTCCTTCTTGGGTGGTGGAGCTTGCATCTTGGCTGCCTCCTCATTGCCTGGGGGCCAGGGGAGTGGACGGGGCCCTGGGGGAGCTGGCTCCTCCAGAGGAAAGCGAGGGATTGGGGGCCCAGGGGCTCCATTCTCAGGAAAGCCTGGATAACTGGCCAGATAGGGTGGTGGGGGAGGTACTGGAGGTGTCTCGCTCCTGAACAGGGAGACAGAAAAGATGGAAGTATCTCAAGACAAGGAAAATGAACTAGGTGGGGAAGCAGAACACTTTATTATGACCCAAACACTCCTCTCCTGTTTATTCCTATCGCTTCACTGATAATCCAAAGTAGCTATTCTTCTAGATATGTCTGCTAGAAACCCTTCCATTTCTCTACTAACACTCACCTCATCCCCTTCTCATCCTCATCAGCAGCCTGGCGCAGTGGTGAAGTAAGTGGGCGGGGGTCAGCAGGTGTGGTGGTGAAGACATCTCCTACCCAGGCCAATTTTGGATCCACTGGTGGGGTGCCCCGATCCCGTAAGAGGGGGGGTGCGTGGCGCTCAAATGGCTCTGAACTTGAGCCCCCACTGTCTGAACGCTCCCGGGGAACTAGGCCTGAGAAAACCAAACAGTATGAGAAAAAATATCCTTTTTTATGTTACACCAGTTCAATCCCCCACATCAGTCTGGTCAATGTCAGTGCCTCCATCTCCTGGGAGACAGTGCCTGCTCTCCTAAAATATGGTGAACCACTCAGCTTCCCTACAGATCTATCTGTCAATCCCTCCACCCATGGTAATCTTGGTTTAGGAGGGCATCACTACTTCACTCCTGCAACAAAGAGCTATCTCGGGAGTGCTAAGCTCCCCTCTTGATTGGTTGCCCTTCATCCCCAGAGCAAGAGGATACCTACTTCCCAAGACTAAGGGGTCCCAACACCCCACCTCGTCTATGGTGCCTTACCAGAGGGATGCACACCAGGAGGGTAGAAGTCCAGAGGGGGCCGGCCTTGGAGGAGCCGAGGGTCCACATAAGGAGGAATCATCATCCAGCGGGGATCAAAGTTCATAGGGGGCATGGGCGGGGGCCGGCCCAGAGCACCTGGGTATAGGGCCTTGGGGGGTGGGGGCGGAGCCTGTGGAGCTGGCACGGCCCCCATGGTCACAGGCTGCGGTGGTGAAGGGGGCACTGGGGTAGGCTGGGCAGAGCCCTGCTGATGCTGCTGCCACTGCTGCTGCTGTTGCTGCTTCAAAAGCTGCTCCTGGGGAAGGATAAAAGGGAGTGAGATGCATCAAAGGACCAACCAGATCACAGGACTACCAAAAACAAAACCCACACCGATGTGACACTTGGACCAGACAGAAACTAGGGTGACACAACGGAGACAGAACTGGTAGAGGGACCCAGGAAGTAACTTGTGGGTAAGCTAAATACTGAAACCAAGCAGAGAAGCAGCCCTTAAGCGAAGTAATTTAGTTTCACCTGCTGCTGCCGCTGGAAACGAGGAGGCAATGATTTCTGATATTTGGGATAGCCCAAGCCTTGGCTGGAGGGCTGCCGAGTGGGACCAACTCCATCACCCTTGGGTTCCACCTTTGGGGCTGGGGGTGTGGCAGGGGAAGGAACCTCTTCTGGTGGTTCAGGACCCTCTTTCGAGGGCACTTGAGGTTCCACTGCATTGAAAAAAAGATAATCAGAGCGATCTAGTCCACCAACAGATATTCCATGAACACCCCATAATTTCAGCACTCACTTCTAGCAGCCCCTCTAACAATAAGACCATCCCATTTAAAACCCATGAAAACACTTCAAGGTTTCTCAAAAGCCAACGGTGGTGCCATTAATTTCCCATGAAACCATAAAAGTAACACTTCCTTCACCCTTGCTCCACTCTAGGCCTATAGGGAAGTGGTTTTAGGTTACTACTTATTCAGAAAACCTTTCCCCCTCAGATGTCCACAGGAGCAAAAAGATCCATTTCACCCATACCAGTGACAGTCCAATGAACCGAAACTGCCTTTTATTTCCTTTACTCACATCCTTACCACCTGCACCCTCAACCCCAAGCAGACAGAAGGTCTACCCATCACCATCTCCATCATACCTGCACTGGCTTCGAAGCTACCACTGCTGGGGCTACTGGCACTGCCCCCACCACTCACTGTGGTGGGAGCCGGAGCCACACCTGGAGTGGGGGTGGACTGGGCAGGAGAGGACTGTGCCGGTTCTTCCGGTTCTTTTTCAGGTGTCGGAACGGAGGCCGGTGGAGGAGCTGGAGCCGTGGGGAGTTCTTTGGGGACTGCAGGTGGTGGAGCAGGAGCAGGAGGGGGAGCAGGTGGTGCAGCAGGCTCTGCTTTGAGCCGCTTGTCAGGTGCCCCAAACTTCTCATCAAGTCGCTTGAGCTTCTCGGCACAGGCTGCCCTGCGCTCCTCCTGCATGCGCCGCTCCTCTTCCTCTCGCCGGCGCCGAGCCCGCTCCACAGCCAGGGAGATTTCAGATGAAGACTGCTTTCGCCGCTGCCGCCAAGCCTCATCCTCATCTTCGGGTGCTGGGGGCTTGCAGGGAGGGCCCCCGCGATCCTGTCAGTGGGCAGACCCAGCAGGGCCAGAGGTGTCAGTTACTATGTTTCTTATGATCTCTTTCACAGACTAATCAACTGTCTCTAGCTACAGGTACAAACACCAGGCCTTGGGGTTGATGGCCTCTCATGGTAGGGACAAACTCATCATCCTAATCTCTTCTTCTTTTTCAAGACCCGAAGACCCCAGGTGTCCATGTTTTTCCTAACTAGCATTCCAATTTCTCTCTTCACCCTAACCTGCCTAACATCAATGATGTTCCAAACCTTTTCAGATATGCTCCACAGCTCTACACTTACTGCAGCCCATTTTTGGCCCTCCCTCCAGCTTCCCCTTATTACTGCTGCTTCAATAACTCAGCTGAAACTAGTCTCCCCAAAATGACCCTCTCAATCCCTCATTGTAGACACTCACTGGGTAGTCCCCAGGGGGGCCCCAGTTNGTGGGGTGGGGGTGGGGGAGGCTTTGGGGCAGGAGGCCCCGGCTCTGTCTCTGGAGGCCGAGAGGTCTCTGCCCAGGCCGTCTTGGGAGGGGGCGGTTCGCTGCCGGGGGAGTTGCCCTTTTTGCCATCTGCTTCAGGGGGCCGTTCCTCACCAGCAGCTGACTGGGACTCCTTGCTGTGAGTAGACCAACAGTGGAATTAAAATCAGCTGCAACCCATCCCCTTTAAGAGTATATTACCATGAGACAAACAGCCCCTCCACTCCCCAGAGAGCTCTAAACTCACTGGCCCTCAGCTCCCTCCTCATCGGAGTCTCGCCCGTCTTCCTCATCACTGAACTTGAGCTTCTCAGTGTAGTCGACCTCCTCATGGGCCCCTAAGGGGAAAAGTGAAGCATGGTAACCCAAGCATTCTGCTCTCCCATCTTGAGTATCACCACACGATCAAATGCGCTACCAAGGACAACTGCCCTCTTCCCACTGGCATCTAGATCCACCACGACTGTCAATTTCACTCCTCTGACTCCTTCTCCACCAGGATTCGGCTTTCCTCCAGGAATCTGCCCTATCCCTCAGTGTCTATTCCCACAACGATCCATTGTTTTCTCATCAGATTTTGCTTTTTAAAACTGAAATACTTGAGAATTCCCTGGCGGTCCAGTGCTTAGGAACCCACACTTTCATTGCCAAGTGCCTGCGTTCAATCCCTGGTCAGGGAACTAAGACCCTACAAGCTGTACAGTACGGCCCAAACCAAACCAAACCTCCAAAACAAAACTGAAATACTTGGTTCTTAACATCCACTCACCTGCCCAACCATCATCATTCTCCTGGTCCAACTGGTCAAACTCTTTGAGATTGTCTTCTTTAAGAATGGAAGGCCGACCCACAGGCTCTACAAGACGCATTGGCGGCCCTGACCCTCGGGGGCCTGCCACACGGGGGAAACGGCTGTGTATGAATAGGGAAAGGAGAGAAGAAGATAAAAGAAGGCTGGATTGTATAATCACAGACCGAGCCTCCTGGCTAGAAAACCATCTCTTCCTCAGCAGGCTTCCCCGGTCCCCAGGCACAAATCCAGACTTAGATTACTCACCTGGGCCCATCGGGGGTGGGGTATCTGTAAGGCCCCTGGGGTCCATAGGGTGGAGGGAACGGGAGATATGGGGGATACATCTGCAAGAGCCCAACAATAGCCGCTTACAGGAGCAGCCCAACAGCCTACCTCCCACAGCCCTAAGCCTCTCATCCTCCCACCCTCACAGACCTCTGCTATCCAGCTGTCCCCTCCAAAGACTGTTGTAACTCCTAACTCTAGCTTCCAGCACAATCAATCCAAAACAAGATATCCAAACTTACGAAAGGCGGCATCATTCCGCGGTAGGGAGGGAACTGGGGTGGGCCCGAAGGCTGCAGTCCACCCCGGGGATCATGGCCGTGATGAAGTTTGGAGTCCGGGCCCTCCAGCTCATCAGGGCCACGCCCACCTCCGTCCCTCCAAGTTGTAGAATCTGTATTTTGGAAAAGACAGAGTGAACATAGCTGAAAACAATGGGGAGAAAGATGAATAAGACAGCACTTCACTCTGAAATGGAATCAGGTGATGTCCTGGTCAAAAGGTGGGTTCCTAACCCATTCACTCACTAATAGCGGCCACTCACTTTGGGGGCGGAGGCTTGGTCCGGGCCCAGACGACTGTTCGGCAGACTCCCTTTCCTTGGCAGCCTTGTCCTGGTCGCCAGCCGCCTGCAGGGTCGGAAATTCCTCTCGAGAGAATCGTGACAGTAGGCTTGATGCCCTTCCACCTGTTGGGGTTGAGGCACAAGAGTAAGAGACACAAGTATCTTTACTGAAGATGCACTGTGAAAGTGCAAGGCTCTGACAGGTACCAGATCCAGTTCTGTCTCCAAACTCACCCCCTATGTACTAGGTGTTCATTCCTCAAGAAACATCAATTTGGGGATACCCACCTCTCACTTTCAGATAAATCTGAGACAAATCTTGCTCACGTGTTTCCCAAGAAGCCAAATATGTGATCCAAAATTTTGCCAAAAGAGTATGAGGACACTTTGCTCAAGGTATAGTGCAGGACTCCTGCCTACTATGGTGCCCAGAGAGACCTCCTCAAACAGCCTTGCACTCACCATCTCCATGTGCTCCATGGGTGACGCTGGCTTGTGCCCAGGACTTTACCCCGCTTGGAACCGAAGGAGTGTTCTGGGGAAACAGAGAGATAATGGTGACATGATGAGGAGCTACAAGCCATTCTTGCCCCTGCTCCCTTAAAAACATCCAGTTTTTCAGATACCTCGGGGGCTGCTGGCGGTCGTTTCGATTGGTTGGAGGCAGGCGTCTGTGAAGCCGGCAGTGGCTGCGATTCCGGCTGCTGAGCGGTTGAGGCATCGGAACTGAGGGGATGGTAAGATGGGAAGGTTATTCAGAGTCTGAGATGGTACCTGCTCCTCTGCTTCTCCAACTGGTGGAGGACAGGAACCGAACCCAGGCCTTCTCACTACTTTTTACAAGTTTTAAGACAAAATACCATAAGCTCAACAAGCTTGCATAGACTGTCATCTGTTCTTCAAGCTTTCCTTACGCCTGACAAAAAGGTAAAGGTACCATTCCTTAGTCACTTAACAGGAGTCCTGCAATAGGCAGGAGAGAGTCTCTCCTCTTTGTCTCTGACTCTCATCTGGCCATGTTAGACCAAGCCACAATTCATCCTGAAGTTCAAAGTTAAAACATTCCTAACTCTAGACCCCCTAGCTCTCCACCTACCTCTTGGGGTCGGACTGCTCCTGTTTGCTTGCCCATCCTGTTCCGTCTTTCGGCACTAGTGAGACATTGGGGTCATTGCCTTTGTTCTCGGCTTTCAGGCTTGGAAGGTTGGCCGGGGGTGGCATACGCCGAGCAATGGCAACTTTCCCGAGACTCTGCAGGCCATGGCGAGGGGCAACTGGAGAAAAGATGGGAGAGAGAACGGAAAATGCCCCTAATGGGAAATCTGACAGCATTCTACCCAAGGCCCCGTTTACAGACACCCCCAACATCTTCTCCTAGAAAGCTTCTCGCCCTTTGCCCCGGCAGTCTCTGAAATTCTATCAACAAGGAAGGCTGAAAGGTTTTACACTCAGTAATTCTATGTGGGATGGTTGATCTTGAGCCTGCAAGGAGCAAGCTGGCCCTAGACTTCTCCAAGTCCACATTTCTTTGCCTCCAATTCTTACGTGTCCAAAGACAGGAAACCACAGACACGCCTTTGTAGGAGGATGCTTATGTTCACCAAAAGCCCAGCGTGCCCTACGGGATCCAAGATAAAACTGGAAAGTCTCTAGTGTTCCTCTAACCTTTTGACCTATGTATTACAGGTGTTCCCTTCAAAGAGCTCTGAAATACATGACCCATTCATGCTCATCCTCCAATAATTAGGAACATCAGTGCAGGACCCTCACCAGCGGGTTTCTGGATCTCTAAGGACTTGCCCTTATACGTATCAAACAGGTTGAGCGAGGAATACTTCTTTCCATCCTTCCCCTTGGCAGTCGGCCCCGAGCGATCGGACATTGCGCTGGAAGCTCATTGAGTACGTTGGGTCCTGCAGGCGCCTCCCCCAAAACGTGCCGGAGCCTGTGACCAGACACCAAGTGTTTCACTCTCTGCTCCACCAAGAGCCTCCCAATAGAAGCCTAGATGCTCCCTTTAATTCTTACTGGGGCCCAGATATATGGCCCTCTTATGCCTCTTCCTCCAGCCTATTCAAACACCCCAGTTCCTTTAAGCAACCATCGTATCTTCTTAGCTCCCCACAGAGCCCAAATGCCATATTCCTTCTTTCCCCCAGACACCCCTTGCCAAGGAAACCCAAATAAAAATCCAGTATCTTTCTAGTATAAACACTCTCCCATTTGTGCCAGTCTATAAAGGGTAGCAACCTCATTATGTCCACGAGTAATAATCTCTCTCCATCAAAATCATTTCAGGTTACCTACAATAAAAACAGCAAGTCCAAGCCCTAGAGAAAACCAGAGAGAAGCATACAGCTCCGTCATAAGGAAGAGAGGTTTAGCTCTCCCTCATTAGACACCAGCTTCCTAAGTTTGCCCTGGGTTCTAGTTCCTGCAGTCTCCCTCCCATCCGGGGAGGTTTTGCAGGAAGGTATGCAGGAGTTTAAGGATTTTATGAGCTTGCTCAGCCAGACTGAGGGTTGGTGCCAGAGAATTCCTAAGGGAACAACTGGGGCACTACATACTCCCAAGCTACAGAATCAAGTATTTTCAATATTCCATCTTTTCCTACACTTGCCCCCATCCCAGCTCCTGGAAAAAAAGTTTGTCTCCAGATGGAATACTGGTGGGCTCTGGTTTACCCTACATACACGTGGGTAAAACAAAGCACTATGGATCCACGTCAAGAACACCAAGTAACCATGGGGCCAAGGCTAGAATCAACTGCATTTTCCTACCCCTCCCCCGCGCCATCAGCAGTCATTTCTTTCCCTGATTCTCCTTATTCCCCAAGCCGACCAAACTCTCCAACATCGGTAAGTGTTCCTGAGTGACCAGGCATTTGTTTGTAGACAACGGTGTAAAGGAAAGAGATAGGGAGTTGGTGAGATATCCAGACAAGACCAGGATGATAACTAAAATCAAGAACTTTAAGCCACATTAGATGAGGAGATAGGGGTTGCTTTGGAGATGTTTAAGGCCAGTCTTTGAAAATTTATGAAGGGAACGGGGATAGAATGATGAAAAAAAAAAACTAAATAAGAGAATTATGAAAGCCAGTGGAAAATAATACACGTAAGTGGGAATGGCAGGAAAAGGATGCAGACCAAAGGGAGCAATGTCAGGAGACTCAGGAGAAANGGAACTAAACCAGTTACTTGCTGCTTCCACCTGCCTTCAGAGGTGACAGGGGGACAAGTTTAAGAGAACTTACAAGCTGTGAAAGCTGTTCTAGAAGATAGGGCAACCGCCGCCCCCGGGAGCGCCCCCCCCTCCCGCCTCCCTCCGCGACTAGACACGCCCCTTTATTTGCATAAAGGGCGGGGCGCTTTCTACCCTATCCCTCTTTACTTCCAGGGCTGTCCTTTTTTTAAAAAAAAAGCAGAGCGTGCGAAGCTGACATAAGTTATTTGCATAAGGAGGAGGAACTTATAGGCGCTAGGAAGCCGGTTGGCTGAAGAGGCAGGCTCCCGGCGTCGGCCGTTGAGACGTGTAGAGGGGGCGGGAATGCGGTGCCGGTCGGCTAGGCTGTTGGGACGCAGAATTTGCACGACGACTGGGGGAGAAAGAGGCGGAGCGTGCGTAGTGCGTTCGTGGAAAGATGGGAACGGAGAGACGTAGAGACGCCAAGAGTGGAAGGAAACGATGCTAGGCCTATAGTGCTATCCGCGAAGGAGAAGAGCTAGAAGACTGGGCGGAAGGGATTAGCTGCCGGAGGGCGGAGCTGACGTAACCAGGGAAGAGCTCCAACTCACGCGTATCTTCGCGAGAGGTGAAAGCATGAGGGGGCGGGGCCTTTATTTATTAAATCACGTCATGCAAATAAGGTAGATTGACAGGCCAATCCAAGAGTCCAGGGGAGTGCATCACGGAACACAGGCATTTTGTGAGTAGTTCTACTTATTTGCATAATATATGCAAATCGTTTGGACAAAGATAGGGTACAAATAACCTACTCCTCAAAATATTGGCAACTAATGACTAAGGCATTTAATTTTATAATCTATAATTTTCATGAATATATTTGTATATCTGATATTATTGACAGTTTCGTTTTACTTCATAACGGGTTTAATTCTGCGGAATGCAGTACCATTCCCCTCCTTTGTCTCCTATTACGTGTGTGTGTGTGTGTGTGTGTGTGTGTGTGTGTAGTCGTTCAGTCGTGTCTGACTCTGGGACCGCATGGACTGTAGCTTTCCAGGCTCCTCTGTCCGGTGGAATTTTCCAGGCGATCTTGAACTGGGTTGCCATTTCCCAGGTATCGAACCCATGTCTCTTGCATCTCCCACACTGGCAGAGAGCCACCTGGGAAGCTCTGTTACTCGTGTGTGTGTGTGTGTGTGTCTGGCAGAGAGCCACCTGCGAAGCTCTGTTACTCGTGTGTGTGTGTGTGTGTGTGTGTGTCTGGCAGAGAGCCACCTGGGAAGCTCTGTTACTTGTGTGTGTGTGAGAGAGAGAGAGAGCTCGCGCGCGTGTACTGACGCGCGCGCGAGCGCGTGCTGAGTCCTCTCCGACTCTGCAAACCCATGGATTTATTCTGCTCTAATCATACCCCCTACTTGTTCAGCAAATCATTCAACAGCTATTTTTTTACCCATTGGGTATATATTTAAAAAATAGGGATTTCCCTGATAAAGAATCTGCGTGCAACGCAGGAAACCCAGGTTGGATTGCTGGTTGGGGAAGATCCCCTGGAGAAGGAAAGGGCAACCACTCCATTTCTTCAGTATTTTTGCCTGGAGAATTACATGGACAGAACATTCTAGCAGGCTACAGTCCATGGGGTTACAGAAGTCGGACACGACTGAGCGATAACACACACACGTAAAACAGATTTTTATTAAAGTGGTTTTAAGCTTACAGAATAATTGAGTAGAAAGTACAGGGAATGCTAGTATATTCCTTCCCCTACCTCAGTTTTCCCTATTATTAACATTGTGCATTAGTGTGGCACGTTTGTTACAATTGATGCACCAATGTTGATACATTATTTTGTCTTCCAGTTTTATTGAGACAGAATTGACACACAGTACTACATAAATTTAAAGTGTATTCGCTCAGTCCTGTCCGACTCTTAGCGACCCCATGGACTGCAGCCCACCAGGCTCCTCTGTCCATGGGATTTTCCAGGCAAGAGTACTGGAGTGGGGTGCCATTGCCTTCTCCGACTACATAAATTTAAGGTGTATAGCATAATGACTTGACGTACAAACATCATGAAGTGATTACCATATTTAGTAAACATCTATCATCTCATACAGTTACAAACTTAAACAGAAAAAAAATGTATTTTTTTCCTTGTGATGAGAACTCTTGACAATTTACTCTTAACAACTTTCATCAGTTTCAATTATATTTATCATGCTGTATATTACGTGTCTAGTATTTACTTATAATGGAAAGTTGGTATTTCTTGACTGCCTTCATTCATTTCCCTCTCCCTCCACCACAAGTCTGATTTCTTTCTCTATGAGTTTGTTTGTTTTTGAAATATAGTTAGCCTACAATACTATGTTAGTTCTTGGTATACAACACTGCGATTTAAATATCAATATTTCAAAATGATCATTATCATAAGTCTAGTTATCATCTGTCACCATGGATAATTATTGACTATATTTCCTACAACTGTACATTTCATATCTAGGACTCAGTTATTTTGTAACCAGAAGTTTCTGTTGCTTAATCTATACCTATTTCTCTCCTTACCCTTCCGCCAACTACCTGTTTGTTCTCTGTATCTGTGACTCTATTTCTTTGTTACATTTGTTTTATAGGTTATATATAAGTGAAATCATACAATATTTGTCTTCTTTGTCTGACTTATTTTCTTAGCATGATACTCTTTAAGTCCACCATGTTGACACACAAATGGGAAGGTTGCTTTCTTTTTCCTGGCTGAGTAATATTCCATCAAACAGAGACACACACACACACCCCATCTTCTTTATCCATTCACCTATCGGTGGGCACTTAGGTTGCTTCCATATCTTGGCTATTATAAATAATGCTTCAGTGAACATGGGGTAAATATATCTTTTGAATTAGTGTCTTCATTTCCATCACATAAAGACACAGGACTAGAATTACTCTAGTATTGTAGTTCTATTGTAGTTCTATTTTTGAAGAATCTCTATATTGTTCTCCATGCCTAGTCAGGTCCTCTGCCCATTTTTCAATCTGGTTCTTTCTCAGTGTTGTGACTTTTCATTTGTGTGTGTGTGTGTGTGTGTTTCTACACAAATTTTTGGATTATTTGTTCTAGTTCTTTGAAAAATGCCATTGGTATTTTGATAGGGATTGCATTGAATCTGCAGATTGCCTTGAGTAGCATAATCACTTTAACTATTTTAATTCTTCTAATCCCTGAGCATGGTGCCCTCCCATTTGTTTGTGTTGTCTTCAGTTTCTCTCAGCAGTGTCCTACAGATTTCTGAGTACAGGTGTTTTGCCTCCTTAGTTTGATTTGTCCCCAGATATTTAATTCTTTTTGATGTAATTATAAATGGGATTGTTTTCTTACTTTTTCTGTCTGATAGTTCATTGGTAGTATGTAGAAATGCAACAGATATCTGTGTAGTAATTTTATATCCTGCAATTTTACCAGATTCATTGGTAAAGTTGCAAATTTTTACACTTACCAAATTCATTTAGAATTTTCTATGTATATCATTTTCAAACTGACAGTTTTACTTCTTCCTTTCTAATTTGAATTTTTTATTTATTTTTCTTGTCTGACTTCCTATAGCTGGGACTTCCAATACTATGTTGAGTAAAAGTGGTGAGATCTTAAAGGAAATGTTTCAGTTTCTCACCATTGAGTATGATGTTAGCTGTGGGACTGTCATATATGGCCTTTATTATGTTGAGGTATATCTCCTCTATGCCCACTTTCTAGAGAGTTTTAATCATAAATGAATGTTAAATTTGTCACAAGCTTTTTCCTGTATCTACTGAGATGACCATGATTTTTCCTCTTCAGTTTGTTAATGTGATGTATCGCATTGATTGATTTGTGACATTGAACCATCCATGCATCCTTGGAATAAATTCCGCTTGATCAGGGTATACACATGTAATGTATTGTTGAATTCCATTTGCTGATTTTTTTTGAGGATTTTTGTATCTCTGTTCATCAGTGATATTAGCCTATAATTTTTATATTTTCATGGTATCTTTATCTGGTTTTGATATCGGGGATACCGGCCTCATTGAGTGAGTTCAGAGGTGTTCCTCTTCAGTTTTTGGGAACAGTTTGAGAAAGATGGATGTTAAATCTCTTTAAATGTTTGGTAGAATTCATCTTTAGTAGAAACATTCTGGTTCTGGACTTTTGCTTGTTGGAAGGTTTTTTTTTTTTTAATTACTGAGTCAATTTCCGTAACTGGTCTATTCATATTTTCTGTTTCTTCCTGATTCACTCTTAGGAGATTGTACATTTCTAGGAATTTGTCTATTTCTTCTACGTTGTCCATTTTATTGGCGTATAACTTTTTGTAGCAATTTCTTATGATCCTTAGTAGGTCAGCTGGTAAAGAAATCCTCCTGCAACGCCATGAGACCCTGGTTCGATTCCTGGGTTGGGAAGATCTGCTGGAGAAGGGATAGGCTACCCACTCCAGTATTCTTGGGCTTCCCTGGTGGCTCAGCTGGTAAAGAACCCTCCAGCAATGTGGGAGACCTGGGTTTGATCCCTGAGTTGGGAAGATCCAGTGAAGAAGGAAATGGCTACCCACTGCAGTATTCTGGCCTGGAGAATTCCATGGACTGTGTAGTCCTTGGGATCACAAAGAGTCGGACACGACTTAACGGCTTTCATTTTCACTTATGATTCTTACTATTTCTGTTGTGTCAGTTTGACTTCTTTCTCATTTCTGATTTTATTGATTTGGACTCTTTTTCTTGATGAGTCTGGCTAAAGGTTTTGTTTATCTTTTCAAAGAATAACTTAGTTTCATTAGTGTTTTTTTTCTTTATTTCATTTATTTCTGTTCTTATCTTTATTATTTCTTCTCTTCTACTAATTTTAGGTTTTGTTCTTCTTTATCTAGTTCCTTTAGGTGTAAAGTTAGATTGTTTACTTGAGATTTTTCCTGTTTCGTGAAGTAGGTTTGTATCACTATAAACTTCCTTCTTAGAAATATTTTTGCTGCATCCCATGGATTTTAGATCATTGTGTTTTCATTTTCATTTGTCTCCAGCTGTGTTTTAATTTCCTTTGATTTCTTCAGTGACCCATTAACAACAACTATGTTCTGAAGGCACCAGAGATATGCACAGAAAATTTTAGAAGTTGTTGTTGTCCAGTCAGCTGCTCAGTCCTGTCCAGCTTTTTTGACTCCATGGATCACAGCATGCCAGGCTCCTCTGTCTTTAACTATCTCCCTGAGGTTACTCAAACTCATGTCCATTGAGTCGTTATGTTCCCCTTCTCCTCCTGCCTTCAGTCTTTCCCAGCATCAGGGTATTTTCTAGTGAGTCAGTTCTTCTCATCAGGTGGCCAAAGTATTGGAGTTTCAGCTTCAGCATCAATCCTTCCAGTGAATATTCAGTTCTGATTTCCTTCAGGATTGACTGATTTGATCTCCTGGCCCCCTATTGGGTTTTTTATCTTATTACTGTCTCTGTCGGAGAAGTCAATGGCACCCCACTCCAGTACTCTTACCTGGAAAATCCCATGGACAGAGGAGCCTGGTAGGCTGCAGTCCATGGGATTGTGAAGAGTGGGACACGACAGAGCAACTTCACTTTCACTTTTCACTCTCATGCATTGGAGAAGGAAATGGCAACCCACTCCAGTGTTCTTGCCTGGAGAATCCCAGGGACAGGGGAACCTGGTGGGCTACCGCCTATGGGTAGAGTCGGACACGACTGAAGTGACTTAGCAGCAGCACTCTATCTGCACAGGCCTTTCTCACTCTAGGGCCCTCTCTGCTCCTTTCCTTTTGCACAAGTGGCTCTCTTTCCCCAGAAACCCGCGTGGCTCACTGCTGTATTTTCTTGAAGTTTTATCCTGTTTGGTGTTGGTCACCTCCTCACCGAATCCTCTCCTGATTACCCTTTCAGCATTTTAATCTTCCCTGACCATCTTGGCACCCCTGATTCCCTTTAACTTGCTCTTTTTTTTTTCCATAATACTGTCATTTTTAAATAAAGCATAGAAATTTTAAATGATATTTACTCTTCATTATCTGTCCTCCTCCTATACCGGTTACTTCAGTAGAAGGTAAACTTCATAAAGGCAGGGATCTTTGTTTTGTTATTTTTATATCCCAGGCGCCTGGAATAGGGGATGGAACATAGTTAATGCCCAATAAATGATTTTTAAAATCTTATCAAAGTATGTGTGTGTGCATTATATATATATACATGCATGCATGCTAAGTCAGTTCAGTCCTGTCCAACTCTTTGCGACCCCGTGGACTGTAGCTTACCAGGCTCCTCTGTCCATGGGATTTTCCAGGCAAGAATACTGCAGTGGGTTGCCATGCCTTTCTCATATATATATATATATATGAAATTTTCATAACTTTTCATGAACTGAGCAGAGCATGTAACCAAAAACAGAGCCTTAACTAGCACAGAAGCTGCCAAGGGCTCTTTTAGTCACTGTCCTCCCCCAAGGCTAACTGTTATCCTGATTTCTAATAATATATATTAGTTTTACTCGTTTTATACTTTATTTGGATGGAATTGTACAGTGAGGGTTCTTTTCTGTCTGCTTTTTATCAACATTGTAGTATTGAAATTAATTTGCATTGTCGCATGTAGTTGTTCATTATTATTGTTATGTAATAATAGTCCATTGTATGAATATAACCCAGTTTATCCAGAATGAACAAATTTAAGCCCCATATCCTTTCTGTCCTTTGTGTCACCAGAGTTGTTGGGAAAAAATAATACACAGAAAGCATCTACCCAGTATGTAGTAGTTGCTCAATTAAGGTTAGCTATTAATTTTATTATATGCAGGTATTTTATTGAACCCACATTGATCTCTTCCTCATCTGATGTCCTATACAGTTACTGTAGCACTCTTCAGATGCCAACCTGGCTTTACCACTGGAAAGGTCCAATACATGTGACCTGATGGGCCTGATCTCTCCTTGGGACATGAAACAAGCTGGGCCAATTTGATTTTTGCTTTCCAGGGGGTAGGGAAATCTGAAACAGTGGCCAGCAAGTCGGAGTTGCTGGAGTTAACTGGACTGGACCCTTCAGGGGAAAAGTTCAGAAATAACCTCACCAAAGGCCTGGGAACTCTCAGGCTTCTTGCCTTCCCTGAAGTTGGCTATTTAATCCTATCTGCCATCCAGGAATCCTGTATTCCTGGAATCTGCCCTCAATACTCTCCTAGTACAAGCCCCTTTTCCTTTTATTAGGCTCAGTTTTTGTAGCTTGCCTCTGAAAGGATCTCAAGACTCATTTTCGCTTAGAGTATCAGCCATT
The DNA here is from genome assembly GCA_006410875.1 of Neotragus pygmaeus. Lineage (NCBI taxonomy): Eukaryota > Metazoa > Chordata > Mammalia > Artiodactyla > Bovidae > Neotragus > Neotragus pygmaeus. The sequence continues at coordinate 142,205 of SJYV01024802.1, read as the reverse complement.
ATAGTGTTGTGAATCCTTAACTGAATAACACCAGTTCTTTCATCTATCTATCCATCCATCCATTCAAGTTTTAAACATTATTGAGGGCTTATGATATGTCAGGCACTCCAGGGTAGATCCTCTTATTCTCATTTTCAAATGAAAGACTCAGAGAGGCTGAAGGATTTTCTCAGGTCACAAAGCTGATAGTAATAGAGGATGTTGGTTCAAGTAATCTTTGCTCTTCATCATGAGCTTGAGTGATCTTTTTTGTGTGTGTGTCTATGCATGTCTTTTCATCCCACTTAATTCCTTGAGGTCAGGGTATCATACATCCCCCCTGATGGACAAAATCATCTGCTATGTGGTAAATATACTACAGAATTGTTGATAGACTGCTCATATGGGCAAATCTTTGCTACCCTTCTCTTAAAGATGCTTCACCCCTTCCCAAACCCAAGGGAAAAAAATCAAACAGTGACCAAGCTGAATTCATCTGAAGGAGGGTAATTTATTTAAGTTATTCTGGCTCTGGTTCACAATTTTGTCTTCTTTTTCTATGTTGGAGTCATTAGCCCCTTCAATCCCACCACATCTTCCTCACCACAAATCAGGGCAACTCAGAGATAGCTTTCTTGGCTGGGAGACCTGTTGGCTTCTCCTGTTCTTTTGCTTTCTCTTCATACATCAGGATCCTGGTTGAAATGGGAAGAGACACGGGGATCAGAGGACAATCTTCTCAAGAGAATAAGTTTTAGTGTGCTGTGAAAGTCCAGAAAAGGATGAGGGTTGTGAGGGTGGGAGGCGAAGGAGAAAGGGCAGGAATGAGGGTCCTGCGGGCTATGGGGACCAGAATCATGGATAAGAATGGGACCTGGGAAGGGTGTCTCAAAAGACAGAAGAGAATGCACGCTGGGCTACGTGTAGAAGGTGAGCCTGGGGATGGAGGCAGGGGGAAGAGAAAACAGATACGTGTAGGAGGGGCTGGAACTGGACTCTCACATTTTTAGAATGGCAGATCTCTTGCCCAACATCATCTTGAGAAAGTCAGAGTAGCTGAAAGTCTCCCCAGGGCCACTGGATACCTCCATGATTAATTTCTTTAGCTCCAGGTGGGTCTTTGGGACCCCAAGTTTCTCCATCATTCGCTTCAGGGACATGATATCTGGAGGCGCAGAAGATGGGGGTGAGAAGAGGGAAGCCTTTCTCTCTCTCTGTTGCCTCCACCTCCTCATTACCATTCCCCATCCTACTCTGGTGGAGAAGGAAACGGCAACCCACTCCAGTATTCTGGCCTGGAGAATTCCATGAACAGCGGAGCCTGACAGGCTACAGTCCATGGGATTTCAAAGGGTCAGACACAGCTTAGCAACTAACACAGACACACACATGCACACACACACACACACACACACACACACACCCTACTCTGGTCACTGTCATCTCTCCCATTGGACAAATGGAGCACTGTAGGAAAGACCTCCCTCTTCCTAGATCTGCACACTTCCCCCAAATCACCCTTTTCTCACCGATACCTCCGTCTTCATTCAGGTCAAACTCCATGTATTTCTCTGGGATGAAGGGAGAAAGCAGAGAGGGTCAGCACTGGCTGGAGGGTCACAGGCAGAGGCAGGGCAGGGATTGAGAAAGGGGTTGCAGATGGGAGAAGAGGAGGAGGAGATGGGGCAGGTAGAGGAAGTAGGGGTTGGGGAGCGGAGGGACCCTGTTAAGGTGTAGGGAACTAGAGAGGGTACTGAGAGAGGGGCAGGCCAGGGAAAGGGGCTGTTACTAGGGCGGCAACAGAGGCAACCTTCCTTTTTCCCACCTCAAAAGTAGACTTTGTGTGCTTCCCTGGTGGCTTAGTGGTAAAGAACCAGCCTGCCAATGCAGGAGACACGGGTTCAATCCCTGGCCCAGGAAGATCCCATATATGCCACAAAGCAAATAAGCCCAAGTGCCACGACTAAGACCATTCTAAAGAGCGCAGGGAACGGCAACTACTGAAGCCCTCTTGCCCCCAAAATGAGAAGTCCATGCAGCACTAGAGAGTAACCCCTGCTCCCCAAAACTGGAGAAAAGCCTGTTGAGCAATGAAGACCCAGCTCAGCCAAAATAAATAATAAATAGATAAAGTTATTTTTTTAAAATAGACTTTGTTTCTTCTGTCCTCTCTCTTCCTGGGGAAATCCTACCCTCCTCACCCCCTTCTCCACCCCTACAGTTGTCCCCTCACTCTTGAAGGCTTCCAGTTTGGAGGGCAGGTCCTCATCACTGCTGTATTTGGGATCGTCCAGGAATTGCTGTAATGGGAAAGCAAGAACCTGGGTAGGGACCCCACCCCGGTCCAACAACACTCCCCCCCACATCCACCCCACCCACTACCCTGGCCAAGGCCCTTCCTTTTACCTGGTTGATTTCATTGATTCTCTCTTCCTGCTGGGCCTTCAGCAGCCCAAAGGCTTTTCCTCCTGAAGGAGCGCAAAGGTTAATGTAGCCTCACCCCCACCTTCCTCTCCTCACCCCCAGCTCAGCCTGAAGCCATTACAGTTCTGCTTTCATAGGTCAGCTTCCCAGCCCCTGAGCCTAGTACTGTCCAGCTCCTTTTTCCCATTTTAGAATCCTGCCTATTCCACCTTCCCTACCCTGTAAATCCCTAGTTTCGCTCATGGCTCAGCAGGTGCTGGTTGAGATGTTGGAGGAAACAACCCAGACTGGGTGCCTTCTCTGTCTGCCAGATCTCCTCTCCCATCAGCTTCCTGGAGGCCTGCCTCCCAAACTTCCCCTTTCCCCTCATTCCCTCCTCCTCTAAGTCCCAGGCCTCACTTCCTCATCAGTTTCTGCTGACAGTAGCGCCCAAGAAGAAGGGGGAGTGGGGTCTAGAAAGGAGACGAGAAAATAACATTCTTAATTCCTCTAAAAGAGAGCCCAGAGTGTACCTGTAAGAAATGTTCTGATAAACCATGGGGGAAGGTCTGTAAGACCCCAGGGGCATTGATTCTCAGGAAGAGAGGATCTCTGAACAGATCTGGAATTTCAGGTGACTGAGGTCCAGGTTTCACAAGTCTGGACACACAGGTTTGGATAGGAAGCTGGGGAAAGGTGGACTAAGTTTTTCTGTACTCTGGACCGGAGAAGAACCTGAATTCGCTAGCAGACCAGGAGGGTGGCGAGATGAGTGCAGGGTCTGGAAAGGGAGAGACACTTCACTTCTGGCCTGGTGGCTCCAGAGAGGCACTTGGAAATACAGAAGTGTCTGACAAGGGAGTCTTTGTTTGTTTGCTTTAGGATATGCAATGTAATCCCTTAATCTTATCTCCTTTGAAATTTTCAGTGAAGTCTGCAGATCTCTGAAATTTGAGAATTTAAGTAGATTCTTTGGTGGGAGAATTCCCTGATGATTCAGTAGTTGGGACTCCTTTCACTGCCTCAGGCCCAGGTTCAGTCCCTGGTGAGGGAGCTAAAATCCCACAAGCTGCATGGCACAGCCAAAAAAAGACAGTGGATTCTTTGGAGGCCACTGGTGCTGAAAAAGACAGTGAATAAAAGAGCCAAAGGTGAGGCCAACCTTAGGGGTGTGAAGGATGCTGGTCTCTGTGGGTTCGACAGAGTGGGAGTAGCTCCCCACTCCTTACTCAACAGAGTGGGCAGCAGCCCTTGATAAATGCCCTCCTAGGCACACTCCTTCAGGCTAATGGCTTTAGGGGAGACGACGACTGCATCCCCCTCACTGAGACACTTCTGTCTAAACTCACTGCGCTGAGCTCCAGCCACAATCTTAGCACTAATGGGCACACCTTTCCTTTTCTCTGCCCCCCACCCCCACCCCAACCTATTTCCCCTTTTGCAGAAGGGAGTTTTCACTTCTCACTGCCCTTGCCCTGACCCATACGGGTTGGGGAGATGCTGGAGGGGACTCTAGCCTCTTGAGTTCCCTTTATTGCTATCTCTTCCTCTGCAGGGAAGACTGCAAACCTGCCCTCCCGAAGGTCTCAGTGCCTAGTGGGGGAAATCCATTTTTTAAATTCATACACTCAGTCAACAAATGTTTATTGAGTACTTACTATATGCCAGGCACCTTGCTTGGCCCAATGAGGTCCTCATGGACAATCTAATTAAGGAAGACAGATAAGAAAAACAAGTATATCAAAGATGGTAGGTGCCTATGGAGAAGAGCAAAGTAGGGAGGGAGATAGGAAGGGCTGCATGGACTGCAGATTTAAATAGGGTGCTCAGGGGGACTTCCCCGGTGGTCCAGTGGCTAAGGCTCTGTGCTCCCAATGCCAGGGGCCCAGGTTTGATCCCTGGTCAAGGAACTAGATCCCACGTGCCGCAACTAAGAGTTCTCACGGCGCAATGAAGATCGAAGATCCTGTGTGCCGCAACTAACATCTGGTATGGCGAAATAAACAAACATTACTTAAAAAATAAATAAGGTGCTCAGGGAGGCTTCCCTAAGAAAGGGATATTTCAGCAAAGATTTCAAGCAGGGGAAGGAACAGGCCTCATGGATATGCAGGAGAGGAGCACTTCAAGCACAGGAAACAAAAAAATGCAGAGGTCCTAGAGTGAGGACACGTCTGGATGTCTGAGTATTCGTGAAGCAGCTGGAGGCCAGCATAGCTGGAGCTGGGTGTGTGAGGGGAAACAGAGGCAGGAGATGAGGCCAGATTGCCTGCGGCCTTGTAGGCTGTTGGGGAGAATCTGGCTTTTATTTGGACTGAGATTGCCTCCCCATGCAGCCTTTCCCTAAAGGTGACTTGGCAGATGACCGAGGTGAGGCAGAGCTGAGATGCTCAGGAGGACTCCCTGGGAAAGAGAAAGTGACAGCTACTCTGACCATGGGACAAAAGTGAAGAGCAAAGAGCAACAAGATGGGCAAATGAGTGAAACTCAGCATAAACACAGACATGGGAAAGCCTGTGAAGAGCAGCGATGCAAGAAGATGCCTCCCACCCAAACCCAGGGGCCTCTGCCCACCCCACCCTCCACAGACCACAGAGAGTTTGCAGTCAGAGCTGAAGGGGAGGCGGGGCTTCTGGGCAGAGAGCTGCCAGGGAGCCAGGAATCCACCATGAACCTGGAAATAAGGGAAGTAAGTAACTTTCTGACAATGAGGCTGCAAACTCTAGATCTCAGCAGAGACAAGCAGTCTCCTTAAAGCAGTGGCTCTCAATGAGTGATCCTTCCACCAGCATATGTGAGAAATTGATCCATCCTAGACCTATTGAATCAGAAACTCTAGGGATGGCATCCAGCAATAGCTTTTCAACAAATGCCTCAGATGATTCTGACACACACTCAAGGTTGAGAGCCACGGGCCCTGAAGTGATTGACTGACTCCCCAGCCTGCAGGACTTGCTGTACTCACCAAAGATAAAAACGTGGCTGAAATATGTGACATTGGGCAGTGGGGCTCTGGGTCTTGGAGGCAGAAAAAAGGAAGTGTCTCCAAGACCAGGGTTGTTAGTCTCCAAGCCAACCAGTCAGGGAGAGAATGCTGAGCTGGCTCAGGAGATGGCCCTCTAGAACCCTGTGAGGTTAGCATCCTTTATGAGCCTGGTGCCCTGTTGCTAAGGGGTAGGGGAACCTTGATATGGTTCTACACTCTACAGGGGAACTCCTGTTAGAATTAGGCCCCCTGGGTACCTCTGCAAAGAAAATATACTGGCCTGAAAGCTTGTCTGTGTGTGTATGGAGGGGTGGCATGATATCTTCTGCTTGCCCCCTCTATTTTCCCTCTCCCACTCTGTTCTCTGTCCCAAGAGACTAACCTGTACAGACCATGCCAAGGGCACCTCTGACTTCTGGCTGTTTTGGCTGATGGGGAGCCTGGCAGGAAAAGAGCAGGGCGGGAGAACGTTAAGTTAAGGGTATTCATTCCTCTGGCTCCTTTCCTACAAGGTCACCTCGGGCTGGCTCACACCTCCATCTATGGGCAATGCTCCCCTCCAGGCAACCTGCTCTACATGACTCTGTCCTTTTCCAGGTTTCAGAAGTCCAAGGAATAAGTCTCAGGAGGTCTGTGAATTTTGAAAAGATAAAAAAGTGAATCCTCTTCTCACATCTGGCATTACATGTGTCACCTTGTCAAAGACCACNACAGTGGTCTGTCTTGAGGGTGGTCAGGGCCAATAAACTCCCAACTTAGAACAGGAAAAGAGGTGGAAAAAACAAGCTCTAGGAGTTGGTGGACTCCGGGAGTTGATGATAGACAGGGAGGCCTGGCGTGCTGCGATTCATGGGGTCGCAAAGAGTCGGACACGACTGAATGACTGAATTGAACTGAACTGAGGAGTTGGTGGTGGACAGGGAAGCCTGGTGTGCTGCAGTACATGGGGTTGCAGAGAGTAGGACAAGACTGAGCGACTGAACTGAACTTTACTGTATATATTTATATCTGTATATAAACATATCATATGCATGGACATTAAGTCTTCTAGAGAGATGGCAGAGGTTGAAAAAGAAAGCTGGAGAGCCAGAGGCCTGCTCTTGGTGAATGTCAGGGAGTTGGACCATGACAGCGAGAAGGAGAGGCAAGAGACTTCCCTGGTGGTCCAGTGGCTAAGACTCTGTACTCCCAATGCAGGGGCTCAGGTAGGATCCCTGGCCATGGAACTAGATCCCACATACCTCAACTAAAGATCCCATGAGCCACAACTGAAAGATGCCACAACTAAGACCTGGTACAGCCAAGTAAATTTTTTTTTTTTTTTTAAGGCTAAAGGTGGAGTGAACCTCTGAGAAGTCATGGTCAGAGATTGAGAGTATAACCTGGGAGCCATTAATTAGTCAAAAAATATTTATAAGGACTTGACTGGAGAAGTTGGAACAGCATGGAACAACAGATTGGTTCCAAATAGGAAAAGGAGTACGTCAAAGCTGTAGATTGCTTATTTAACTTATATGCAGAGTACAGCATGAGAAACACTGGGCTGGAAGAAGCACAAGCTGGAATCAAGATTGCCGGGAGGAATATCAATAACCTCAGACATGCAGATGATACCACACTCATGGCAGAAAATGAAGAAGAACTAAAGAGCCTCTTGATGAAAGTGAAAGAGGAGAGTGAAAACGTTGGCTTAGAGCTTAGCATTCAGAAAACTAAGATATGGCATCGGTCCCATAACTTCATGGGAAATAGATGGGGAAACAGTGGAAACAGTGGCAGACTTTATTCTTTTGGGCTCCAAAATCACTGCAGATGGTGATTGCAGCCATGAAATTAAAATTGCTTACTGCTTGGGAGAAAAGTTATGACCAACCTAGACAGTATATTAAAAAGCAGAGACATTACTTTGCCAACAAAGGTCCGTCTAATCAAGGCTATGGTTTTTCCAGTGGTCATGTATGGATGTGAGAGTTGTACTATAAAGAAAGCTGAGTGCTGAAGAATTGATGCTTTTGAACTATGGTGTTGGAGAAGACTCTTGAGAGTCCCTTAGACTGCAAGGAGATCCAACCAGTCCATCCTAAAGGAAATCAGTCCTGAATATTCATTAGAAGGACTGATGTTGAAGCTGAAACTCCAATACTTTGGCCACTTGATGCGAACAACTGACTCATTTAAAAAGACCCTGATGATGGGAAAGATTGAAAGCAGGAGAGGAGGAGAAGGGGACGAAAGAGGATGAGGTGGTTGGATAGCATCACCGACTCAATGGACATGAGTTTGAGTAAACCCTGGGAGTTGGTGATGGACAGGGAGGCCTGGCATGCTACAGTCCATGGGGTTGCAAAGAGTCAGACACAACTTAGCGACTGAGCTGAACTGAACTGACTGACTGGAGAAGTTACCCACATTTCACCCTTGCCAACACTTAGAGGAGGAAACACTGGGTGAGATGGGGTCACTTGTGTTATGATTCCAGAAACTCTTCTGGTTTTTCACCTCTTCCCCTGTTCTAAGTTGGGAGTTTATTGGCCCTGACCACCCTCAAGGCAGACCACTGTCAGATTTATCAAACAAGAGATGTGTATACATCCATTTCACAACTTTTTATTCATACTTCTCGCCTTTCTTCTCGAGTAGCTGGTAAAAGTTTCTTTTGAAAAATTGCATTCCAAGACTGCCTTCGTGGATAAGAATCTGCTTTGCAATGGAGGAGACACAGGTGCGATCCCTGGTCTGGGAAGATCCCACATGCTGTGAGCAACTAAGCCCATGCGCCACAACCACTGAGCCCCGAACTCCAGGGCCCACGAGCCACAACCACTGAAGCCCGTGCTCCTAGAACCTGTGCTCTGAAACGAGAAAAGCCAGCGCAGTGAGAAGCCTGCACACTGCAACATAGTGTAACCACTGCTTGCTGCAACTAGAGGGAGCCTGCCAAAAGCACAGCCAAAAGTAAAATCATTAAAGAAAGAAAAGTTCCATCCTTGAGTTTTGCTGAGCTAATTAGCACAGATTAAAGTTCTTTAGAGACTCTCAGAGTTATTGAAAAGGGTCTTTGAATCCACACATACACCAGGATTTATTCTAGATGGTCTTTAAAACAAGCCAAGTCCTGTCTTCAGAATCCACAACATTTTGGGGTATTGAAAATCTTAGGTAGCAAAAAGAGGTGGAAAGAGTGAAAAACCTTTGAGTTCAGGCCCAACTGGTCATTGACCGTACCACTGGTCATTCTCTCCCAGGACTGGCAGGGAGATAAAGGCTAGCATAACATACACTGACCCTCCGCTACAGTGGGGTCTGGAAACCGACAAAAGCTACTCCTGTTTTACAGATGTGTAAGTAGTGGAACCATGATTCCTGTTTACGTTGCCTTGACTTCTAAGCCTCATTGCCCTGAGACGTGCTAATTCGAGTCTGTGAATTATGGAGTTTTATCTTCAGGCCAGTTGCCCATTCCAGCCCCTCACCCCCACTCCACTGGTGAACTTCCCTTCTTTCGCAAACCATGGGATTCTCACAGTTGAGTGGAAGAGACAGTTTGCTCCACATTCACCCTTTGGGTGTGAGGATGGGTTATTGACAGGACAAGGCAAGGTATGGAAGAGCGAAAGCTACAATTAAGGCCCAGTTGTGTGAAGAGCCTCAGGCCGCCCCATGCTCTGTGGCCACCAGGGGGTGGCCCTTGCCTTGCTATGTCACCTCTTCTCCACACCCTCTGGTTAGATGGCCCTGAAGAGGCTGCCACTCCACTCACTGAACGGCTGAGTCAGTCCTTCCCAGAGTGTGAGGTACCTGTGCTTGTCTAGGTGGTTCAGAGAAGTTCAATAACTTGTCCACGATTAGGTAACTAGTTTGTAGGGGAGCTGGCGTTTTGAGCACAGCCTGACTCCAAGTCAGCATTCTTAACCATAAAATTACAACTTATCCAAAAAAAAAAAAAAGCTCCAGATCACTGCTATGGAAGATGGAAAACTGCATGATCCATAAGTGTGCTGTGAAACAGCAAGAAACTTGGTCAGAAAGAAAGAATATGGACCACTATAAAAGGAGTCACAGAGAAAATGTGCGGTGAGGGCTGGGCAGATTTCACCCAGCATTCGTATATGTCATCTTTCTTTTCTGTGTGCTGTGTTATCTCGTGTAGGTGGCTTATACATATACAAAAGTGTGTGGCACACTTGTACTAATCCCTGTGTAACTTTGGACCTATGTGTAACACAAACTGTCTTTTTTAAAAATAAGTAATCTTGGCTGTGTGGGTCTTTGTTGCTGTGTGAGGGTTCTCTCTATTTGTGGAGAGCAAAGGCTACTCTGGTTGCAGTGTGCAGAATTCTCATTGAAGTGGCTTCTCTCACTGTAAAGCACAGGGTCTAGGCGCGTGGCCTTCAGTTGCTGCAGCACCTGGATTCAGTAATTGCAGCGAGGAGGCTCTCGAGTATTTGCTCTGCAGTAGGTGGAACCTTCCCGGACCAGGGATTGAACCCTTGTCCTCTGCATCGACAAGCAGATTCCTATCCACTGTACCACCAGGGAAGTCCCACAGGGTGTCTCCTTTCCTTTCTGTCTGTAAAAAATCCATTTCCCCGTAGTGGGGGCACCTTGTAATTTCTCAAGAAATGTTAGCTAACGAATGAATAAAATAATAAAGATGAGTGACTTTACCTAAATCTGTGTAGAACACACTTGGTCAAGTGGACCTCTTTGCGAAGTGTATTCCTTTAATGGAGATTTGAATCTGAATGAATCCAAACTTCTCCATCAGCTGCACCCAAGTCAATACAGCCTAAGTGAGACAGCGTGTGTGTTAGTCGCTCAGTCGTGTCCGACTCTCTGCGACCCTATGGAGTGTTGCCCACCAGGCTCCTCTGTCCATATCATTTTCCCGGCAAGAATACTGGAATGGGTTGCCATTTCCTTCTCCAGGGGATCTTCCTGACCCAGAGATCAAACCCAGGTCTCCTGCATTGCAGGCAGACTCTTCACCATCTGAACTACCAGCAAAACAGGGTGATTGCTGTGCAAATACAGCTTCCAGACAAAGCCCCTGGCAACTCACTGCTGCCGCCACCAGTCAGCTGACTTCTGCTAATCTTCTCATTTACAGAATTTCTTGAGCAGCCCTGGTGGAGGGCCCTAACTCGAGGGGAGGGAATGAATGGGGTGGACCTGGGTGCTGTTGAGCCGAGGGGAGGGGAAGTGGGTTAGCTCTGGGCTCAGAAAAGCTCTTGAAGGCTTATTCTTGGTAAAGGGTTAGTTTTCTTGAACCTTAGAAGATGGGGGAACCACATCCTGATCTCACCCGTCCACCCACCTACCTAAGCATCACCAGCCATTTAAGCCGCACCCTTCCCCTCAAATACTTATGCAACCGCCCCCACTCTGCCCCCTCCTCCTAGCAATGCAGATATCACTGTCAGCAGCATCCTCTTTCCTCAGGGAGGGATGCATTCGATGCCGAGGTCCCAGGGAGTTAAGGTCCTTGGTAAGTGATGTGTGAGTCCTGTGTGTCATAGGAAGCTCCCCACCCCCTTCCAGTGACCAAAGGCCTGGTCACAAGTAGTGGGTCATTTTCCTTCATCCAGACCTCACTGCTCGTGTCCCTCCTCATCAACAGGAACACCCTCCGACATGGCCCAGATGCTGTTGCTCATCTTTATCACCATTCATCCAGGTGACAGGGCTTTCTCCCAGGAACCTGAGCAGTGTGGGGCTGGGAGGAGGAAGGATGGGGGAGGCTGGACATAGGGGGAGCAGACTGGGTGGGGGCTGAAAGCAGGGGGTCCCTCTGTAAAGCTGAAACCCAGCGCACTCCTCCAGTTTGCAGTTCCCTCCATATCACCCACTGGGAGGGTCATTCCCCAGCTTCCACACCAGAACTCTTTTCTTCCCAGTGAAAGTTAGTTGCTCAGCTGTGTTCTACTCTTTGCGCGACCCTATGGACTGCAGCCCGCCAGGCTCGTCTGTCCATGGGATTCTCTAGGCAAGAATACTGGAGAGGGTTGCCGTTCCCTTCTTCAGGGGGTCTTCCCGACCTGAGGATTGAATATGAGTCTCCCACATTGCAGACAGATTTTTAACCATCTGAGCCACCAGGGAAGCCTTTTTCTTCCCAGCCACCTTCCTAACAAGATAAAGTCTAAAGAACCAGTAAAAAGGGCTTGAAGGAAGGGGTCAGATTTTTTTTTGAGGGATCAGTTTTAATTCGATGAGTTTAATAAGCTTATTAAACTAGGCTTGTTATCTAGGGTTTAGATATAATTAGGAGTTTAGGAATTTAATTAAATCTAAGTTAAGTTTCTTAATGAAACTGATTTTAATTATCCGATCTACTCATTAACTAAATGCAGTGTGGACTCCAAACCTACAGCTTCAGCATCGGCAGGGACCTAGGACAAATNAGATATAATTAGGAGTTTAGGAATTTAATTAAATCTAAGTTAAGTTTCTTAATGAAACTGATTTTAATTATCCGATCTACTCATTAACTAAATGCAGTGTGGACTCCAAACCTACAGCTTCAGCATCGGCAGGGACCTAGGACAAATTCAAATATTTTATTCAGAACCATGGAATAAAATATTCCGGGAGTGGGGCCTGGGAATCTGGTTTAACAAACACTCCAGATGTTTCCAATGAGCTCTCAAGTTTGAGAATCACTGAAACAGAAGAATGAGTGGTAAATTTCATTAACTAGAGAATTTAATCAAGAATTTTAATAGTTGATATAATTCATCAATTTAGATGAATTCAATAGGGATCCCCGTCAATTATAGCCACAGCTTCACCTGCAGATTTGCTTAATGATCTTTTAACAAAAAAAAAAAAAACAGTAGTAATGGTGCGGAATGCTATTGGTACTAAAAATAATACCTGGCATAATATAATTAATGATATTATTTAACTAGGCAGCCACATTCATTAATGAGCTTCACTTTAACTGTGACAAGTCAAATTTCAGCAAAATGTTACTAGTGGATGGAGCTAGAGAATGATGGGAGAGTGAGAGTTGGTATGAGAAAGAATTTGAAAAACTATTTAATAAGCAAAGTTAAGAAATTAGATTGGTAAAAAGGGTTTAGTGGGACATCTAAAGTGCTTGTCACTAGGAACCCTCTGGGGGTGGGGGTACAGTGGGGACATTCTACCACAAGCTCTCAGGTCTTTTCTCTCTAGAGTAACTGGGAAGGCACTCCTCTAGGTCTTTTCTCTGCGCCCAGGATCTTGTGTTCTCTGGGTGTCCCAGCTCCCTTAAATCCGTACCCAGGAAGGGTCCCCTGCCTTCCTGCCCTGTTCCTTCAATGCCAGCCAAGGGAGTTTGGCCATTGGTTCAGTCACATGGTACCAGGACAAAGGGGCCCCAGGGATGGAGGTGAGGAATGAGACCGCAGAGTTCCAGGGCTGCCTGGCCCCTCTCCCCTCTTCCCGCTTCTTCTGTGACCACCAGGCTGAGCTACACATCTGGGACACCCGAGGCCGTGACACTGGAGTCTACGTGTGCAGGGTGGAGGTGCTGGGCCTGGGTGTCAGAACAGGGAATGGGATCTTTCTGGTGGTGGAGGAAGGTCAGGTGCCAGAAAGCCATGTCCCCTTGACTGGAGGCCCCACCCTCCCTGATACTGGAGAGTCCCTCCCCGAGGCCTGCTGCCCTCCCTGAGCCTCTGCACACTTCTACCCAGGGCCTCCTCTCCTGAGCCCTTCTCCCCCTCTCCCCCCCACCGCAACATGCGGGATCTGCTCAGCTAGCGGCTGGCACAGTGCTCCTCCTTCGGGCTGGATTCTATGCCTTCAGCTTTCTCTCGGTGGTTATGGGCAGCAGCATGTATTAATAGGGCAAATGTGAGTGTTGGAGCCAGGACACATGGGCATGGAAATGGGAGGGCAAGTGAGAAGGCTGGAGCCGGCAGAGATAGAGACCAAGAAAGAGGAGGAGGGCTGCAGCACTGAGCGATTCCTGTGGCCTCTCCTCCAGGCCACTGTCACAAGGGAACACCCTGTCACTCTTTGGATGGCCTCTGATGAGTGATTCCAGACCCCAGTGATCCCAAGTTCTTCAAGAGACCCTAATAAATTCCTCTCTACCCCACCATCATCCTTATTTTGAGTCTTGTGTATTTCCTGCTCTATCTCCAGATGCTCCAATGTGTCTCATTCTGGATTCTCTCAGCTCTTAACCTCCTGCTACTAAATCTGGCCTGGAAGGGTCCAAGGAGGGAGCTTTCTAGCAATCCTGCCCTCTCCCACCACCACCATCCTGGAAATCAGCACACCTCTCTTTCCTGCCCAGGAGGCTAAGACCCTTTGTCCTGAAAAGAGCAGAGTATCTGACATGACTGGTCCTACTTATCAATGGCCCACAGGCAAATACTTTTCTCTGAGCTTCAGGGGACATTGGGTCCCCAAACACCCTTCCTCACCCAGTGAATTCCCCTACCTGATCGCAGGATGAGTGGGAGGGTAAATCGCTTAGGATTCTGTTTTGTTTTTAAGAAAGTCCACTTTATTATTATTTTTGGCCACTCGGCAGGTGGGATCTTAGTTCCCTGACCAGGGATCGAACCTGTGCTTCCTGCAGTGGAAGTGTCCAGAGCCTTAAGCACTGGACAGCCAGGGAAGTCCCACTAATTTCGGTTTTGATCTTGGCCCTGTGGAGCTGGGGCTTGAAATAGATGAAGCAGCCTGAGACACAGAGGGTGGCAAGACCATGGTCTTTACTGGGTGAACCACAGGATGGCCGTGGGTTAGGAGGGGCATCTGCAGGTATTCAGGTGGGTTTGTTCTTGGCAATGCAGGCATAGTCCCCGCTGGGGTCCTCCTTGTTGCCTTCCCTTTCTCGGACGTCAGGTCCCTCCCGTTCAGGCAGCCTCAGCAAGGACGCGTAGTGGAGCTCCTGTTTTGAAGCCTGGACCTGGGGCCCGGGCAGAGGGCACTGACGGGGTCCCTAGGAGCCTCCCTGCCCTGTCCACCCCCTCCCTAAGTTCTGCCACTCCCTGCCCCCACTGCCACTTTTTAAATTTTTTACCTCATTGCCTCTCTGTGCTCATCTATAGCTCTCTCTTCATCTCTCTTTTAGTCTGTCTTGTCCTTTCCTCTTCGCGTCTCTCATTCTCTCATTTTCTCCCACTTCGTCCCGCTTAATCTCCTTCTCTTCCTTTTTCTCTTGGTTTCTCTCATTTTCCTTGCGTCTCTCATTCTCCCTCTGACTTCTTTCTCACTCTGTCTCCAACCTCCCTCATTTCTTCCCCCCTCTCTCCTTTGTCTTATTCCCTCTTTCCATCTCTACACCTTTCCTTTCCTCTCTTTTTCTCATCCCTTATTTCCCTCTTTCTGTTTCTCTCTGATTTCCTGTCTCCCTCCTGCTCCTGTTTCTGCCTTTTGCTCCCCCAACTCCACCCCATCTTGTTGCCCCACCACCCTCTCCCCTGCCCTGAGACTCACCCAGCTTCTCTCCAGCCTCCTCACTGGAAGGAAAGAAGAAGCTCAGCTTGGCCGTGCCCCCACCCCCCTGGTGCCGCCTCCCAGCCCTGCTCACTCACTCTCCCCATCCCCCCCAGGTGTTTCCTCACTTGCCAACCTCCCTGGGGTTCACACGGCCAAAGTCACTGCCTCTCTCTATGGACTCTCTCCGCCCTGCTCCATCTGACTTCTGCCCCCTTCCTCACAGAGGGGGCATGAGGGAGGTGCGGGTGGGGCTCACCTCTCCTGTGGAGCCGACACAGGCAGATGGACAGAACGGCCACGAGCAGGAGCACCCCCAGCCCTGAGCCCCCAAATAGGTAATACTCCATTTTCTCACACGACATTCCTGCAGGGAAAAGGGGTAAAGATTAGAGGGAACTTTTTTCGCTTCACTTCACTCCATCTCCCTCGTCTGTTGTGAATCTCAGCTTCTCCCTCTAATAGTTTTAGAGACAAAAATAATTCTCCCAGAGGTTCTTCACCTCAGACTGTGTTGACTCACTTCTTACCATAGGTGGCCATCCCTTACCAGTTACCTCACTCGTTCCCAAGACCATTCACCCTCCAGAAGCTTGCCACTGCCGCCCCTGCCATCTCCGGGCCTCCCCATGAAGTCTGTTGCCCCCCAGCACTGGTTGGTCCCAAGAGGCCCTGGCCACCTACCCACGAACTGCACACGCCACTTTTTACCCACTGCTTCCTGTGCAGAGGGTTACCTTGCCATTTCCCCCATGCTTTCAGGACTGAAGACTCCCCTGTAGGTTGGGGAACCTCGCACAGCTCTTCCAGGCTAAATGGCCTGGGGTGAATCACATGCCCCAAGTTCCTCACCCGTAAACTCGGGTGTCTCTGTTACAATAGTTTCCCAAGCCGAGGAGCCTTAGCTCTGCATTAACCCTGAACGGAGCACTTTCTGTTTGTCACTGCTAATCCGCATAATAGGGTAGGGTACTATGGTGCCCATTCCCTGGTGAAGGACCTGAGACTCGAGGCTGGATCCTGACAAGGACATCCAGCCCAGAAGAGACAGAGTTGTGGTTCAAGGCCAGCTCTGTCCAGCTCCAGAGCCTACCACTTTTCCCCTACCCTAAGCTGATGAGCTGGCTCATAGGAGCCTTTCCAGCACCAGGCAGCTCTAGGTTCTCATGAGGGGGCTGAGGGAGGAGCCGAGGCCTGGCAGAAAAATAGGGAGCGCCACCTGGCAGAGCAACTCAGGAAAAGGGGGGCCCCAGCTTGGCTGGTGTGGAGAGCCGCTCCCCTTGAGCAGATATTGCTGGGGCTAAAGTGGGGCATGGAGAAGTGTCTGGGGCCCATAACTTCCCCTAAGGCACTTCCTGTCTTACAACCACTGGTTCCTGTTTGAGGGCAAAGAGGGGGCTGCTGACTTTACCCAGAGCCAGATGCACTGACCAGTGTGTGGAAAATGAGACCGACCGGGTTTCAAGAGGATTCCTGGGATGTGTAGGGGTGGCGGGTGGGGAGCAGAAACACAGGTGGAGAGGAGGGCCTGAGGTGGCCAAGCTGGGAAGTGGGGGCAGAAGAGGATGGTTTACACTTCTTTGGGGAGCAAAGACAGAGGCTGGACAGAGGAGTCCTCCAGGGCCCAGGGAACCTCAAAACTATATTTTCCCTTCCCTTATCTTAGACTCACCTCACTCTGGGGTATGACTGTCCTCTCTCTGGGTTTCCCCCCGGAGGGTCCCAGCTTACCCGGAGCCTGTGGCCTGCGGATGAACAGACTGCAGACTGGCCGGAGCTGCCCTGGAGTGGTGTTGCCACCCTGGAGTGGTGCTGCCGCCTGACATTCCTGCCCCTCCCCTTGTTTAACTTCTCCCCCGGCCTGGGTTCCTCCCCAGCATGATCACGAGGGGAAGTTAGGCTCTGAGAGTTGGGGTTACAATGTCTTTTCCTTTCAGACTCCCAGGACTGTAACTCAGCCTGTCATCCCCTTCCACTCCAGCCCTCCTATTGATCCTGCAAGTCGTCAGTGATCATGTACCTTCTAGATGCCTGCCCTGATGCACTTTTCCCAGTTATACTGGGTCCCTGAGAGCCATGATCCTAGTATGTGTGGACATACACCCCCAGCTCCCAAGACAAACTGGGAGTGCTGGTGGGTTTGGGTAACTCTCCTGGTATTCTGGAGCTGAATCTAACAGGGCACTTGATTGACGGATGAACAACAGGAGAGTGAGAGACAGCCAGACTAGATCTACATGAGCACTGCTGATAGACCTAAGAGAAAGTTGACGACAAGCTGGTGCTGGGAAAGGAGGTGCAGGCAACCCAGGTGGATTTCCTGCAGGGAGCAGCGTTCTGATGTTGAGCGCAAAAGTAAGTAAGAGCAGTAGTCGAAGGCCTTCTGGACAGAGACCTGGATGAAGGAGAGGGAGATGGATGCTGGAGGATGGCACACCTCGTCCTTGAGGAAGGTGAAGACTGGGGAGCTCACGTGGTGCCTGGGCCCATAAGCATTTGCATTTCCTTCTCCAAATTCAGAAACTTTCTGCTACTTCTTTCCCTCCCCCCATCCACAGTGTTCCCCATGCAGGACAGTAGGCCAATATATGTATATTTTTAATGTTTTATTATTAAAATATTCAAACAGAAAAAATGTGAAGGAACTATACAATGAACCTGTTCCTACCATCTAGATTCTACAATTAATATTCTTCCATATATTTGCTCTATCACATATCTATCAATCCATCTCATTTTTTGATGTTTTTCAAAGTTGCAGACATCAGTACATTTGACCTCTAAACCCTTTACTATGCTCATCATTGACTCCAGTTCAGTATTTGTTTCCCCATTTCTTTTTTAGGGGGTAAGTGAGGAAGGTAAGATTTACATACCCTGAAATGGACAAATCTGAAGTCAGCACTCAGTTTTTAAACTGTCTTGTGGTTAACGGTATAGAGCCAGACTACCTGGGTTCAAATCCTGACTCTGCCACTCCTGTGTGACCTTATAGAAGTTCTTTAACCTCTCTGTGCCTCAGTTTCCTCTTAGAGTGTTTATCAGGATTAAAAGCATCATTATATAGGACTTCCCTAGCAGTCCAGTGGTTAAGAGCTCATGCTTCCATTGCAGGGCACACAGGTTCCATCTCTGCTCGGGGAACTAGGATCCTGTATGTTGTGCATTGTGGCTCCCCCAAAAAAGCATTGTTGTATATAAAGTGTGGACAGGCATGTACCAAATTATATATATATATATATATATATATATGCTATGTTATTATTATCTGAACATACAGAGAATATTTGCTGACAAAGTTCCGTCTAGTCAAAGCTATGGTTTTTACAGTAGTCATGTATGGATGTAAGACAAAGCTGAGTGCCAAAGAACTGATGCTTTTGAGCTGTGGTTGGAGAAGACTCTTGAGAGTCCCTTGGACTGCAAGGAGATCCAACCAGTCCATCCTAAAGGAAATCAGTCCTGAATGTTCATTGGAAGGACTGATGCTGAAGCTGATGTGAAGAACTGACTCCTTGGAAAAGACCCTGATGCTGGGAAAGATTGAAGGCAGAAGAAGGAGATGACAGAGGATGAGATGGTTGGATGGTATCACCAACTCACTGGACATGAGTTTGAGCAAGCTCCAGAAGTTGGTGATGGCCAGGGAAGCCTGGCATGCTGCAGTCCACAGGGTCGCAAAGAGTTGGACATGACTGAGCGACTGAACTGAACTGAACAGAACCCACAGAGATATCAAGAAAGGGAAATGATCTGGGACCACTTCCAACTCCCTTGACCTGGTCTTTCTTCCCTTCATCTCCTACTGCTCTGTCTCCTATGCCATTCATTTTGTCTTTACTGCTATCTTTTGCTTATTCATTCTTCTGTCCTTTCTTCACTTAACACTTAGTCAGCATGGGGCTCATCCTAGACTGCAAAGCTCTTTGTGGGTGGGTACTCATCACACTTCTGCCTACACTGCATAACAAGGAAAGTGATGCTCTATTTCCATCCCTCATCAGTGAGTTAAGAGTCTGTGGTGAGGCTGAGGACCTCTTCAGCTGCCATTACCATGGACTGGCTTAACTCTTTCTCACCCAGGTCTGGGGAGTTGGAGGGAGCAAGGGAATGGGAAGAGGTCAGTCCAGCATGGGGACAAGTTCTTCTTAGGGATCCAGACACCCATCAATGAAGACTCCAGTTCCCCCCCTTGGTCTCAGGGGTGTGGATGCAACCTTCCCCTCAGCATCCACCTCTGGGGTACAGAAGATTGCAGACCCCACTGGCAATCTGAAGCAATCGGTGTGATCTCACTGTAGCTACCCAACTTATGGCAAGCCAGCTTCCCTCCCAGGGCCTCAGTCAGTTTTCCTTCCCACTGAGTCAGAAGATCTCTCAGTCCCCCTCCAGCTCTACCCTGAAAGCCTGTCTCTTCACCTCTGACTCCTTCCCCAGTTCAGAGAACCCAGGCATCCAGCTGCCTCACCCCAGCTCTGGGTAAACAGGAAGCAGGGTGAGGGGTGTGCGGAAAGTCCCAGCCAGGTGTATGGGTCTTTAGGGAGAGGGTGGCCCCACCCCTGAGGTATGAAAGCCCCCCTGCCCAGGCCCTAGCTCAGTCTCCATGGGGGAACGGGGGCTGGAGGGCCGGGGTAGGAGGCCCCAGAGGAAAGGATGCCTGCTGCTGGCTGTGGCAGGAGTCACTTCCCTGGTGACCCTCCTGCTGGCCGTGCCCATCACTGTTGTGGCTGTGCTGGCCTTGGTGCCCCAGGAGCAGGGAGGATTGGTGAGTGGCTACAATAAACCCTCCACTGGCCGGCTGTTGCCAATGCTCACTCACCTCTGATTATGCCTCTGGCCTTATCCTGCTCAGCTGGCTTGGCTGTCCCCCGTGTGGGGATGTCTTGTCTGTCTCTTTGCTGGTCCTCTTTTCATGGTCGTATGATGCTGTTGTGTCCCGGTGTCACCAAGCCCCTTCCTGGTCGTCTATATGTTTCTTCTCCTCCTCCCAAGACATACTAGGGCCTCTGTCTCTCTGCTCAAGTACAGCCACCTCGCTTGCTCTCCATTCCAGGGAGGTGTGTGTGGAGGCTGGTGCTGGTGGGAGAAACTCCAAGTCTGGAGCTTGGATCTATGCTGGGAATGGGAGGGCTGGTGGTTGGGATCAGTTAAGAGGGAACTCTGGGCGCTGTGACCCCACCCACTCAGGTAACAGGGACGGCTGACCCAGGCGCCCAGGCACCTGCCCATCAGCGATTTGGTAAGAGCCCACCATTTTACCCTCCCTCCCCTGGCTCTGCCCCTCAGGGACTCCCAGCTCCCAACCATCTGCATCCCCAGATACTCTCTTCCTCCAGGAATCCAGATGCCCCATTCCTGGGCCCAGGCACCTTGTCCTCTGGGGGTGACCATGCGTGGGTGGCCGCCCTGCCCCCAACTGTGGACCCTTCCTACCCCTTCCAGAGTCCGAGGAGCTGCCCGAGGACTCAGAAGCTGATCTCAGCCCTAGGCTCCCAGCTGCCCATCTCATTGGTAAGGATCCCATCTCATTGATAAGGACCCCATCTCATTGGTAAGGACCTCACGGACCTGAAAGGTCCAGGGGTGCCGGTTCTGCTCACCCACGGTTAGGGGGTGCTCTGTCACTGCGGTGCTCCCTCGCCCACCCACTGACTGCAGATAGCTAGCCCACCCTTCCGCTCCACCAGCATTCTAGCCACTTGCTTCCCCGCCCCACTCCCGGGAGGAGGGAAAACCCGGCCTGGATCGCCCCATCTCAGCATTCCGCACCGCACACTCAGGTGCCCTCAGTCCCAACTCGTACGCTTTGCAGGAGAGCGCCATCAGCCTGCTCCCCTACCCAGCTGGGCTCCTGGGTTAAAAGCCCCCAGTGTCCCCCATGCCCACCCTCCCAGAAACCCCCGGCCTGGATCACNACTCAGGTGCCCTCAGTCCCAACTCGTACGCTTTGCAGGAGAGCGCCATCAGCCCGCTCCCCTACCCAGCTGGGCTCCTGGGTTAAAAGCCCCCAGTGTCCCCCATGCCCACCCTCCCAGAAACCCCCGGCCTGGATCACTCCTTTCAGGATCCGATTTCCGAGAGAGCCGACGGGCCCATTTCTCTGCAGGCGCTTGGACAACCGGGCAGGGGCTAGGCTGGGAGGCGAAGAAAGAAGAAGCGTTTCTGAGCAGCGGGACGCTGTTCTCGGGTGCGGAAGGGCTGGCCCTCCCACAGGACGGTCTCTATTACCTCTACTGTCACGTCGGCTACCGGGGTCGGGCGCCCCCTCCCGCCGTGGAGCCCCTGGACCGCTCGGTCACGCTGCTCAGCCGGCTGTACCGGGCGGGGGGCGCCTATGGATCGGGGACCCCCGAGCTGCTGCTGGAGGGCGCGGAGACCGTGACACCTGTCTCGGACCCCGCCAGGAGGCACGACTATGGGCCTCTCTGGTACACGAGCGTGGGGTTCGGTGGCCTGGTGCAGCTCCGGAGGGGCGAGAGGGTGTACGTCAATATCAGTCACCCCGACATGGTGGACTACAGGAGGGGAAAGACCTTCTTCGGGGCGGTGATGGTGGGGTGAGGGCTAGCTGCCCTAAGAACAGCTACTGCCTGATCAGAGTATGTGAATGATGCAGCCCAGTTACTGGGGACCCAGACACCGGGGACCCCATGGCTGTGGGGAAAATGTAGATGACTGTTTGGAAACTGATTTTTGAGCCGGATGAAAATAAAGAATGTAAACTTCAATGTTGCCAATACAAACGCAGAGATGCTAAGGTGTCTTCATTCAGGGTATGTACGCAAGTGTGGGTTATTATCCTTATTTTTCTGGTTGCTTGAAACAATTCATAGCACTTGGCATGGCCTCTGTTCCCTGGGGTGGTGGATCTGTGAGTCCCACCTACCCTTGCCTCTGAATGACTTTTCCCCGACATTAGCCCATTTGGAGGAAAGGGCCCTCCACAAATGCCAGAGCATCTCCCAGCACCCTGATTCTCAAGGCCACACGGTCCCCCCAGACTCAGCACTGCACTCTTCTCTCTTGGGTCCATCCCAGTAGTGGTGGGGTCATTGCAGAGGAAGGCAAGCAGCGCTCAGAATGGCACAGTCGGCACAGTAAACCGGAGTAGGGCTGATGGTCAAGCACTGAGGAGACCAGCACTTCTCTGCTAGCTGCCCAGTTAGCCAGTCAAGAGCCACAGCTGGGGGAGCAGGAGTGGGTGGTGGTGGTGAAGGGTGAGGTAAAGGGAGGAGGCTGAAGGAGAGAGGTGGGAGGGTGATTGAG